>VZSF01010416.1:2322933-2412313 GCA_013398295.1 Chionis minor
CGGGGTCGGGGGGGGGGGCAGGCCGTGGCCGTGCGGCCGGTGCCGCGTCCTTTGTTGCGTGCCCGCGGTGACATCACCGTCTGGCGTTGCGCTGCCGGGGTGACGCTCCGGGACGGGGCCGGCTTTTGTCCGGGCGCCTTCGCCGCCGCCCGGGCTCCGCTCCCGTATTTTTAGCAGCGTCTGATCCCCAGTAAGTGAATCCTGGCGCGGCGGATCCCGTTTCCCTCCGTCCAGCGGGGCGCCAGCAGGGAGGGGTTTCCCATTGTTGGGCTGCTGCTATTTTTCTTTTTTTTTTTTCTGTCCCTGAGAGAATCTGTTAACTTGCGCCTTGATGACGAATCAAGGAGGAGAAAAGGCAAAAGGCCGGGTATTTTGTTTTCTCGCCGCTCCTCGGGGCGGAGGATGAGGCTGGTGCCGAGCGGCGATGGCGCGGCCGCGGGAAGGGGAGGCTGAACTTGGGGTTGCGCTTGTCTGTCCGCCCCTGGCGTCTCCCTCCCCTTCCACAGGGACGGGTGTGTGTATGGTGTGTGTATGGTGCCCCAAAGCCGCCATCGACAGGAAGCAGCTGTACAAAACAAAAAACCGAAAAAAAAAAAAAAAATTTCCCAGTGGTATAACTGCACATTATTTTATTCATCTTCTAAAAAGTATTTTCCTACCTGGGATTGCTGGACGCGTTCCGGAGAAACCTACAGAAGTGACAGCTGGGAACGCAAATCCTGGAGGGCGACTTGAGAGCGCGCTCCTGTTTTCTGGGATGGGAGTCATTCGGGACTCGCAGGCCTTGACTATAATTAACGAAAAAATGGCAGGAAGTGTTTAACTGGGCAGATGTGCAATCTACAAGTGCTATAACAAGTCCAAGAATTATGGTCCGAGAATTCCCGAAAGGAAGCCCTCCAGACTAGCCCAGGCTGGGGCAGTGAAGCTGCCCTGGTGCTTCTTTGTTTTGGCTGGGTGCAAAAGCTTAATATTAGAATAAATTTCCTGATGTGGGGAATTTTTTTTTTCCCCCTGACTTCTAGACTATGTCTGCTGAAGTTCAATAAATAGAAAGTGCTTGGTGGCAGATTTAAGGGTGGGTTTTTATTTTTTTAAAGATTGTGTTGTAAGTTAAGCCTGAATTGTCCGTGCGGTTTAGGAAGGCATTGTATTTTTGTCGAATCAACATACAAAGTTTGACTGTTCGTCCTACTTGTTGCGTTTACATCTGTGATTCTAAAAAGAGTTGTGGAGGGATTTTCCCCGCCTCTTTGAATGCAATCTCTTAGCTCTTGTAAGAGTCACAAATCACATATATGGCTTATGCAGGCCTTCCCTTGTGGATTTCAGTGTAGATAAGTACTCCTTCTCCATCACTGGGGTTTTTTATTTTTTTCTTGATGAGGAATTTCTTGTTTGTGAGTGTGGATGGTTGACTGAGAACACAGCAGACAGTAAAATAAATGAACCTGCAGGTGTCTGTTACGGAGCGAGTGTATTCGTAGCAAAACGTCCCTCACTGGAGTAGAGCTGTGTACCATCAGGTGATGTACCCACAGCCGCTTGGCTGTCTCCAGCATCCAACAGCCTGTCCTGAAAGCCCCTCTGCTGATCCTAGCAATTCCTAAAGCCTCACCTTAAGGTGGCATTTTGTGTCTCTGGTAGTTGAAATTCAAAGCTAGTCTTGCCACAGATTTTGAACCACAATAGTTGGTGATTTTTTTTAATTTTTTTTTTTTAAAGGCCTTACCTACAATACTGTGCAGCGTTTCATGCGCTTTGAGATGGAGAAGATCTGTAACTCTAAATTGTTTGGCGTTTACCAGATGCATAAGGCAGACTCCAAAATGCGAGCAATTCTTTATGCTCCGTTATTGCTGGTGTGCCAGCAATAGATCACTCCCTAACTTTCAAATGGCAGCTTGGATTCAGTGTCACAAGTGGGAATTTAGGAGTTTTGTCCTTGTGTGTGGTAATTGCTTCTTTCACAGTGTCTTAACCAGAATTAGAGTGTATATGAGAATATATAGACCCGAGGAAGGAAAGCAAGGGAGAGGACAAAATGAGTCTGAAAACTAGCTTTTGGCAGCTAGCAGTGTGTGCAAGAAAGTGGGAGACAAACAATTTAAAATCTAACTACTCAAGTTTCAGCTGTAAAATGGATGTATTTTAGGAGAAAATAGAATCTAGTATGTTTGCTTCGCTTGGGTTTGCGGCAATGATGTGTCAACTTCCTGAAGTGATCTTGCAAGGTATGCAAAGTAGGAGAAGGAAGCTTCTTGCGGGAGGATACAGAGTTGTAGAAAATGCCTTCTAGGTGTCTTATAATACAGAAGTTAGTTACTTTGACATTTAAAATACTTCTTGTGTTCTAACAGGATTGTGTCCTGGGCAGCCGTATGGCAATCTTGTTAAGCCATAATTTTCATTTAGCTGTTTATTTCCAACTGCAAAATGAGCCCCCAATAATCATTTCAGTATTGCACATCAAATTTCTTTTATCAGTAAGTGCTATGGAATGGGCCTTGTGTTTTGGGTTTGGTGTATTTTTTTTTTTTAATAATAAAAAAGAATTCCTGCTTCCAAAAGGGAGATTGAAGATTGGATGGGCATTATGAACACATTGGAGTAAAGCAGAATATAACTTCTGTTCAGATGCTCTGTGTCTACCTGTCTCCGCTCTCAGCTTCGTGTTAGAAGCTACAGCAGAAAGGCTTCGGAGAAGCAGCATCTCTTTAAATGGGTATCTGTGTTAATGAGAACACAGTCCGTTAAAACATCAGCCATTTTCCACTGCATCAAGCTTAACGGCTAACGTGGGAAATAATTAAAGCATACCAAAAAAAGAGTGTGTTTAGGGAAAAGGAAGTGATTTTAAGAGTGGACCAACACTTTCATAGACAGATGCTAATTCTGGATGCCTCCATTTTAGAACCCAGAAATTACAACTGTTTTTCTAAGCGCTAAGCACATGCAACTCCATTTTTAACCAGTGAATCTGTGATTAGGAAAGGGTTAGCTTTGGTTTTGTTTTTTCTCAAGTCCTCAAAATTGAGTATGCTTTCAAGTTTGTTTTCCTTTTCTGTGTACGACTTCTTCGCCATCTGTTGGCAATATGCCTTCTGCTGTTTTTCCATACAAGTTCACTGTTTTTTCCAGTTTCTCTTTTAGTAGTTCTTCTCAAAGACTTTATTTTGCAGAACAGATGTGCCACTTTTCTTAATCCTTGTCTCCTATTTCTGTTCTTGCGTAGTTTCTTAAAAAAATTTGCCAGTTTATTAAACTTTGGAATTTTATACAGTAAGGAGTAGTTTACATCTTTTCTCTCTAAGTTTCTAAAAAGTACTGCTGTGGACAAAACACACCGCACTCTGAAAAAAGATGTATACCACATACTAAACTAACAAGCTAAAAGCATGAGAAATAAGTGCAGGCTCTTGGTATTGGTACTGAACTCATAAAAGTATGTTTGAAATGTTGATGCGGCAGGTAGGTTAATAAAATATTTTACCCCTTTACCTGCAGATATCCAAAGTGCACTTTGGTACTCAGTACCGCCCTGTGTTGTCTTACAGGCCCAGATAAAATGTTTCAGCGGATCTAGTGGATTTTTTTTGGTATTATTTTATTTGGAGGGATTAATTTAAAAGCTTTTGACCTGGATAGTCCTTTGATGAGGCCGTAGGCACAAAATGAGACAAGAGGTCAGGAACATGAGCTTCACCCAATGTCGTGCTCCCATAATCTTCCAAAAGCTGCTGGGGACAGCAGGTTTTGAATGCACAATTTAGGATGTCTCATGGCTTCTCTTAAACTGAGGTTGCTGCAATGGCCTCCTTGGGCCTCCGCTGTTAACTGAGCGTCAGCTGTACCCATTGTACCCTCGTCCCCATGCGTGTGTCTCATCATGCTTCGTGCCAACCATCCCCAGTTCAGGGAGGTGGCCCAGCAGCTGGGGATGGTGGTGCCCTGGGTCCTCAGCCAGTTGCTCTCCGGGATCCCATCGGCTGGGGCGCAACGCAGCGGATGCAGCCCTGGAGCGTGGCTCGTCCAGGGCGCTGAAGAAGTCCCCGGTTTGAACAGTCAGGAATCCTTCTTGAAATAGTCTGCTGCATTTCTGTGTCAAACTTGCGCCCGTAGATGCATGTGTTGGGTGTGGTTTGGCTCAACAGAGAAACAAAGCTTTTATTATGTGCTCATCGTGACTTAAGTAATATATTACATTGGTGTTCCGATGCTGTCTTCTCAAAGGCATGGTAATTAATATCATTAAAGATTGCAAACCAAATTAATTCTGATATAGGAGTTGCATCCATTTATAGACACATCTATACAAAATTCTCTTGGGCTGCAGGTGAGATGATTTATCATCTGTGATTGCGTGTATTGTACGAGAAGGAAGACTACAGTAGCATACCGTGTTATAATTTGACATTGAGTGGTTGCACAAAGCTAGAACTGCTGGTATATGTTGGAACAGCAGAAGAGGAGGAAAGATGTGATGGGAAAACATTTCATAAAGAAAGCTAGCCCTGAAAAAAGTAAACCAACTAGTAAGTTTACTTTCATGTAAAAGAAAGGAGTATATTTAAAAATTTCATATGCAGGCTTTTCCCTTTTCTCTGCTTGTCCTCCACATCTGGCTTGATGATGGGTAGGAATTACAGCTGCATTTGTGGATGTGGACTGAAGTACTGCTTCAGTCTGCAATTCCTCATTCCAGTGGAAACTTCAAAGGGCTTCAAACAGGAGCCTCTCTCTGTTGGTGTGTTGCTGGCAGCGGTGCCCTACCTGGAGATCAGCTCTAGTGGGGAGAGAAGTGGACAGAGGACCTGAACTTGAGTTTGCGGCATGGATGAGAAACGGGGGAGTAAGCCAGCAAGGTTTTATGTCTACCTTTTTTTCAAGAATTTGATTGCTTAAGCTACCTTATGTAACTGGTTCTCAGAAATGAACAAGTGCTATAATAATATTCAGGAAGGATGTCTCTAGCTGTGAAAGACCAAGCACTAAGTGCTCAAGTCAATCCTGATAAATGTAATTGTGATACAATTTAGATGGCTGCGTTCAGAAAATCTGTTAGCCCTCTGTGTCTTATGGTGCTGTTGTGGTACGTTGTTTTTATGTGTAAAGCAGTAATAACACTTTTAAAAAAAATGTCTGCATAGGGGTATACAGTTAACCTTGGATGCTATCACACTGAAGTTCGTAATAGATACAATTCATTACTGTGTGGATAAGTTATCTGGTTAGTGAACAATATGCCACGACACTTCTTGCTCCCTCCACATCTGAAGAACTTAGCAAGTTGTCTAGAGAATTCTTTTGCTAGTTATCAGTGTGAGACAGAAAGTTTCCTGAGGGTGCTAAGTCTAACTTCCCTTCTAGGCAACAGTTAGAAAAAAACCCCCAAAACCTATGCACCTGTATTTCCTGTGTTAATGCATACTGGTTTCAGCGTAGCCTGCCAGGCTGGCTGGCTGGTGCCATCGTTGATATTGCTAGTGAAAAAAGCTGGGGGAGGTCAGGGGAGAAGAGAGAAAATAAAGAATACCAAATGGTATCACAGTGTTAGGTAACTTTAATTTTGAAAAAAAACATTCGTAAACTGGTTTTAATGAATATTTTAATGAATATTGGCTGAATATTATAATTCTTTGCCTGCTTAAAAGAGATTTTTTAACTCCAATTAGTTATAAATATGCATTAGACATGGCTAGAGGAAATGGGAAGTGTATGCTGGTGTTTGCGTTCTCTAGATCATCTTTCTGTTAGGAAAATCAGAGCCAGTTTCTAGACTCAGTGTTGTTAAGTCGGCAATCAGTAAAGGTCTATTCCTAGCCATTTTGGCTGGAAGGTTTTCCAAGAGGAATCTTGAAAAGGATGGGATATGTTTATAATTATATTTGACAGAGCATTGCTTGCTGTTTTACACGGACTTCAGCAAGAAATGTCTTGAGTTGGATAGAGACGCTGTACAAGGTCCCTCCCTGTCTGCCCGTGTTCCTGTTCATCAGTTAAACAAAAGACAGCAGCTTGGTTTAATGAACACTTTTGCAGACCTTCGTAATGGTTGTAGTCAAACTGGTTGCAAAATGTAATGTCAGGAAACTAAAAATAACACCACTTGCTTGTGACAGACTTGTGTCTTCAGTTTTTGTGCTTGTCCTTGTTACTGCCTCCCCATAGACACACAAAGAGAAAACGTATTTGTATTTTGAAGAGGTAATGGTCTGTGGAATAGACTAAAGCAAATCAGCTGTGACTTTTCTATGAGCTAATGAAACAGTTCCTAAGAGACCAAAGAATTACAAAATGAGCAGGTTTTTAGGGATGTCATGGCTGAGTTAGAATAAAACCTCTCCGGGGGAAAAAGCTGAGGAGTCACCATTCTTTGACTCTAAAAGGCAAAGCAAGCTTCGGCCTTGATGTAGGCTGCAACGAAAATTTGCCCTGACATTGTGAAGGTCTCAGAAGCGAAGATGTGTCTTGCTTCATGAAGGTAGGATGTGTTTTTGTAGGAGACGGTCTCTTTCTTGTCGTTCTGCCAGCCTCTTGGGGGGCAACCGCAGCAGCAACTGGTCCCAGCAGAGCTAGAGTCGATGTGTAGCTTCTTGCTGGGTACAGCTGCACTGTGGACTACATCTGAAGAAAAACCCCAACCCACCCATCCCCAAAACTAAACAAAACCCCCCAAATCTACCCAGAAAATCACTCTAGTGCAGCCCTCATGTAAGCATTCACCATTCTTAGTTCAGTCTTCTCTTTAGTTTGCAACTTTTGGCAAATCACTTATCTGGTCAGTGCTTTAGTTTCCTCACTGTAAAATGAGGAGTAAAAGAGTAATAATGTTTATCTTTAGCACAGGCATGCTTAGTAATTTAATTCCTGTCTGTAAAGTGTTCCATGATAATTTGATTTTAATAAAATAATGTTGTTCCATTATAAAATGGACCTCTGCAGGAATTTATGACAAACCTGCTGCTGTAGAAAGGGAGCTTTATCAGAAGGTCTGTTTAGGGCAGTAGATAAGTCCCCTAAAATCTGCTTTGGAATCTGACAGTTCAGCGTTTATTTGGCAGCCTGTGTTCCAGATGCTCGCTTAGTAGGAATGAAGAGGCTGTGGAGGTGGCAATAAGAAATCTTGCCTAATCGGGATGATGAATCTTCGTTATGTTGGGAGATTGTGCATTCTTTCAGGCAAGCCAACCCAAACAAGCAATACTGCTCTTCCCAAAATCTAGGACCACCATGTGCTTAGGAAGCTCTTATGTTTCCCGTTATGTTCGGCTTGTTCATTCCTGCGATCAGCAGCTGTTGCTGGCCGTACATCTGGACTTCGGCTTCAGAACCACGGAAAATAAGCTAGGTTTATGTTTTGAAGAGATAATGATCTGTGGAATGGACTTAACACAAATCAACTGTGACTTTCCTATGAACTAATGAAACAATTTCCAAGAGACCAAACAGTTATAGAGAGTGCTTGTTTTATTTACCAGTCCTCCATAGGAATCTGCCGGCCTTCTGTTTCTCATCAGTGAAGAAGAAAGTCAGAACGCCAGTGGCATAAAAGCTGCTGGGCCACGATCCACGCGCAGTGACACGGACAAACAGCAGATGTGTCCAGCAACTGGAGGAGGAGATAAAAGAACCGTCCTTCCAACCACAGTTGCGTCAGCCAAATCACAACCAGCTGGTTTATTGCATCGGGCATTTCTGCTGATCCACCAGAATGCTTGTGCATGTTCTCCGCTTCGCACACATGCACGCACGCATACCATTGTATCAAAGGCCGGGCTGATTTTTGGGCATTCTTATCCTGCCTCTTGTTTTCAGCCACTGGTTTAGTTTAGGGATGATGTAGACCTGAGGTGCCTGGGGGAGGACTGAAAGTGTGGGAGGAATGAGAGAAACTGTGACTCAGGAAATTCAGTTTCTCCCTTAGCCCCAGCACGCAGCGATGAATGTGCAGACTATTATCCATGCAATACTGAAACTTGTTTCCTTTGATCGTATGTTTTTGGACACTGGAGCAGCCTCTGTGTCCTCTCATCTGCTCTTTCCCCACTTGGAGCAACTTGTATTTCTAGAGGCATAGTTCAGAAGCAGTCCTTGGATATACTTCACTCAACTCCAAGGCCAAATGCCCGTGCAGGGACAACCTCATCCTCAGTCAAAGACAAATCTCGGCTGGCTGACAATGCCAAGTTTTCTAGAGCTTGGGATTGTAGGTAGCTCACATGCCATTAGAGTTTGGACTGCTGAGAGAGGTCTTAGAAGCATCAAGGAAATGCTTGGTTTATGACTAATAAAATTTAATAAAGCCGCTTGAGCATCCAGTGGTGAGCAAAATGTCATTCAGTGCTGGTTTGAACAAAAGCAAGGAATCTGCTATCCTGCAGCTGTGATTAAAGCCATTAAATTTACTAGATGCGGCTAAATTCTAATCTTTGTAATGGTGTAACTGCTTTAAAAAAAAAAAAGGTCAGACTAGACTATAATCCAGAAATATATCTATAACGTAGCTATATGTACTTGGACATTAGCTCTGTAGAGGCTGTAAGGTTTCCCTACCGCCCTCACCGCTATCTCTCTGTATGGCTCTCCTGATGATTTGTACACAAGCTCTAGCCAGAAGGAAATGGAACAATATTTACCTGACTTTATTTATTCCTGTAAGATGCATTTTGGTAGTGAGTGATACAAATCTCTTAAGACTCAGTGTGCGAACATTGCAGAATTGGATGAGGCTGAGTGCTCTTGCCCTTTCTGTTTCAGAGCTGTGGGAGACTTATCTAAGAGATCAAAGTCCATCGGATTCCATTATTTCAGTATCTATGGGACAGTATAATGCATGACTACTCTGGGACGATGCCTGTGTCTGACTTTTAGTTATCATTGTAATTAAACCCAGATACAGAGTTTGTTCTGTGCACTGAAAGTTAATCACAGCATTTTATTAACACAGTTGTTGAAATCTGTAATTCAGACGTTATAGATTAAGACCAGTATGTATTTTGCCTGAATAAATTCATTTTATTTAAAGTTCAGAAAGAGAAGTGGTTGCTCTCAGGTTTTGAGCAAATAGGTTTAAGTGTTGCTTGACTACTGATGTACCAAACCACTAAACTGGTTTGGTCTGTACTGTTGCTTCACAGAAAGCAGTTAACTGCTGTATTCGGTGGAAACTATATAAAAGGCTCAGATCAGCAAACTAATGCTCTAAATTCAGGTTTAATTAAGACACTGAAATTAATATTTTAGCACCTGTAGACTTTTATTTTATGCTCTATAATAATAATTGCTTAATTGCCATTGCCAGTTTCTGATGTTTTGGGATTTCTCTTGGTTGTTTTCTGTTTAGGTATTATGATTTGTATTGCAGGTGCATCTATGTATCTTCAATTTAGCGTATGAAATATGACTAAGTCATTGCTTTAGCATCTGCTTCAGAGTTCTGTGATGTTATATCCATGCAATTGGAGACCTTGAGGCAGCTGCGGATTGTCCCACGGAGAGTTGCATCCTTGAAAGTATATTGACCTTCTTGAAAGAAAACAATATGATTTTTTAAATTCAAGCAAAAATAATTTAAATTTACTGCTAATTCCTTTCTAGGTTAGTGCTTTTTCACCTCATAGTTCCTGGGTCTCTGAGGCTCTGTTCTTACGGTGCTCACAAGAGCTAATAAAACGCCATCTGTAGTCACTAAGCTGAGAATACAGGTCCACACCTCTACTTGAAAATTTTTAAGGGTCTGCAAATCAGAAACTAGTAAGAAGCACTGTGCAGGTAGTGTTACTCTAAGATCTGTCCTGAGCCAAGAAAACTGCTTGCCCTGATAGAGGCACACCTGGGGCTAATGGCATCGGCGCTATGCTGCAGTGGCCATGATGGCCAGGTACCCTCCAGCAGCTGGGATGAGTTAGGTGGTGGCCTTTGGCCCACACCTGAGCGGGATGCTCTGTTGCTCTCCCACCCTGCCCTCGACTGGAAGTGTGGTACTTAATCCATCAGGATGGATTCATACAGTGACTCTGGAGCTCTGCTGGGTTGTATACTATCCTTCCAGCCAGTCATCTGTAACAACCAAAAATGAGGTGCAAGGAGGGATTTTTACATTATGTCTGAATTTAGGTGAACTCTGGAATTTCGAAGAATTTAAGTAGTGTTTATTTTACTTTGTGGCTAAGCAATTGAAAGTAAGTTTGCCAAAGAATGCCCATTCTTTTTGTAAATATAGTGAGGTTCTTGATTTGTGTTAGATGGAGTCAGGTATTCAGATACACAGTGTTTAATCACTAATTAGTTTTATTTTCAAAAATTGTTTATGAAAGAAAAAATACTATCCACACAAAATTTCATGCTCCAAGTAGTCTTTGTTTTCCTCTGTAAACTGTGTTCTTGTTCAGTGAGTAACCTGTTTTTTCCTACTTCCCAGAAGAAGCAAGATGACCTAGATCTAGAGCTTCCTGGGGAAAAGTTCATTTCACCCTATATATAGCTTCTCCTGAAGTGTCTTTATGTAGCCGTCACCTACTCTGAGCTGATAAACTGAGGAGAAAAGAGCTGTAGTTTTAGGCTGAGGTAGGAAAGGAGGGTGTTTTATCCTTCTTCTTTTTTTTGGGGTCTAGTAAATGTCTTACACACATGCCACTATCTGGATTCCAGTGTGGTGACACTTCCAAACTCCCAGCTGCAACATACAGAACTTCATGTTTCTCTGTCTCCTCAATGTGCTGCGGCTGAATAATGACCACTTACCTCTTGGTTAACGAGTCAGTTGGATCATGCCTTTGTGCTGGCAGGCGTTTCTGCAGTGGACTCTGAACGTGATGTCCTGGGGTCAGTATGTTCCTCGCTCTGGTCAGATCACGCAGATGGAGATGCCTCCAAGCAGCACTGCTGGTGAGATGATGTTTTTGTTGGAAAGCAAAAAACTGGGAAAATGGTAGTAACAACTATGTCACAGATGCTACCAAACAGGCTGTCAGTGTTGGACCAGACAAATGTTTCTGCCACAGGGTGACAAGTCAAACGGTGAAGGGGACTGTAGGCTGAGGGAAATTTATCCATCCCTTTGTCGGCGTAAGGCATTTTTTTAAATGTAGGGGAGTTTATCTGAGTCAGTGTGTCAGCAACCCGAGCTGTTTGGGCTTCTGCAGCCTTTCTGGGGAGAGAAGGGTACTTTCTGCGTCCCTAAAGAAAGTGCCGCTGCCTGACGATGCCATGTACTCCCCTCCTGGGTCCTTCACCACACTGGGGATGGGTGCCGATGGAACCCATCGGTGCTCCTGTGTTGGGGTGTGTACAACTCTGGCATGTGGGGAGACTAGCATCTGCGTTCGTTTGACTTGACTTGAGGCAGGATTCTGCTCCAGCACTTAAAAATAATAGCTCTGACAGACACTGCTTGGGAGTGAACATGGCTGAGGCCAAAGGAGAGGTTTGGGGACCATCTCTGCGTTCAGCGGGCCATAAGCTGAAAGCAGGCAAAAATGTGGTGTGCCTCGTGGTCGGCGTTGTGCACATCCATGCTTCTGGTGCAAGGAGCTCTGATCTAACCATCTGCTGCTGCCAAAAGGGATTGCTTCGCTTTTCTCTCCTCTTTTCCACTTGCAGCCGTGTGCTCCGCAGTCGCTTTGTGGTGGCTTTGGTGCTTATCTGATGCCTCAGTGAGTCAGCTCGTATCCTTCAAGTGTCTGAAATGGGTTCTCTTGCTCTTATTTTCCTCCTGTCAGATTAGTGAACTGAACTGACTTCTTGGTGGAGATTAGATTTATCTGCACTCTTTGCCATTTGTGTATTGCGTTTTACTTTGTGACATCTCTGGAAAGGTCTGAAGGTATCAGGTATTAGATGTGTGCTATTACCACCAAGTATTACAGGAGTTTTGGCTTCTCCATGTTGCAATTAGAGATATACTCGAACTTAATTGCATACCAGAGCATGCAGAGGAGGAGTATCTGATACTGGTTTGGGCAGTGGGTGCATCTGGGAACGGTCCATACGTGAAACACAGTCTAAAGGGGTGCCGTTTCTGACTTCTGTGGGGTGGTGATTTCAGTTGGAGGGATTTTGCTGCTTCAGGACAAATCTCTGACGTAGACAAAGCCTTAATTCCTGCTTTCTTAAATGTGATCGTTCTGGTTTGAAAAAAACCCAACACAACAAAACATAATAGAATACAAATCTGTCTACCACAACTGCCATTAAAGACGCTTGGATGCTTTCCCTCAGTATTTTCTCTTTTAAAGAAGCTTCGTTAACGTTACCTAGCAGTAGTTCATGAGTATATTTGGTAAGTACAGGAAAGGGTGAAGACTTTCACAGCCTGTTTGTGTTGCGCAGCAGACTGTGGTATCCCCTGGGACACAGCTGACTACAGTAACGTCATTCATCTGCATTGTGGGGTGCTGCTCTGCCTCTCTCCTCACACAAGCCTTCCAGTTATGACTCCGTGGATGGCTTCCAAACTCTGAACATAACTTGGCAAGCTTTGTCACTGCTGTTAGGAGCTTGATTACCTTTGTGCATATGTATGTGAGCACCGCCAGTGTATGTAGCTTTTAATAAAACAACCTCCCCGTTGTCTAAAATGTTTAGAATTAAGAAATTACTTAAGTATGCAAGAGCAGAAGCTAAGCTGGCCACCTCAATTTGGCTGTCCTCTTTTGTATGTTGTGACTCCTTATTCTAGTTTGATGTCCCTCAGGAGAGCCCACTAGTTTCCTATTGAAGCCAGTCTTAATTTAAAGCAAATTGAGGGACAAAACCCTGTTTAAAGAAATAAACTTGAGAAGCAAATCTTGCCACCTCTTCGTGCATCTGCTCATGCAGCGTTTCCAGCTCGTGTAATTTCTGTGGTGATGCCGTGCCACGCTCTTGCACAGCTCAGACCCTCTTGCTCGGTACTTTTCTGTTTAGTTTTCTGAATTTGGAACCAGTAACGCTGAACACAAGCAGCAAATACCATCTTTACAGCTTTTTTTGGATCTTGTGAACTGAATCAGGTCAGGCTTGATTTTTGGCTTGGAGACCTCCAAAAAAAGCCCAAAAAGCCACAAGAGATGCGGCTGCTGGGGCAGTGAGGGACACTGTTCTTTTTGGTCACGGCTAAGCAAATGGCCTAGGACCTTGTCAGGGCTGTGGGTCACTGCAAAGCTGTAAGAAACCGTTTTCTGAGTCTGCTTGCTGCCACTAACGTTTCCTTGGTCTATTTCACAAAATACGCTGGCCAGGTTTCAGTTGGAACGAAGTAACGCATTTCAGCTGGACAGAATATAACTATTTGAATTAGACCAATCGCTATCCCCCTTTCTCCCTTAAAAAGTAACACATCAAACTGAAGATACTTACCTTTTTTTTTTTTTTTTTTTTAAAGGCTAGATGCAGAATGGTTACTGTGTTCCGGTGCCTGAGTATCAACATAGAGTGCAGTAATCCCACATATACTTGTTCACCTTACATTTTGCTTGCTGCAGGCAAAATCCTCGCCAGTGGTGCAGCTGCCTGGTGCTACTCAAGCAACACAAGTGGGTTTGTAAAGGTGGAGATTCAGAATGTGAGAAGACTTCCAGCTAGCACACAGTCAGCAGAATAAGCTTTATAAAGGTCAATGTGTTTGTTTTTTTTTCCCAGCCCTGCCTTCACTCCGCCTTCTACCTGTAGATTGCACTGGAGGAAGTGGGCTTGGCCCAAGAACCTTTGTGCTTCTGCCATAGGTCTTTTCCACCAGTGGGCTATCAAAAACCCAGCAGAGATCAAACCAGAATTACTAACAGAAAATTAATCCAAAAATTTCTTTTCTCACTTTAAAGCTTTTGTTTTGTTAGTGTCTTAAACTTCCAGGTGGACATGACAGTGACTGCAGACATTTATAATAGCCTCAACAAAATGAGGCTCAGACTTAATGAGCGTTATCTTCTGTATTTTATCTAAATTAGCTTTGAGTTAAATATGACAAGTATCATTGCTAGTTGTTACACTGAATCATACATTATATTAATTTGGATAACAGCCCTGCTCAGTACAGTGTTGGAAATTGCAAGTGCGTGAACTGGGCTGTTTTCCGGTGTCTGTGAACAAGGGTTATGGATAGTTATGCATATGCTCAGTGAAGTTATTTTGTGCAGCGATTGTGTGATTTTTTTTTTTTTTTTTGCAAGAGGCTGGTCAAGCTTTGTCTTTGTTACTCCTGCAGGGAGCCTCTTGATCAACTGAGAACTAAGGCTCAAGAAGCTGTTTCACAATTATAGATTATTTATGGCAAACTTGCACCTGTTATTCTTGTACCAAACAACTTTCGTTATTTTTCTGCTGTTTACTCTCCTGATTTATTTAGAGATCTGTCCTATATCTCTTTCAGTCTTTGTTTTTCTAGGCTAATGCTGCTATTTTTATTTTGTTTGTTAGTGGATATGATATTCAACCATCTCGGTTTTCCTGAAAAACAAAATCTGTCTCATCCAGAGTCAGTGAAACTAAAACAAAACCAAAAATCCCTACAAACAACCACAACAACAAAACCCCAATAAAAGAAGGGGAAAAAAAGATTAAAGCGGGGCGTATTGTAAGTGATTGAGGGATCAATGGCTGAGTTCTCAGCATCTTGCAGTGAATTTTGTCATGGTGACTGATAATGCAAATCATAGAGAATATTTACTTTAAATCTGCAGAACATGCAGCTCAGGAGTCCAAGTGGCAAGCACCTCTTCATGCTCTGCTCGCTGTTATCCTCCCTCACTGGGGTAAACCGCTCTGTAACATGCTGAAGACCTCACCAGGAACACAGCGTTACATGAAGTGATACAAAAAAAAATTCAGGGCCAGGCCTGGAAGTTATTTCAAGGCGAATTTCTGTACAAAGGTTCAGCGGAGCAAAGAACTTTTCTTTAACCTGATCTGCCAGTCTGAAATTGCTCTGTAGGGTACTTGCTGTATGACTTTCAGCACATTTCCTTTGATGAACATTGGACTAATTTTTGCTAAAGTTCGTGGAGAAAACCATGCCCAGCCCTTGTCTGTCCCCCCCATCTAGAGCTGCCCATCTCCTGGAACGATCAGTTTATTTCTGCTTCTGCTGTCTGACTTGAAACAACAAATGAATCTTGGAATGGTTTGGGTTGGAAGGGACCTTGAAGATCATCTAGTTCCAACCCCCCTTGCCATGGCCAGGGACACCTCCCACTAGACCTGGTTGCTCAAAGCCCCATCCAACCTGGCCTTGAACATCTTCTGGGATGGGGCCTCCACAGCTTCTCTGGGCAACCTGTGCCAGTGTCTCAACACCCTCAGATTGAAATAATTCTTCCTAATATTTTATTTCAATATCCCCTCTTCCAGCTTGAAGCCATTACCCCTCATCCTATCACTACATGCCCTTGCAAAAAAAGTCACTCTCCAGCTTTCCTTCAGGCCTCTTTCAGATGCTGGAAGGCTGCTATTAGATCTCCTCAGAGCCTTCTCTTCTCCAGGCTGAACAAGCCCAACCCTCTCAGCCTGTCCTCATAGCAGAGGTGATCCAGCCTTCTGATGGCCTCCTCTGGACCTGCTCCAACAGGTCCATGTCCTTCTTATGTTGGTGGCTCCAGAGCTGGATGCAGTATTCCAGGTGGAGTCTCACGAGAACGGAGTAGAGGAGCAGAATCCCTTCCCCTCGCCCTGCTGGCCATGCTGATTTTGATACAGCCCAGGATGCAATTGGCCACATGGGCTGTGAGCGCACATTGCCAGCTCATGTTGAGCTTCTCGTCAACCAACACCCCCAAGTCCCTCTTCCCATGGCTACTCTTGACCCATTCTCTGTCCAGCCTGGATTTGTGCTTGGCATTGCCCTGACCCGCGTGCAGGACCTTGCACTAGGCCTGGTTGAACTTCATGAGGTTGGCGCGGCCACACCTCTCCAGCCTGTCCAGGTCCCTCTGGATGGCATCCCTGCCCTCCAGTGTGTCAACTGCTCCACACAGCTTGGTGTCGCTGGCAAACTTGCTGAGGGTGGACTCGGTCACAACAAAAATGAAAGAACAAAAAGCTGCGCTAATTTCTATTTATGTCCTGACTGCAGCAGAAATCTATCTATAGTAAAGGAGGTATCCCAAATAAAGATGGGAATTCAGACTCATCTTGCTACCTCGCCTGTTTGGTTCAGAGATTACTTGGCAAATCTTCTACTGTCCCCATGGAAGCACCTTCCCTGACTTCACTTAACGGCAGTGGTGTGTAAGGAGGCAAAGTGAGTTTAGTCCTGTAGGTCCTTGGGCTTGGAGGAGTGGCACTAAATGCCATCTGCTTCCCAGGCTGCTCTGCTGCACCCACCACCTGTCAGAGATGCATCTGAGAGGTGCCCTTTCAGGGACCGTATGGTGAACTAAAAAGTCTAGAAAGATAATGAAAATATTTCTGTAGTGATGTTTCTGCTTATGGAGTTAAAATCTGAGTAAGAAGCTGTTGCTTCTCTTCTCTTTGAGCCTATCTAGCTATTAGTTACCTCTGTAGTTACACCCTAATGACTCCCAAGGTAACAAGGCGTATTCTAGACTAAATGTCATAAGTTAAACCTAAAAAAACTCCCATGGTTTTCTTGATAGCTGTTTTGTTGTGGCTGTGGGTATTTTTTTGACACGATAACATACCAAATACCTCCAGATTTACTGCCTCAAAGCTCAGCGTTGCTCCATTTCAGTGTTTGCCTGCATGTGTATAAACTGGCAAAACTTGCTTTAGTGCTCGTGTGGGTTGTAGCAGGACATGGTTATTCCACCCTAAATGTTAACGCAGGAGAATATGATAAGTAGAAGTATTTACCTATAACTTCATAAAGCCTGAAAGAATGCTGGTAGCATGACATTAATGACATCGGGCTTTCATTTCTGACTCTGTGGGGCATCAAAAGTGGCACATACCTCGCCTATGGTAGAGTTACGCTTTGGTGCAGGGTCTCAGCAGTTGCCTTGCACCCATGTGTCTAAATCTGAGTATTTGAAAGTCACAGGTAGTGTTCTTGGGAAATTAGTGCTTTTAAATTTGTGCGGATAACCTTTGTATTTCCATGTGATCTTCTCAGTGCCAGCCCTAAACCTGCATCCTGTCTATTGCTGCATTAGGTGTTCAGGGTTTCTGGTGGAGTTCACACAACATGGAAGATCCCTCGTTGCGTATGGATGAGTTTAGAGATCTCCAGGCTTTGCAGCTGCTCTCAGCTGGGTGATGGGGGTGAAATGGGCCTTTGTCTTCCAACCAGTCAGTCCATATTGGGGAAGAATGACCTCTCTGTTTTTGTGTCCCTCCTCTCAAACAGTTTTCTGTTCTTCTGAGATTTTGTAGCAGCCTGAGCCTTAATTCAGCAAGTACTTAAGTAGGTGCTCAAGTGCCAGTCCGTGGTAGTGTTTGAAGTCTTTACTAAGTGTGCTACAACTGGGGTGGTAGTGGGGACATTTGCAGGTCTCGCCAGCTGATACTTGCAGTCAGCAGGACGAAGCTGTTGTGGAAACCTCAAGTTTTCCTTCAGAAAGTCAATTTCAATGTAAACAACACTCTTGCCACCTTCCATGAGAGCAGCGGGTGTAAGCAGGGGAGTGGCCTGACAAAATACGGGTTTTTCTTCATCCCGTTGGGGCTGAATGAGGTGAGACGGGAGCCGCGGTGGCTGCAGAGGCTGGGCTGGGCTCTGCGCTCCCCGTCTCCCCCCGTCGCCCTTGCGGAGCCTTGGACCTGCTTCAGTTCCCCTTCAAACCACCTACTCTGAAGGCACCTGTGCTGACACGAACACAAGTATTTTTGGTGTAAAACCAGCACAGGCAAGATCCAAAGAAGAGTATTTTAAAAAAAAAAACCCAAAGCAACATAGGCTGAAAATGCTGATTAGGCAGGTAGGTTGGTTTTACAGTTAGTGATGTATTAATGTGTGAAACCGAACATTTGTGGCTTGTCCTGGTTGCACCATCAACTGGCCAAATGTTTCATACACAGCAGTAAAACGACTGTGTGCTTTGTGGTGACAGATTAAAGAAATGACCAGATGCTCATCGAACTGTCTGTATATATTTAAAACTTTAAAATAAGTAGGAAAAAAACCACGTTCTGGAAATATTTTGCTTGTATAACCAGCTCCTGAGAGAGCTATTTATGATTTTTTTTTTCCTACCTGTTCTTGGCACAGGCCTTTTTTTCTGTTAGAAGAGGTTTGACAGTTGCCTGAGATCACACTTGGATTTGTGCCCTGTGAGCTAAAAACGCAGAGTCACTGCTTGAGAGGACAAGACTTTGCCGGAAAAAATAGCAACATTGCCCTTGTGTTCACTGCTAATACTGCATCGAAAAGTGGAGCTTCGTCAAGCTGTAGTGTGCCTTAATATTCCTACAGTCATCCCTTGCTTTTAAATAGAGCACTGCTTTAAAAAAAACCAAAAAAACAACAACAGATTTAGTAAAAATCATTTAATGCCTGAGACATTCCTTTAAGATTAATAAATGACTGGCTGAGATGAGCCGATAGCCGGAATTGGGACCTCTGGCTGTTTACTGCTGCTGCTCGTTAACTCAAAGTTGAAATAATTAATGTTATTATTAAATGACACTAAACAAATAGCTGAATTGCAATTTTTGTGTGCATTCTTTCTCACCGACGTGGGAGATGGCAGCGAGCGTGTGCCTGGGAGAGGTGACCGTGCGGCATCCCGGGCTGCGCCAGGATCTCTTGTGTACAGCCCAGCAGTCCGGGGTGCTGTCAGACCAGCTTCAAACCTCATTTCCAGGTTCAAAATGTGGAAGAAACTGTGGAAATCCCCCCATCGGTTGCTCAGGATCTGACAGGCGGGACAGCTGCGCATGGAGACTCGTACTGCGTTTGAGGTGCCCTGATGTATGGCACGTATATGCGAGGCTTCGCCCATCTGTGGCTTTCTAGCCTGCTAATGCAGAAACATGCTTTAAAAAAGCTGTGGTTAAGCTGTTGCAAAATGCAGCATTGGTGATCTCCTTCAGTTGGCCTCAGGAAGCCGCCTGGCCGCCTCTGCACAGCCCGGTCCCCTGCTGTACTGCACTGCTGAGGCTTCCAGTGACACACCTGGCTCTTGGGGGCATCCACTCTGTGCTCGAAATCCATCCAGACACGGTTAAGAAAATAAAAAAGCTTGTGGATCTGAGTGTACCATCAAACTGCTGAGGTGTGGCACCTTCCTGCTTGAGCAAGCATTCGTAATTGAGGATGGCTTTGTTAAAAAGGCAATTAAAATATTTCAGATTGAGTACAAAGTTACGATCAGAAGTATAACAGATTCCCGAGTTTTGAGACAAACGCTGCTCTCATGGGCTGCTTCGCTGACACTGTCCCGAAGCAGGTGCCCCGCAGCAGCAGTCTCTCAGCTTCGGGTTTTCTTGCTCTGTGGTTACGAAGACCCAGCTCATCACCAGCCCCATCTGCTTTTTGAAGCTCTTCTGCAATAGGATGTGGACTGTTGCCACTTCTCTCCCCCAAGTCGTTTATCCTTAGTAGAGCAATCCGTTTTCTCTCCTTTCCCTATGGTTTGGCAGAGGTCTGCACCGGGGGAGAGTCCTGCTCTGCCAGGTGAGAGTCTCTGTTTGCTGCAAGGCCGGATGGAAAATTCTTTATCAGATTTCTGCTTAGCTTACCTTGCCCAGGGCAGCCTATTGCTAGCCCAACTCCCTGGGCTAGCAGTGCTCTGCCTCATCAGCCATTCTTTACCTGCTGCCTGGACAAGGAGCAAGTCCCTGTCAGGGTTTGTAGAAGCCCTCTCCTATGTTGCCTCTTTTGTCTGTTTTGGTTGTGTATCTCTATAAAAAGAACTACCGTGTTGTCTTTCAAACCTCTCTTTTGGTGCTTGCTTACACCTGGGTGGCTACGGAAAAGTATTTTGTGTGGTGTCATCTGGAATAGTAGTACATCGGGGTTGATGATTTGAGATAGCTGCTGTCAGTCTGCCTGTTTGTTTTCATTATCTGTTACCTCTTACCTGAGGCTAAATTGACACCTCCCAGAAGACCCGACATGGGGGATGATGTTCTCCTTCCCACCGGGACTGTTGTGTCTATTTAAGCCCTGTTTTAGGAACTTCGTGTATAAGGACTTACATTCCATGTGATGGTTTTGGACAGTGTGTTGAAACTTGCTTTAGGCAAGGCTGTTAAAACTGCGGTCTCGATAGCCCTCTTTGCCCAAGGAGGATGCCTGCCTTGTCGCTGAAAGATAACACCGAGATAACACTGTATGATGAGCCTACAGATGAGGTCATTTGTCACTTGATTTCACTGACCCTTTCATACCCTACTCTATACTTTTTCTAAAATACTTTCCTTGTTCTGCATAATATTTCTCTGCCATATGTTATTATGTTCTTAGTAGTTCAAACCAGCACATGTAAATATACACGTACACATCTCCTGTTTATGCATAGAAGTACAGGCTGTATTTATATATACTTCAGCAGTCCTCCCCGATGGATTGCTCGTCTCCTCAGCTTATGTGCATTTTCATGTTTGCTCCCTGTTTTGGCGCTTTGTCCCCAGCATGTCCTCTTGGCTAATTAGGGCCGATTTCTGTAATTTTGCTACCCTGTTCCTGAAGTACTAAGAAGGGCCATTTTGTTCTTAGAATTGTCTTCAAGCTGACCTAATTCTTGCCAAAAGACACATAGCACTCTTGGGTTTTTTTAAGTGTTTGGAGTCGGGATTTCACAATTGGCTTAAGTCCCTGACGGGGGCACTCCTCCATTTTCCTCTTGGCTGGCTGTTCCTGGCTTTTCCAGCGGCTACAGCGATGGCACGGCTGATGGTAACGGCTCGTTTGGCGGCGGGGAATCGGTCGGATCGGTGTCCTCACAGGCAGGGATGAGAGCCAGGGCAAGGGAAGTGGCAGGAGCTGTGCTTCAGCGGCAGCGCTGTTTTAGACCAGCTGGACTCAGCTGCACCCTAATCCCCAAATTCCCTGAAACAGCACCAGGAGGTAAGTAGGGGCTGAGGGTGCTTAGGTGACTGCAGTGAGCCTGGGGGCTCAGTGGGCAATTTGGGGCATAAAGTGCACTGTTACCTGCTCTTTAGTGCCTTTCCGTGCCCACTGGAGTCGCCTGTATGCCTGTACTCTCCATCGGGTGCCTGCCTTTCCAGTAATCCCTATGAACCCCGTCATGTAAGGGACTTGCAGAGACTCGTCCAAGTGATGCAACGCTTTGGGGGTTATAGGATGGTAGATTTGGGCCAAGCTTATGTCCCAGGAGGCAGAAGCGTGTGTAAGCTTAAGGGGTTTTTTTTGTCTGCTGTACCCAGAGGTGAGTCAAAGCCCCTCCGAGTGAGTGGTTTGGGTGGGTGTGCGTGGGGGACGGTGTCGGGGACACACCACGCGTGTCTGAGATCCCGGGAATGAGTGGGCAGGTTGTGAGTGAGTCTGTGTGCTGCAGTGCATACGGGACCTGGCATAGCGGGAGCCCAGGCTGCCTGCAGACTTTACCTGTACCCAGGATGATCACTGCATGCCTTTTTAGCTGTTAGCCCTTTGATTTAGACTATAAACAAGACGCACTGATTGATGCTTACCCTTTCCCAGAAAGTAAATAAGTGTCTGAAGGAAGTGTGAAAGATTCTCCTATTTCTGTGTGGACCGTTAGCGTTCTGTCATAGCTCCAGAGTGCTTTCCCCATCTCTCCTGCTTCAGTGCAGCCTCCAAAAAACATGTTAACTGGATTCGTTTGTTTGGGGTGTTCTTTTTTATTTTTGCTTCCTGCTAGCCTCAGTTCCACAGCAGTAAGTGAATGGGACACAGTAGGTTCACTCTGTACCTTTCAGCAGAGGAGACAGTCTGAGAGATTTATTTGCTTTCAGCCTCTTCTGCTACAGGACCATTTTCTTCTTTCCAAAACTTCAGGTTCTTATTTGTAGTTAAATCTGCTCCTCACTTCTCCAGCAACTGTCTTGCTTGAACCGTAAGTGCTGTGTTTAACATCGCCATAGTATGGTAATAACTGCCTGTGCTTGCCAGGCGAAAGAAGGGGTTTCTGCAAAGATAACCACTTGGTGCAAGTAGGAGAGGACATGTAGCAATAATGCAGATGTTGTGGTTTGCTTATGGGGAAGGCTGATCCGCATACATGTGCCATTCTTCGACCACCAGCTGCAGAAATGGATGCTGGCCCCTCCTTACCCAGCTCCTTTGCTCTGCAGTCCGTGGGGTGTATGTGTCCCAGGAGGCTGCATTTTGTGCCCGACGGTCCTTAATTTGACATTATGGGGAAACTGGTTCTTTTCTGGCTTTGCTCACTGCAGCAACTCGACAGAAAAGCATGAATTTTTGTAAATTGTTTATGGATCTTTTCCCTTCCTGTATTAGAACAAACCGAACCCCAACAAACTATTAAAGATGCTAGGAGCTGTAATGAGAGGACTTTGTTATCTCTCGGAAGTTGTGGCCTGATGCTGTCCATGGAGCTGTCAGAGGAGCTGTCTAGAGAGATGGAGTCAGTTCTCTGGTGAGCAGTTTGATGGTCTGGGATGAGCCGGTGTATATGTTACCCACTTTCCTGAAGAAATTCGCACCCTGGTGTTCAGTGGGATCACTGGAGAAAAGAACAAGGACAGCTGAAACCAACATGAAGCTGGCGAACAAGAATTCAGTTAGCGCAACCATACCCAAGGATGTGGCCCTTGAGTCAGAGAAACCTGCTGCGCAGCCTGGAAATACAAAAACTGGCTGGTGTGTCAGGAGATTGTGCTTCCAGGGATTAATTACTGCTTTTTAATTACTGCTTTTCTCCTACAACTCCTTGCTAATCTTTTGTATGTAGGTTTGCATTGATGGTTAATCAAATTTCAGAGCAGGTGACTCTGCGGAGCAGCAGGTGATTTCCATCTGCCAGGTCAGGCTGGCTTTGCACTGGCCAAGCTGAAAAGGGCACCCTCAACTCTTTATCTGGGCAGGAGGTAGCTTTTTTGGTTGGTTTTATGTGATAGCACAGGTGAGAGCTTGAAAATGAAGCCCCTTTCTCTAATAGCCCTTGTCACCGTCTAGGAAAGCGTCAGGCAGGCTGCATCGAGTTTGCACCTCCTTTCTGCCCCAGCCCGATTTTTGATAGTAAAGCTGAGCTTTGGGGGACAGGTGGTATTTTAAAAGTCAGTAGCCAGGACTCACTTTCTGTCATGGCTGCTTGTCTTTTCCAACTCTTCATTTATTTCTCACTAATTTCAATTGAATAATTGTTAAAAATTGAAAGGACAATTTTACAGTTTTAGTAATAGCTTCAATGAGGCCATGCCACCACTGCTGAACCACCATGGCTTTCACCAAAACCCCTCTTCCTCACAAATGATACGTAGCTCAAACTGGGTGTTGCTGCTTAAATGCTGTTGGCAGCTGGAGAAACGCTGTGCAGATTGTGCAGGTTCCTCTCCTCGGCTGCGGACAATTTCCTTAGCTGTTGTTACGTTATTTACTGACCATAGCTACGACGGCCAGTTCCTCCACCACCGGAATTCTTAGTAATCTTCTCTTAAGAGCACCCTGGTGGGAAGCAGGTATGAACCTGAACGCATCCCAGGTGCAGGGGAGCCCTTGCTGCGTTTTGGAGCATTGCTTTGCTGCTGGCTACGGACCAGTGAGATGCTAGTGCACACATTTCTTTAAACTGTAAATTTCAAAGGAAAAATGGAGATGTGAAATTTCTTACGTTGTGAGGTGGGTTTGTCCTTCAGAGCTGTCAAACTTACTAAGGAATAAAAAGTAAAGCGGTTTTGTTTAAAATGATCACAAACAGTTAAAGTAAGCTCTCTTCAGCAAGCAGTGGTAGCAGAACAATCCCTCAATACATCTTAAAAATGCAGTATACATTTATTGGCCTTAAAGTTCCGGATGAATCAAATACACATTCAAAATGGAAATTGCATGATTAGTCTCCTTAGGAAGGAATGTGGGAATCCCGAGAAATGCAAGGACTCAGAACCGTATTTTAAAGGTGAGCGTGTGCAGAACAGTGTAATGAATCTGTTTTGGAACATATTATTATTTATTGGGAAAGGGCTACTTGGATCTTCACGGTTCTCACATAAACAAAGGGAATCAGTCTTTGGCGTGCTGGAAAATTTGGTAAAGGATCAGTGACAGTTTTGCTTAATATGGTGTTAATTTAATGTTTAATCTCTTTTCTGACTGTATTACAGCTAAGTGAATGGGGTCTGCTAGACAAACTAGATTCCAGCTTGTGCTAAAGTGGCTCCTCTTGTGCACACATGCGTGTGTCTGATCTGGTCTGTCCCAGGTGTCTCCTCCAAGTGGGAGAGGTGAGAGGAGGGGATTTTTCTTTCAAAAGAACTTTTTAGTGTAAGTGTTCAGCTATTGCAGTTATTTATACTGACTGGCAACCGGGAAGCGGGAATATTGAAAAAGGATCGGGTAACAGTATATACTATTACATGGTATTTTATAGCAACTGGTATTCAGCTTTATAAATGAACTGTTCTCTTCTGTATGGCAGAAAAAGGTTTTTATAGTTGGCAGGCTGCTTGTAATAGTCTAAGGATTATTAAAGTAAGCTGTAGGTGTCGTGTAATGCACATTATAATGGCGAGTGGTTTTACAGTAATATGTCTTGGGGGAGGATATTATTTCAGAATGTGTATTCACAGACGGTTGGAGTTCGAGTCTTTTCACTGGGATCAGAATGGCATTCACAGAAAAGGCCCCCGGACCGTCATCCCAGCAAGTTCCCTGTGACTAATCAAGTAGCAAGAAGAGAAAATTTCAAAAAATTCAGTGGAGATTTTGCAAAAAACCCACAAAAAGAGCTTTTTTTTTTTCTTTCCTTCCCCTCTCATCTCCTGACTTTACATCTCTAAACTGAAGTTGTTCTTGTTTAGATTAGTTATTCAGTCTTCCTGCTAAGCACCTCACCTTAGAGGTGGGCAATGTGGGAAGCAGCAAGGCCGAAAGGTCTGTGCCGTGACGATGAGCGCCGCAACGGGCAGCGATGCTGCGAGGCTGCCGGAGCTGCGGAAAGGCCGGGCTGCTTTTCCGCTGGGTGTTGGAGGGCTGGTGAGCAGTAAAGCATATGTGGCCCAGATGCAGCTGTATGTGAAGCAGCGCAGCTGCCTCCAGACAGCACGTTTCAAGAAAGACATTTGCATATCGAAAGGATTTCAAAAAAAGAGCTGTGGGAACGGCTGGGGAAATTCAAATTGAACTGTTATATTTGCATTAATTAATTAGGCAGCAGCCGCAAGGAGCGTAAGCGCTGTACCTACTGGTATTTATAAAATGTAAAAAAAGATTTCGGATAAACATAGCTAGGAAGACATTTGTCTCCTTTGTCGGGCTGAATTACAGATAAGCTGCTGATCTGGTGTTAAAATGCAAATAAACATCCCAGGGTGAGACACACTGAGAGCACTGGATTAGAGGAGGAAGAAAATTTAGAGATGGAAACTGAGCAAAGCGGTCAATAGCGGAAAGCAGCTGGCTGTAGACAGGATCTCAAACAGGGGACAGCAGTGAAGCTTTAACCTCTGGAACTATTAGATGTTATGAATTATTCATCTCACCTTTGACCTTCCTGAAAGGATAATTTGTGCGTGTTGGTGCAATTATTAAAAACAACAAACAAACGCCCTGATAATGTACTGCTGATATGCGGTGTAGAGGGATCTTAAAATAATCTTTATCCAGGGATTAAGAGTTTCTGATCTACCACTGACCTGTTTTCAGAGTATTACAAATTCATTGCACTTGCAAAAAACAAGATGAAAATGCTGTGAAACAAGAGAAGAGCAGATTTACAGCAGCATAAGTAACCGAGGCAAGTTGCATTGATGAGAAAACTTCAAACTAAAAATCGTGCTTGATGAAACCGTTCTTCTAGGCGAGAACCCTAAGCGTGCTTGGGAATCTGCATGCAGAAACACGGCATCTGGGGCTTTTAAGCCATGTGTGAAAACGTTTATTTTCTTTAGAAGTGAAAAATGCAGACCTTCAGATGCCCTCTCTGATCCCCCCCGCCCCAAAGGAGGAGGAGCCAGGGTGAGATGGAGACACAAACCCTGCTGTAGTCTAAATTAGTGCTGTTATTTAAGGGCTGAATAAACATTAGGAAGGAGTGATTTCTGTGCGCAGAAAGCTAGGGAAACTAGTGCTGACACCACCTACTTTGTGAATAAGAAAAAAAGTTGTGTATCTCCAGGGCTGCGGCCATCTGAAACGTTTCATCATTACCAAATTCAGATGGGGGGGGGGAAAATTGATTTAAAGCAAATCAAGTGCCAGAAAGTGATTTTTATTTCATTGCCTGACACTAATATGTGGTTTTGATTATTTGTTTGGGCGGTTTTTTAGGTTTTTGGAGGAACAGAGTTAACATGAAATTCCATCTTA
The DNA here is from genome assembly GCA_013398295.1 of Chionis minor. Taxonomy (NCBI): domain Eukaryota; kingdom Metazoa; phylum Chordata; class Aves; order Charadriiformes; family Chionidae; genus Chionis; species Chionis minor. The sequence continues at coordinate 2,349,281 of VZSF01010416.1, forward strand.
GTTTGAAATGCCTGACATCTTTATCAAATGATAAATAACATGGACTTTGGCAAGAAGTTCGGTATTTCGTAATTTCATCTGCAAAAGCATTTTCCATGGTAGATAAGGGAAAAGGGGGACACCAGAGCAATAAATTCATGCTTGTCTTTGGAGTAAAATAATAATTCCTTGGGTAATACAACCTTTTAAATACATACACATGTCAGGGGGCCTCTAGCTACAAGTGTAAGTTGACTGAAGTCTCCAATCCTCGCGTTGTTACCCTTGAGTATCCACGCTGGAGTGAGCGGGACCTTGCCTTGGCGTGGGTTGATAAAAGCAGCCATTATAAGCTCTGAAACATTTGCAATGGGGTGATAAACCCGCACAGGCAGGGCTGCACTCTGTCCTTACAGGCGGCTGGAAATTATTGCCAGATGAGCTGAACTTCCAGAAACGCGTCAGAGATCGGGTAGGGGAGAAACCCTGGGATCTGAGGGTCCTGGTGGACAGTCGGCTGAGCATGAGCCAGCCAGTGTGGCCAGGAAGCCCAATGGCATCGTGGCCTGTATGAAGAATGGTGTGACCAGCAGGAGCAGGGAAGTGATGGTGCCCCTGTACTCAGCACCGGTGAGGCCGCAGCTCAAGTGCTGTGTTCAGTTTTGGGTGCCACAGCACAGGAGGGACATTGAGGGGCTGGAGCGTGTCCAGAGAAGGGCAACGAAGCTGGTGAGGGGTCTGGAGAACAAGTCTTATGAGGAGTGGCTGAGGGAGTTGGGATTGTTTAGCCTCGAGAAGAGAAGGTTGAGGGGAGACCTTATCACTCTCTACAACTACCTGAAAGGAGGTTGTAGCAAGGTGGGGGTCAATCTCTTCTCCCAAGTAACAAGTGATAGAACAAGAGGAAATGGCCTGAAGTTGTGCCAGGGGAGGTTTAGGTTGAATATTAGGAAAAACTTCTTTACCGGAAGGGTTGTCAAGCATTGGAACAGGCTGCCCAGGGAGGTGGTGGAGTCGCCGTCCCTGGAAGTATTTAAAAGATGGGTAGACGTGGTGCTGAGGCACATGGTTTAGTGGTGGTTTTGGCAGTGTAGGTTTATGGTTGGACTCGATGATCTTGAAGGTCTCTTCCAACCCAAGTGATTCTATGATTCTGTGAAACGAGGGGATGCAGCTGCGGGTGTGGCGGTGGGGCTGGATGCGTGCCGACGGGACTGCTGGGGGCCGGAGGAGCCCGGCTCAACTGGTGGGTGGTGGTCAGGGTCTGGTTGAGGGAGCACTTTGTGCCGTCGACTCCAGCTCTTACTCGGAGCGCACGTTGCTTCCAGCGCACTGCGTCGGAGAAATCTGGGCTTTCCTACTCTCATGAATAAATAGTGTTAAAATATTTTTAGAATCATGCAGGTATAAGCACGCCTTTTCTTTTTATCTGTTGGAGGGGAGAGGACTGGTTGGAAAAGGTGATTGTCGGTGTACCTTATAATCTGACTCGGCAGCGTGTGCGGCTGCGTTCTTCCATTTTACTGGTGTGTTTGTATCCAGGGGACTGCTAGCTTAGTTTGGGCAGGCTTTTAATAGTAATTGGGAGGCGAGATCCAAGTGCCACCAGACAGCGTGCTAAGGAAGCGCACCGGATCATGGGTATTGAGTGGTCACCCGTTTTTATTTACAGTAGTACAATTTATGCATTTTTCACAACAGCTTGGCAGCCACACCAACCCCCATTTTTTATATTCATGAGCATGAAGAATGTCGTGGTGAAAGACAGCACCATTTTCACCCATAGTTACTCATCTGACAAGAGATCCTTGTCTAGTATGTGAAATTGTAGAAGCCCACAGCTGGCAACCATCAACTCCTGCCTTAATTGGTTATGTCAGACGTGTAGCGCAGGGTGGTGGCTCTGCAGGGAGGGAACCTGAGACAGGATGCCAGGAGGAGGAGCGTTTCCATACGGCGCTGGCGGTCGGGAAAGCGTTTGTGTACTTGGCATGGGAAGGGAGCCTGGGGGTCCATCAGGCCCCGGTTCTTCGGGTCTCTGCAGAGAAGACGACACCCCTGGGAGAGGGGCACTGCAGTAATGCAGAAAGGGGTTCCCCAGGTAAATAGTCCCTCGGTGGTCGCTCGCAGCAAGCGCCTGCGAAAGACCAGAACAAGGGAATGAGGTCTCGCTCTCATTTGGCCTATTACAGGCTTAAAAGTTGTGTTAGTTTATTGTCCAAAACTTCACCGAAGCAGTCGTCTGTTGGATAGCGTGACCGATTCCTCATTTCAGAGTTGTCCAAATGTGATAGTTTTAACTCACAAGAGATTCTCACTTAACTGTAGTTTCCTTTTGCTATACAATTTCTGCTGAGATGATCGGTTTGCTGCGGTTCTGCTTTAGGCATTCGCCATCAGTTGTCACTGCTACTTTCAGACATTTTGAGAGTTTCTTGGATCTTTTTTCCTGCTGTTTTTGCCTTTTGTTTTTGCATTGCCACTTGCAGTCATGGTTCTGCCAAGGGGAGCTGTACTAAATACAGTAGCCACCCTCCTGCCCTTACTAGCACCAGCCTGGGCCGTGCGTGTGGTTACCTACCCTGCCCCTCTTTTCGGAGACGGGAAGGAGGGTGCGTATGTCTCCAAATGCAAAGCGTTCTGTACATCTCTGTGACAAATCAAGGAGGTAGCAGCAGTGTCTTCTGCTATTGATTTAATAATCTGTCCAAAGATGTATAGCAAAGACTTGGGGGGGAAGAAGTTACTGATGGTTTGTGGTGGTACGTTCTTGAAACGTAAAATGAGGACTGAGCTCTGCCTTGAGCTGATGTGTTCCTTGCAGAGGGTCTGCAGCATTCGTGAGGGGAAAAAAGCTTTATTTTGTTGGCACCAAAGGTTGCAGAGCCACGTGATGAATACTGTTAGTTCTGACGGGTCAACCCTAGCTTCAGCTGGTGCTTTTCACTATCCAAACGACGATTAGAGAATTATTTCAGATAATTTAAACCATTAAAAGGCAGCTGATCTAGAAGAAATCTGTTATTCTGTGAAATACAATTTAGAGTAGTCAGGAAATTAATCAAACTCGCAGAACCACTGGCGTTTTGTCTTTTGAACCTTCTCATAATTCCTTTGTCTTGTGCTGGGAAATCGAAGGGGGAAATGGCAGCGCAACTAAACTAAGAGAAGACTGTGAATTTTACCCCAGAGCTGAATTGCAAGTGGTAGGCATTGCATTCAAAGAAGAATTGCCAGGCAAACTTGTATTTTTGATTAGCATTTCTCACAAGCACCGACTTCTGCTGCTGGGCACCCCTGGCACTGGGCTCCTCGGGCTGCTTTCCCCTGGCTTTCTAGGAGTCCTGTCTGTCTTTCTGCTTGCGTGCTTCCTAGCAGTGAAACAAGAATCGCTTTATCAGGTTCTGCAAGCGCAGTATTACATGCGTTAAACCTCCTATCTAGACTTTGCTGGGTGTTGGTGTCAGTTGAACACCGAACACTGCACTAGGGACATGGTTTCGGGGTGGTTTTGGCAGTGTTAGGTTGGTGGTTGGACTTGATGATCTTAAAGGTCCCTTCCAACCTAGGTGATTCTATGATTCTAGGCCATTGCTGGAGCAGGCCAAAAGGCAAAGAGGGAACAGGAGCTGGGAACGCAGGTGTGTTCCTGCTGCTGGGAATACCTGGAGATGGCCACAGCAGTCCAAGGACCTGCGCGTTGCAGAGGTGGTTGCTCCCTCACAGGCGGTGAATGCTGACGACTTCCCCGTATCAGTGAGGAGCGGGCGGGAGTTTGGCAGTGGGACCTGATCCATGAGTTGAATTTTTTTTCTGCTGTTTAAGAAGTACCATTAAAATAGGCTTATTGGAAGAAATCATCTCCCTCTTAACAGGAGATTTACGGCTCTTGGCTAATAAGGTCCTAATAGGACCTCCTGTTCAAAATGGGTATTTATGTCCAAAAAATTGCTTTAAATGCAAATAAAATAAGTACCATGTTAATAGTTAGTGAAAATACCTGATCTAAAGTTTGTTAGTATCCAAGAGAAGCTTCTGAGAACATGGCAGAGGAAGGACTGTATAATACCTACGTTGCCTAGTTTTTGTTTGGGAAGATACATACTTTGAACATACAGCAGTTGAAGTCCAGCTTGGGAGAATTTGTAAAATTGTATTAATGTATGAGAACAAGTGTGAAACTTGGATTACTTACCTAAGCTACTCTTTTTATTGTTGAGGTGACATTTTTTAAACACACAAGAATTAAATCTACAGTTCTGGATTGGAGCTTGTGTAGCCCAGAACAGTTTGCATAAATTTTAGTTATTACAGAACTAATAAAACCTTCCTCTCTAGAACTCTTAAGAGTAGGCACTGTCCTCATCTTTGCAAATAATTCTTCCTAAATGTAAAAAAAAAATAATTACTTTTTGTTGCAAATACTGGGGGCTTTTCCTCAGCCATTATGTCATCCAGTTCGGTATCTAAGCAGTTCACCAGGTGCCTGTAAGGTTTATTTGCCTGCTGTCACGTGGAGTTTGTTGTACGTGTATTTCATGCATGAACGATTCCTGGAGATAAAAAGCTTTTGCAGAGAACAACCACAAGCAGCTCCTTGCTCCAGGTAGTGGCCTCAATTCTTTAACCCATTCTCGATATAATTATAGCCCCCAAATTGCGAAGTAGGAGTGGGAGAACATACAAACATTTGTAGGACTGAAAGAGGAAAAATTAAATACATTGCCTGTACTGTGCTCTGAAACGCTAGGAAAGCCTCTTGTGGTTTTTTTAACTGGAATATTTTAATTTTAGGAGCAGGTCCCTGTTCCTGTTTATCACCCGACTCCTAGCCAGACTCGGCTAGCAACGCAGCTGACAGAAGAGGAACAAATCAGAATAGCGCAGAGGATAGGCCTTATTCAGCATCTACCTAAAGGAGTCTATGATCCTGGGAGAGACGGCTCCGAGAAGAAGATCAGAGAGTAAGTTACTGAGAGTTGTGTTGGTTTAGAACATTGCCCTGCGAAACCTGATCTTGTCCTGCTGGTTTTGCCTTATTTTCAGGGACTGTGATTTAATGTAGCTTTCTGAAAAAAAAAAAAAAGACCGTGCAGAAGGCTCTTTCCTTTATCCTCGCTTGTTTCCCTATTAGAGGTGAAACGTATTTTCCCAACTCACGTAATTCATGCCCTTGCAGGTTTTTCCCTCTTCATCCTCTCTTCACGGGGAAGTAATTTCATGTTACTTCCTCACCTTTACAGCTTCCTTTTATCATTTCTGATTTTATGCACTCTGCTGAGCTGCCCCCACCGTGCCTCCGGAAGGCGTCCTGCCCTGGCTAGCGCCGTAACCGTGGGCACGTATACCACAGAGGAAGCGCCACAAAAATCTAGTGCGTGGTGGAGCCTGCACTGACAGAGCTAAGAACTCCTCATGGTACCTACAAGTGCTAAAAGTTTGTTTGACTCAACCATACCCAGGAGCAGATACTACACTACTTTTCCTTTCCAGGATAGGAACAGGAGCTTAAATGTTTTTATGATTCTTTTTTTTTCCCTCCCCTAGATGTGTCATTTGTATGATGGACTTTGTTTATGGGGACCCTATCCGATTTCTGCCGTGCATGCACATTTACCACCTGGACTGTATAGATGACTGGTTGATGAGATCCTTTACCTGTCCATCCTGCATGGAGCCAGTGGATGCAGCACTGCTTTCATCGTATGAGACTAACTGAGCCAGGGTTTCTCCACTCAACCTTCAAGGAGACCATCCACTTTAATGGGTTTGATCCTTTTGTCATTCAGCCCAAAGAGCCAGGAATTAGGAATTAAGATCGTGCACAAAGTATACATTTCCCAATAAATAAATAAATAAAGAAAAATATTCCTGAATGGCTGCAAATATTGGAAAAACCATAGTATTTTAGAGACTATAGAAAAAGTAGGTTGTTATTTTTAATGTAAAGCCTTGACCCACCATTGTCTTTTAATGTTTGTTCTTACACCCATATATAGGAATTGTGTAAAGTGTTACAGCAACTGTAAATGTTTAAACTGCGTGTATCCGATTTTATTAGCAGCAAGATAAGAATATTTTTTTCCTAAATAAAGTAACCAATTTTGTTCTGATTCTTTTCACAAGTCCTGGCATTTGGGTCAAGGCTTTATTGAAATCTACATTTTATAACACTGGCACAAAGAAATAGTTTTAAGCTTGTTTGCACAGTTCTTTTTCTTTTTTTTTTCCATTGGAGATGGAATTCATTGCCTTAGGTCTTTTTAATAGTGTATTGTTATTGTTGGGCTGGCTCTGTGCTTGAAAACCAGTTTATTTATAACCTGTTAAAAGTGCTATATTTTGTTTGCAGTTAGGAATATGCAGACTTCGAAGTGATCTCCTAGCTTGTAAGCAAAGTGAGATGCATTATCCCTTTTCTACAAGTGGTGTGGAATATGAAGATACGAAACAAGTCCTACATTGAAATATTGGTTTCATGGTTTTTATAACTTGCTTCGGTTTTGATGAAACAACAGTCCTTAAACTTTGTCACCTTTAACTCGATCAGGTTAAAAGTGGGCCAGACGGACGACAAATAGTTAAGCTGCCATGACTGAAAAAAAAAAATAAATTGGAACTAGTGTAGTGTTAGCATTGATCACTTATTCTACTTTTTTCTCCCTAAAAATGGTTGTCTCTGATCATAGTAAATGGATACTGCATCTCTCCTTCTTGTAGTTCTTAGGTTATCAGAAGTTAAGAATAAACATACTGTATCTCAGTCTCCTGTATTAAATCTATCTGTTAAGCCCTGCTGGCTGACACATCAGTGCACCAAGCAGATACGAAGTCAGATACGAGAAAAATATATTTTGTTCTGCACAGAAACGCAAAATTTATATAAACACAGACTGTCATACTAGCAGTTGAGGGGCAAAACAGTACTGCTATAGCCAGGATGACACAATTAGCTAATTTCTGTAGCAAACAGTTTGTGCTTGTTAAGAGATGGTCTAGCAAAGATTGTAGCTCTAAAGACCTTTTATCCACTTGGCCTGTTTTTGTTTGTGGGGTTTTATTTTTCCCCCCTCCTTAATGTACCCTACAGTGACTTTTATACATTCAACCCACCACTGATACAGTGAGAAGTCCTGGTGTTGCAAAATGAGATGCAATCTTAAGTTAACCACAACAAATCGGGGAACGTTCTTGATTGTTTTTCATATATAGTTTGAGTACTTGATACAACAAGTTGTGTTTAGAGACCCAAGTACTTTGAAGACTTACTGTACTTACAATATAGAATTGTGCATATGATGGATAATTTTTCGGAGGGTCGGTCAGCAAAATGTAAAATCAGTCTGTTGATTTATTTATTATCCCTGCAGCTGACACCATCCTGCTCTCTTAGAGAAGAACTTCAAGTAGCAGTGAGAAGGAACTGAAAGCACTCTACAGTTCTAGAGATTCACTGAAATCGCTACACATTTATCTGGATGCAATTTTATGCTGTATTCACACATACCTAATTACATGGATCAAAATCTGGGAAGAGAGACCAGAGAGACCTGAAGTTGTGCAATATCATTGTTCTTTTCATCATTCCATGTGTGTTCCTTTGTGTCCTCCTTTTCGTCTGTTTGTTTTGGGGGTTTGGTATCTTTTTTTTTTTTTAAACACACCAGTGTCCACATTAAGTATTCATTTCTTTATCTTGTTAAAACTGGCAAATGAACAATTTGAAAAAACAGTGTTATCATGTTGGTATTAGTCTTTATTTATTACAGGACTTGGGTTAAGAAAGATTTGAAAGGAGTATGAAGTGACCAATTACTGAGCTGAATGCTTTTCTAGGCACTTTGTATAGCTGAACTTTAAGCATTGATATACTTACTGGGCTAAAAGAAGAAATTACTTTTTAAAATACTTGTTAAATAGCAAAAAGGTGTGAAGGGCTAAAACTAGAGTTGATCACACAGAAGACATTCCAAAAAGTTCAAATTTTAGCTTAAAGACAAATGTGTAAATATAACAAATAAATCAAATGATTTTTCAAGTTTGTAGGTGCAGTGCTGTTCTGGATGCTTTCTAATTCAAAAAAAGTAACTGATCTGAATTTAACGCAAAATAACGCGTAACCTGAATTTTAGCTACAGTTGTAAAACCAGATCTGTCTCTTAATTCTGCCATCTGTAAGACAGAGACAGTATTTGCCTCCTGTCTCAGAGGTGTCCCAACAAATTACTTACACTTCAGATGGATCAGACAGCCCATTTACTGCACAGCTGTTTCCTAACCCGAGTCCGCCGCAGCTCGGTGAGTGGGAAGGGCTGGCTCTCACTCACCTGTACGTGCTCAGCAATAGCCCTCCTCCTGCCAGGGCTGTACCTTTCAGGGTGCACAGGCCCACAGTAAAATGTCTGCAAAGCTGTTGAAGAAAAAACCCCCACTCTCACAGCTACTGTGTGTAAGTAACCAAGTTTGTAGGTGCAGCAAGTCGTAAAAATGTTGCTTGACAGCCTTTCCCGGGGAGCACGCACTATGAGAAGGGGCTGTTTGTACTTTAGAACTGTAACTGGCAAAACAGCACCGGCACAGCCCCAGAAACGGCCCCGTGGATCATCAGGCTGAATCCTCTGCCGTTTCAGGCAAGCAATGCAAGAGACGTTGAGTTTGAAAGTCCGCGCGCCCCTAGTCCTCGCCAGCCACCGCGGCCTCTCCAAGCAACATCCCGATGACGAGCTGGCACAGCCCCAGAGCAGGTGGGGACCCAGGGCAGCGCCAGCGTCCGCAGCGCTCGCACAGCCAGGAGTGTTCGGTCACGTTCGCAGGTTATAGCAGGAAATGGATCATGAGCCATGCAACAGAAGAAAACAAATTCCCAAAGATCTGAGGCAAAGGAGATGCAATGACAAGTAAGGAAATCGCAATTTTATAAAGCCCTTTATGCTTAAGAATTCTTGTGTGCTACTGGAATTACCACTTTCATCATTTTATATCTGAAGATGGTAATCCTTATTACTTGTGGCCAGTCCATTATGTATATCTGGGAGAGAATAATGAAATTTGTACATTAAAAAAAAGAACAACAAGAAAAGCCCAGTGCATTTCTTTGTGAGGAGCTAGTGTTGTAGAAGGGCTTTAACCATGTAAGGTTTTAAAAGTTCCTACTGTCTTGCAGCAGGGCTGCAAGCAATTAAGTGTTTGGAAGGCTGACAGCCCTCTCTTTGCAGTGGTAGCAGGGCACATTTTGAGGCTAAGGGATTATGAAATACCTGAGCTTACTTAAGTTGCCACAGTTTCAAGACTTCAACATTTCCTGTCCTTGTGCAATCGTGGTAAAGATGAAAATTCTTCTGAGCCAGGCTCTCAGTTCAATAAATAACAAGATGGCTGAAACCAAACATACAAGGCCTCTCATCAGTTAAATCCTGGATTAAAATGGACTTAGAAACAAAGCAGATGCTAGTTGGTTACAAATAGTTTATTACAGACACTACATCTTTATTAAAAATGTACGTACTAGTTGAGAATCTATAAAAACCGTGGATAAAATCTGTTCAGAAGAACCCTGCTTGACTTAATGCCCAGAATAAAAATTAGTTTCAAGGATAAACCTTTCCAATTACATAGCATTTAATTTTGAAGAATATAATTTATGCTAACCATCCTTTGCAGATTATCTTGCATTTAAACCTGCTCTGGGATAAGAGTTAGGGGATTTTGGAATTCTTGATATGAAATGCAGAGTTAATGACTTTTGATAAAAAGAACATCCTAAACATACTTTGCCAAAGCATCTTTTTGATTTAAGCAGGAGAAATGAGTATATTTGCATGCTAGCAACTGATTTATTACAACATCCACTCTGCACCGACACTTAGCTAAGTAAAAGCTGCAGAGAGGAATCTATAATGACAAAAATATTTGTGAAAATGCCTGTACATGTTTTGAGCAGCCCAAAGGTATGGGCTTACTCAGCCAGAGGAGCCCAACCAAACTGCAAACAAACAAAAAGCTCCCAAACCTCCTCTTGTCTTCCCAGATGGAAAAACGAGTAGTAATAATGTCATAAACATATTCTTTCGTAGAAAATACTTGTCTTTAGTTTAAATAAGGCATTTCAACAATAACTCTGCACGCACCAGTAACTGCACGTGTTATGTACACCCTGCCTGCCCGCACCATCATTTTCCTTGGACACAACAGGCTCTCCTCTGGAGCACCAGAGGCGCTTTGGCCAGGTTTCTCACTGCAGAAAGACAAAACTTCCCCTTTTTAGCATCTTTTTCCTACCCTTCTACCAAATTAGTGGCTACTGCCTGTGTAATCACGAATTCCCACTGGGTAAGCAGACTGAGGGAGAGAAACAAGGCAGAAATTCAGAGGGGAAAAAAGCAGAATCGCTCCAAAACTGTTTTCTGAGCTGGACGGAACCAGTCCTGGGCACTGTCCCACTGTGGCAGGGCTCAGCAATTCCAGAGTGAAAACTCCATGATGCCCTTGAGCTCTCCAGCCTAAAACTGCCTCTTGGTGAGGTTCCCTCTCCGAAGGGCTCTTGCTAGACTGCCCGTCTGGGGGTTTCTCCTTGAAGAAGGCTACGTACCGCACGCTCCGCTTCATTTGAGCCCACAGCAAGGCCCTGAACCTCCCTGCATTCTCCTCAGCCATCATCCGAAAAGGCATTAAAGCTTTTGCTTCATATAGCTCACTTACTTTTTTTTTCTTTTTTTTCTTTTTTTTTTTTAAAGTGCTGAAATTAATAGTTCAAACAGTTCTGTAAACTTCTTAAAAAGCTTTGGCTGCAGTTCCTGCTACTGAGGGGTGTGAGTATACATCCACATACTTTTTTTGTGTGTATAGATACACTTTTTTTATGTATGTGTGTGTGTGTTTGTGTGACAGATCATACAGTTTCAATAGACATACCGCAAAGGCCGTACACGTGAGCTTCCTGCTGTTCTTTAGGGATACCAAGAATTACTTGCACCAGCGATGAGCCCAGCACTGTGGAATGGAAACCTGACCCAGGTATCCACGAGCCGCAAGAACGAAGGCCAAAGCAAACACCAAAACTTCAACTGGCCCCCGCTGGCTGCTTCTAAAAAACCAACTTTGCAGCTGCCCAACAGGGGCTGCATGACCTTGGTAGTGATGACAGCAGTACTGGCTGCTGTACCCAACTGAAGATGACATTGAACATGATCCATCTATTGTATTTTCTAGAGTTAAACAACATCACTTCACCTCCCCAGAATGATTTACTGAGCTCTGCTAACCTTTGGAGATCAAGTTCCTGTTTGGATCTTCAGATACTATCAGCAGAGGTAACCTTCAGCCATCTCACACCACCACCTCTACCAAAACGTCAGGAAAAGAACCTGCGTTTCGCAGAGAAAACACCAGCTCACCCTAGAGCGGCAGCTGGGACACTATCGGCACCAAGCATGGCCCCTCTGGCTCCAGCACCGCAGACAAACATCCTATACGGCTCTGGCACTAAGGAATTCTGTTCCTTACCTCCACGCCTTGTGTGCCGCGGGATACAAGGCACAGCGAGAGATGAAAACTGTCCAGAATATCGCAGCTTCTGCTTCTCTTTCTCACCACGTTGCTACATGGCTTTTCAGCCACAGACCCGAAAATGTGACATTACTTAACTAAGACCAGAAAAACATATTTTTTTTTTTTTTTTTAAATTGAAGCAGCTCATAAAGAGCACATGCTCCGTTTTGTATTCTTTCTGTAAAATAGTCAAGGAGAGAAAGCAAGTCGAATTGAACACGATACATAATTCTAAATAAACATTTTGCCCATGTTTAGCCAGAAATAAAAGTAAGTAGGCCCAGAGATTTAAAATACCCAGAAAACAATGGAACACAGCCTACTCCTACAAAAAACATTGTTGAGTTTGGAGCAAACACCATGCAGAATTTTATCACAGTGCAATGCAGATACGTGTTAGCTCTGCTGCTCTTCATAAATCTTGGAGACAGGGATTGACTAGGCATGTTTTTAAAAGAAAGTATTTGTAATTAGATTTTTTTTTTTAAACACCTGAAGCAAACGTAAATAGCATCTTTAAAAAATACTTTATGATGACAAATCATTCTATTAAAATACTTGCCAATACACACTTTGCTTATAATCGATAACAAAAACGTATTTGCAGAAGATAATGAGAAAAGCAGCATGTTCATTTCTAGCCTGTTCAGGTTTGCCAATCTCGCCCATCAGTGACGTTCCCAACCATTAACCATTTTCCTGTACAGCAGTAAACAACATGACTCACCTCCTTTATCTTCTCTTCCTCCCAGAGGGGCAACCGTGTGGAACGCATTGTTTTGGTCACTTCATATACATTCGCTTTGCTGCTGTGTTTTTATGCTTGGCAAGGCGAAGAAATGCATCTCGCAGGTGGAACCAGGCGGCAGAGACCGTTGTAGTTAAACTCTTAGGAGTCCTTTGCGCGTTCTGGGACTGACCTCTAGGAAAGCCTTGTTTCACACAGAGGAGCATTACTTGATGCTTCTGCTGGGCCAGAGGCACGCAAGCTGTCAAAGCTATCGTCCCACGATCTCTAAGCCGTCTTGGACCCAGGCCATACAGCAACTAAAAATACTAAGGCACTCAACTTAATACAGAATTTAATGGCAAAACCAGTGTGAAATGGGAGGAAATGTTTGATACGATCCTGTTCTATGCCACTATATTTTATAAAAGGCAAAGCATCCTAAGGAAAGTTTTGAATGCTGTATCGCCACAGTGTAAACAACCCCAGGCTAGGTGCTGGCAGAATAGGACAGTCTTTAAACCAACCATCCATGACACAACGTGTTAATTGTACATGGTAACACAACCACGTATCAGTCATAAATCAAAGCACGTTCCCATGCTACTGGTTTAATTGAGCAATCCTAAGTGGATGTTTCCAAAGGGCAACAGGTGTATCATGTTTGTGACTTCGTCACAGTCTCTTCTGATCATCAAGAAAACCTGTGACCAGATTCAGCTCCAGCCCGCGGTTCTTCATCCAACAGGTTATCTCATCTAGTGTTATTTATAGGAGCTAGGTGTTGACGTAGTGACACCTCGTTAGACCTCAGTGTAACCTGCTGGCTTTTCAGCCCGTATCCTCCCTTCAGGTTAATGAGAGACCCTACACACATGGATCCCACATATCTGACCTAACGATAAAAGCGATGCTCGTTTTACTGCTTTTCCCTTCCTGACCGCTACCACTTTCAGATAGCACAGCGATACCACGTGGGGCACCACGGCGATTGCTGCAGACAGGAAACCAAACATGAATTTCTACCCTTCCTCAGCTACTGGCAGGAAACCACTTAACAGTGCTACCTAAAAAAAAAAACCCCATAGAAAAATATATATAGTTTGTAAGTTTTATGATGAAGGTCCTACCAAATGCAGAAAACTCCTTTCTGCTATATGGGTTAGTAGTTTGCCGTTAGCTAAGTTCCCTGGCTTTGCTGAGGACCGAGAAGAGCTGATACCAGCAGTTGTCAGCTGAAGCCTAGTACAGAGAATGGGGTTCTCTGCCATTAGTCAGAAAATGCAATGTTTGAAAGCAGAAGGAAGTGCTCCTTCTGCAAACGAAGCGTTGGCTATATCCATCTGAAGTAGTACTTACGTTTACTGAATCTTAGGCCATGCTGGAAATCCTTGATTTATGATTCCATTAGAATGAATACCTGCTATTTTCTGGCGCGTGAACACGCCGAATCTGTTTGGAGAACTCGCACCAGTTGTGCTTTCCCTGCCTGCACTGGGGACTCCAGAGTGATGAAGCAATTTACCATTCTGGAGAGCTGCTTGAGGCAGAATGCAGCAGCTTCAGACGAAGCCACGGAAAAACAATCCCAGCATAGACCTTCCAGCCCACACTGACACCACTGAGTTTTTGATCCCTAGTCACAGAAATGGATCAAAATGAAGTACGTTGCCCACCATTAATCTTTGTTCAACAATTCAAAGTGTAACACGTTTAAAAACATATACAGTGACAATGTACCAGACCTGCCCTTCATCCTTTAGCATAGCAAGGTGTTAAAGCAAGCAAGGTGTTACTTTCCTTCAATGAGTTCAGAATATTACAGTCCATAAAACTTTGCTGTTACATCAGGAAGGTGAATATTTCCTGTTGACAGGGAGCTAAAAGTCAGAGTGAAAGCACAGACTACTAACTACAAAGTCCTCGGCTGAAACTGGAGATCAGGTCCATGGTATGACTGGCATTTGTGCCCGACCAGAGACAACTATGAAAATCTCAGGATTTTCTTCACTGCAAAGAATCAGGGCAGTTGAGTGCACAGTATGTCCTTTGTGCAATGTATCTAAGATCAGGCAACACTCGGCTGTGGGTGAAATTTCAAAGAGCATTTCAGTGGCCTTGACAGATGAATCTACAGTTGGAAGGATTGTTCACTTTCTGCTAAGTACAATTTATGCTAATCTTCATGGCATTGCTTGCTTAAAAGATGCTAAGGCTGCCAAAATATTTGAAAAGGACACAACTGGAAGAAGAGGCGTTACATGCATGAAATAGAACAAGAATCTTTTTTATTCTATACAAAGAACAACTGAATTTTTACACTGAAGTTTTGATGTGCAATATGTAAATAGCATAACTGTTTATACTGAATTTTATCTGAATTGAGAAATTTATCTGAACTCAATTTATCTGAGAAAGTCACTTTTAAAAAAATGTATTCTTCATCTATGATTTTAACTTGGGAAGACTTTTATAAAGGGTGTCTTTTCTTAAGACAATGCAAGTTCTCCATGTTGAGGAACAGGTGGTTTTGTCTCCTTGCATATTAATTTGCAATCATAAAACAACGTTATTTCCTTAGAGGACGTAAAAGCAGAGCTATAAACTGTCAGTTTTCTCTTCTGCTGGGAACAATCACTTTAGAAAGAATATTCACCGTGAGGTACATAGATATGAATCTTCCTTACAAACATCTCCATTGGAGAAAAAGGGCTGTCAGGAGGCCTCCCATCTCCACATGTCAGAACGGGTCATGGGGAAGGAGCTCTTTCAAAAGGGAGGTAGAAGTGTGCCCCAAAAAACCAGAGGCATACAAACACGGAGCCAGCCTGGAGAACAGTAAATACAAGTCAACTATGCGTTACATCTGACTGCACCGGTTTTGCAGAAAAGCAGCGATTCTATGCCAGACAGCACTGGAAAGCAGCTCTTTGCTCTATTCTCAAAGCCCCTTACACAGAAATTCCCCCCAAAAGATCAAGAAAGAGCAAAAAGATAAAGGGCTCTCTCCTTTGGGCAAAGCGGAGCGCTGTGCTGAGAAAGCCTGCTCCAACCCCAGCTTCTTCACACAGGAAACGTGGCCATGGGATCTCTTTGAACATGGACACCTCAAGTTAGGCAAAGCTAAGAACAATTGTTTTAAGAAGGAACTGACTGTCACGGTAACTGTGTATTGCTCTGCAGCCAGAGCCATACTGCTGTTTCTTAAGTGACCTTCAAAGACTTGTGCTTTAAGTACGACATAAACTTCAAACCATGTTTGTTCTGATGAAAAAAAACATTTCCTAAGGACCTCCCATTTTTAAACTCGTCAAAGCAGCGATGCAGTTTTATACTGACATCACCTTGCCCCCATCAAATCCTGGGTAAATCATTCAGCTGCTGCGAGCAGCGGATTGACACGAAAACCAAATTAAAGAAGTCAAGATACTTGCATAAGGCAGACCTTTTTTTTCACCCACAAGTTTCTTACAGAAGCAAAAACGTGACTAGTAGAAGCTGGTAAAGAGAAGCTTTCTACGCTCAATTGGAATTGCCCAGGATTCAGCGCTCTTCCCTGCTCAGTTTCTTGTGCACCGAGATTTCCTCACACCGTTTCAGCTAAGTAGGTACTTGGAAAAAGCGATGCTTCCTTCTCAACTGCTTGCAGTATGAATCCAAACAAACATTTATAGCTAAATGAGATTAAATCCGTGAATCTTTACAAGTTTTCTTGTTTGCTTTTTCAATTGCTTCCCTTTATGTTGTAGCTTCCTTAGTAAATGTTGCAAACGCAAGAAAAAAAGGCACACGATTGAAAAATGAATTACACAGATGTAAGTATTCAAAAAAGCCACTGTTGGAAAAACAGTATTTTTCAGGGTTATGGTTGGGTTGAGAAGTTTTTTGCCATGTTATTAAACTAGATTAATGTTTTATGTATCACCTTTAAAATTTCAAATGATTTGGTTTCTCACTGACTTGAAAGAGAAGGAAAAATAATTCTAAAGTGTCAGTAATTTTCTGCACCGAAGTTTGCAACAAACAGGACATCAAAGAAGAAAAAGTTACGACACTGCCGAGGCTCCAGAGTGCATTCCATTTTCTGGGGCGGATTTGGCTTGGTGCAGGGCAGCTTGAATTCTGAAATGTGTTCTTGTTTCCATGGAGTAATTCTTGTAGTTTTGCCTAAAACAAAAGCAGATCCGCTCTGATGAATATATATATTTTAAACATTTTCAAGTTATCTTTATATTATTGTTCTAAGCAAAACAACTGTAGACAGCAAAAAAGCCTTTCTTCACAAGCTCCTTTGTTGCCTACTCTAAAATACAAGGCATGTGTTCCTAGCCAAACAATGCAGCTCTTTGTTCTTTATTTGTAGTTCCACTGTCTGGCAATGACCAGAAAAATATAGTTTAATAAGAAATTTAATCTGATCGACTCAATCAAAATATTGAGTCCATCTTAAATATCTGTAATATCCACTTAGTTTAGTTTCAGAAATTAGGGGTTTTTTTCCTCCTTTCAGAGTATAGCTGACAAATTTGAATACAAACGTTTTCAGGCTTGTTTTTAAATCATTTTAATAAGATACGACTCATCTTAATTCAGCAGACTCATTTCAAGGAAGTAGAGGGGAAAACAAAACCAAAAACTAAAAGAGAGAAGCTGTCCTGAACCAGAAGAGGGAAACACCCCATCTCCAACCTATGGTTGTCAACGATGTGTACCGTGTGAAGGAAATAAGGCCAGACAATTTGCCACCCAAGAAGCCTGGAAAGAGAAAGTGGGCACGAGATTCCGTGTCAGCTTTCGAGAAGCAATTCACCAGGTCAGGGAAAGACTGGCAGGACTTCCCTCACAAACATATAGTGGCTGACTCAGCAGCGTCATCTGCCTATAGTCTCCCGTAGCTATGTCATGCTCTAAAGAGTTACAGAAATGTTAAAAGAATCTGTATTTTCATGGAAAAGCTTATATAAAAAAAGAAATCCTACCCCTAGGATCACATAGAAAGTGCCACTCTCACTTAATAGGAATTAACATGCCAGCTTTTGCAGGATGGATACAGAATCCAGATACCAAAGAGGATCAGACCATGCTAATTTTCTTTTGGAACATTATTTGTCATCTTTGCAGAAACATAACATTAAGTCTGTGTCCCTTAAAAGCATTTCAGTTCAACATATGTAATTCAAATGAGGCATGGAAGCATGGTATCTGTCATTATGGCAGTCTCTGTGAAAACAAGGGACTCCACACCCATCCTACACCGGCTTATAATTTGATGTATGCAACACCCAAGAGGCTGCCTGAGAAAAGGAGGTGACCGGGTTCTGCTGTATGCTGATCTGAAACTCCTTAGAGTTTTCGGTTTTTTTTTTTTCTTTAAATTAATAGATTTTGTCATGCAGCAATTGTATTTCTCATCAGCAGGCTCGTAATCTTGCCTGCTGCTTACGGTAATACAAATAGAAACAGAAATATTTCCATGCATGACCAAGCCAAAGCTGTTTATCATCTCACTCCACTCTGTCTCCCGAGCCGAAACATTCAAGCCAGCAGCAGTATGTGGATGTAGGTCAAGCAAATCAAGCGCCGCGCACAAGCCAAGTCCTGGCCTGCGGAGGCTCCTGCCAACTGCAAACAGCATTCTGCAGCCCCGAGACCCACCTCACAACGCCTCCTCCCTCTAGCGGCTGCAGAGACATTCGGCATTTTTAGCTGAAAGCTTAGAAACCCTGAGCATTTTAATGCAGAGTAACAGCTACAGGCAGACAAGTAAGGACTGCACTTTTTTTACAACGCACTGAGACAGGGGGAGGGTTTGTGGTGTGTTTTGGGGTTTTTTTTTTGCATATCAGTACAGTTTCCATGAGTTCTTTGAGCAAGTCTGTGTATTAGGCTTTCCATACACTGGGTAACAACCAATTTTTAAGAGCTGCTGTCAGCCAGTGCTGCTCTTTAAGCCAAAACACCTTCCCCGGAGGGGGCCTGCGACCCGAGCCACGCAGAGCCACCAGGGGAAAGGTGCAATGGCTGCGCAGCAAGCGACATAAGGCCCAGACGGAATGAGAAGCTGCAAATCATTAATTTCTAACATCTCTTCTTAAGAGAGATTTGAACAAAGAAATGAGGACAGGAGGAGAGGCGTGCTTTGAGGAGCGCGAAACTAATTGAAACACTTTCCATTGCGTTTTGCTAATGCAATTTTCGCTCTTCTTAACATCTTCCATGAGTCTACAGAGAACCAGGCTCACAGGCGTAGGAG
Organism: Chionis minor; assembly: GCA_013398295.1. Lineage (NCBI taxonomy): Eukaryota > Metazoa > Chordata > Aves > Charadriiformes > Chionidae > Chionis > Chionis minor. The sequence goes on from VZSF01010416.1 coordinate 2,367,787, forward strand.
ATTAAGAACTGCAATATTTTAATTTTTGCGTTGACAGAGTTTTGGCATAATCTTTGGTAGGCTGATTCACCGCTCTGTATTGCATAGCAGACCGACTTGGACAAAAGCTCAACACAAAAACTCTATCTGACCTCTTTGAAACTCGGGGCCAGACGTGAGTTTTGTAGCTGCTCACACCTGCAGCGGTGGCTGGCGTGACCCTCTGCGCTTGGAAAGACGCAGACACCTGGACTCATGCAGGATCCAGGCAGAGGTGAAGTGCCCTGCTGCAGAACGCCTGAAGAGGGCAAGGGTGGTTGGGTTTGGATTCCCTCTCCTCCTCCCCCCACACAAGAAACTTTGGCTCAGCAGAGAAGTAAGAGCTCAGAAGGAGGCAAAACCCACATTCGGTTAATTTTATAATAAAGAACATACACGATCTAGTCCAATTATTCCCGATAAACCGACTTTGCTAGAAAAATCAATCCCACCGAACAGCAAAAGCAGGCGTTTCAGTTGCCTTTCAGATGCAGATGAAACAATACAAATATACTAAATGCAACCTGAATCATTATCTTAAACGTATTTCAACAAGGAAAGAAAACAGCACTGCTAGCCATCAGTTTGAGTAATGCTATTTTAGCCGTAACACATAGCTGATTTAATTTAATACATCTTTTATGAGTAAGTAAATAGACTACAAAGATTATTAAATTTTGTTACACATGGATTATTTCTTACGGAAGCCTTTGCCATTCATACTAGCATCTTTAAATTCTTTTTTTTTTGCTCTTATCAGAATGCATGGATAAGTCACAGACTGAACAATCTGATAATGCCGACCATTAGAAAGGTCCAAACCAAAACTAGCGCATGCGTGTTCCTATTGAATACATGTAACAATGAGTTTCCATGGTATTAATGAAATGATTCTGCTTCCAGCTAACCAGTAACATACCATACCGACCCATCAGACATCAGCACAGGCTTTTCACACTTGCTTACTTTGCTCTTTCCAGTAGTTTTATTGCTTCTTCTCTTCTACCCTGGTCTAGATACAGTATTGCCAGCTCCAGCAAGGCATTTGGAATTAGGTAATGGTCATATTTTATCTTCTTCTCACTACATTGGAAAAGAAATAGCCTTAAGATCTTGAAATGATATATTGTTTCCTTCATTTAACAGTTCCAAACACAAATAAACAGGAGATTAGGAATGATCAGATGGAGCAATCAATCTCTATTACAACACTTGTCATGTTCTCTATCCAAAGTTACACTCCAGGTTATTAAAGGCACATTTTGCGTAACCATTCTACGCAGTATGTCATTTCTCAGGATTATAATATATTGCCTTTATTATCAGGGACTTATTAGAAAAGATGGCGATATTAGAAGCTCCATTCCATGTGAATTGACAAAAAGATGTCATTCACTGCATTATGTATAGAAGTTCCAAGTATAATCGTGCTACCATCTGTCTCTGCAGACTGCATTTGGCTTTTTGGGTACAGCTTCTTCATGACTGGTAAAACGAAGTGGGGAAAAAAAGGAAGTGGTATTTCAAAAGTTTTATGCATGTATAGTGCCCCAAAAATGAGGAAAAAAAGCTCTCCTATATGCCAGGTATGAAAACTTACTTTAAATAGATGTAATTGAAATGGCCTTCTGCTTCTGAGATCTTGCCCAAATGCTTCAGGCATAAACCCTTTAACAGTTTTATCACGCACTGGTCATCTGCTAGTAATTCTGTAGCTGCAAGGTGAAGTAAACGGCACATTTTATAAAACTCTAGAGCAGCAGAGCCTTTCCTACCTCTAGGAAAACTTTTACACAGGTAAGTGTGAGCACAATCCTTTTACTGGAACACAGGATAGGAGGAACTAACCGGTCAATTTAGTTCATTTAATGCAGCGACAAACGTGCGTCAACCTTTTCATAAATTGATCAAACTTTGTCTAAAAATTGTTCTTTCCCTTCCTTCTCCCACTGAAAGGGTATTTCACAATCTTATTGTTCTGAAACCTAAAAAAGTAATTTAAAATGGCCACTTTGGAAACACTGAGGTCCAAGCAATAATCTCTTAACCTTACTCCTTCATTGCCCTTTTGTACGTCTAGCTCTTCTCCTTCCTTGACTTCTAGTCACATGATCTATTCATAGGCAAGTGTTTTATCAATTCTCGCTTTTGTTTGTCTAAACAAAGGCTAAACAAAAACATGACAAACTTTGCGACACCTTACATCCCCGTATCTTCTTACCATACCTTCTTTTCACCTCTTTTGAGTTTATACTTCTAACTGCAAGCAGCCAGTCTTACCAGCCTCACCAGGGCCTAGTTCAAAGTCTGCTAATAACAACCTTTCTCCACCAGAAAACTTTTTTCAAAGAAAACATCTGGCTTTTTCATAGCCATTCCACATAGGCAGCTTAGTCTTCAAGTTTACAAGCAAAATCTTCAGCTTGCTTGCTTATTTGAATTCATGAAATACCAGCTAATAAAAATTTCCTCAAAATGTGTGATGCTGCACATCTTGTGCTATTGAATGTCACCCTGTTTCCACTACTCCAGTCCTTACCTGGTTCTCCCTCTATCACTCCTGCTGTTAAAATGCTGACACATATCGCATGAAACAGCTGCTCCCCTTTGGACTATGCAGTTGAAGGCCTTGATCCTACAACTGGAGTGACTTCTATCGCTAAGTCCCACAGAGGCACCTACATACATATGTCACCAAAGTAAATCCCAGGGAAGATGCCTGAAGACTATGCAGCAAACTTAGAAGAATGAGATGACTCAGGACCACAGAAGAGGTATTTCATAAAAATAATGGGGTGGGGAAAGAAAAATAAGCAGCAGATCAGTTGTTTCTTCTAGACATCTGGCCCATGAACACATTCACATGTATGTATTTTCTCTACTCCTCCAGAGTGCCCTGGATTGCATAAGCAAACATTTAGGCACCTACCCTAGACACAATTATGGATACCAGATTTGCGTTTCTAGACATCACTTCCACTAACAGTCTTCCTTTTACATCTTGTATGGTGTAAGGCTGCTATAAGCATGTTCTCAGATTCATAATTTTGTAGTGTTAGATTTTTGCATTATTAATCTAACAGTGAGACAGAGAAAATATAATAGTTTGGCTTCAAACACTGTCAGGAAAGCTCAAGAAAAGCATGACGCCTGGAAACAGCAAGTCACTATTTGGAACACATAATACTTTAAATTGTTGGCATATTTAAAATGTATCCCACTTTTCGATTACATGTCCTCATAGTGTTTTATAAACATGAATCTGCTTCTACACATCCCTGCAAAAAGCCAGCCTTTTCCACAATTTACTACCTACAAAAAAAGGGAATAAAGAAATAATTCACTTATTCAAAATATTGTAGCAAAACGGGTGACAAGGAAAGTGAAAGGGTCAAAAACCTTCTTCTAAGATGTCACCTTCGCTGGAAATATTTTTCTGTTCTCTTTCACAATTAATTAAAAAGGAGATAGCTTTAGCCACTCTTTCAGGCAACTCTTTCAAATCTTGTGTAACACAAGCTGCATAGGACAACCAAGGTCCTAGAAAAGACTGCAATGCAGTGACTTAGCCCCTATCCCTTTGTCAACAGGGGCTTGACCCTTTTGGGGGAAGGTAGTATATAATAAGAAGATAAATTATATAGTAAGGAAACACTTTGTGAGAAAAGCTGTGCAGACTGTTTGTGCCCCCACAAGGAGCTAAGAAAGACTGGCAAGAAATAAACATCAGTTGAACTTTCTCATGGATGGCTAATTAGCAGACTGACAGAAGATGTGGTAGCAGAGCCTGTTGCAGTCCAATACTGTCCCCTGTCTTACGCTCATTCACGGTGCAAAGGAAGCCCATCCCTGGTGTCCCAGCTGTCTAGAGCATACTGTTGACACACCAATACCATCCAGCCCAAGGACACAACATAAACTGGCAGCATTTTTAAAACAGAAGACTGCCTTGTCTCCTCCTATTTATCCTTTAAAACTGAAATACAGTATCTGAGGATAATAAAGCTTCAAGAACCAAGTAATCAAGTCGATGCATATGCTGATTTTGATCTAGCAAAATAAACAGTCCATTAACACATGTCATAAACTATTCCTAATACCCATCTGTGGATGTAAAATCACTCACTACTATTGTAAGTTATTGCTATACTAAAAAGGAAAATTATTCCTATTTGCATAAACAGTTTATGGCTTTATTATTTATGTTCCTCCTATGATCAGATTAACTTTACTAATGAGTGTCTCTGTTCACAGGTAATATCTTTAGCTATTGCACTGTAAAATACCTGCTTAAACCCTATCACTGATTACCTGAACTTCTTGCCAATGCTTCTTCTGCTTCAGTTAAAGTCTCTAACATGCCTTCTGTTAAGTTGGGACATTTTCCAATTACAGCATAGCCATTCCAGATATACATCATTTCCTAGGGTCAAGGAGAAATGACAGCATCGTTAATTACAGCACTGGATAAATGCAGTTATCAAATATTTTAGTTTATCTCTGTATGACGAAAAAGTTAGAGATTCCTTCAATAAAAAGTCAGTTTGTCAAAACATATTTTCATTGCAAATGAAAACTTGTTACATTGGTCATGTACAACAAATTAGCCCTGGAAGACAGCTAAAGAGCCATTTACACAATGCAAGGAGGATTGCTTGAACGGAACGCAAACACTATCTCACTCGTAGAGGAAGGCAAGTATCAACAAAACAGACAGACCTAAAACTTTCATGGCGCATGGCTAACTGTCCCTTAATTAAGGTCTCCTCTTGTTTTTCAGTTCTATCCTAGCCAGGGCAGTAGTAACTAGAAGTAACTACAATGTACTGCTCCCATAGAAAAAGTATGAAATCTCAGGAGAGCAAAACAAAATAAAGAGAAAACCAAAACCCCTAACCTTTAAGCCAAGCTTCAAACAAACCAACAGAATTTTAGAGATCAACCGTAAACCCCTTAAATTCCTCAGGGTTGTTTGATGTTCCCACAGAAAGTAACTTCTTTCTTATCCAACTGTTCTTGGAGTAAATTTTATTAAAAACTATTAGATTAATTCCTATTTGTTATTGGGGTTCTCTGTTGGAGTCTATCACCAGACCAAATGTGCCCATTGCCACTAGCAATCACGAAGTTAAAGATGGAAATGTTATATAGACTTATGACTGGTCCTCATGACAAGGTATTTATTCTGTTTATTTATACAACCTATAGTCTCCATATTTGACAATTTAAAGCTTTTTTGATAAAATTTATGTATAGAATAACCAAGTTCTGGAACTATAGGACAAAAAGTTGTCAGGCTAGACTAGATGAAACAGTACGCTAACTCCAGTCACTGTTGCTCTCACCATCTGGTCTCTATTGATTGGAAAACCTGTGCTGAACTTACTGTATCTAGTGCAGATTTGTTAACATGATTTTGACACCGAAGTACTCAAAACTATGTTTATACTAGGCTAAACCTCTGAGCTAAGACGTGCTTGGGGACTCGCTCCTCTCAGCAAGTCCCTTCACAGTGAAAAGAAAAATCCTAGAGATGAGATTCTGCACCCAATTCCACATCCCCAGCGTGCTTTTAACTGGTGAGCTGCGGCATCTGCTGCCTCAGAAACGCAACTGCAGCAGAAACAAAGGACGCAGCGCCCCGCCACTCCAAGGAGAGCCCTCGGTGCAGAAACCTATTCTGCTAAAATCCCGTTAAATAGCCCAGCCAAATCCCAGGTGTGTATGTTTCTTACTCTCTACAATCTCTGAAACCTGAAAGGCAAATCAAAGTAACCTAATTATTTCTCTCATTTCGGTCTTACAACTTAGTGGAAAGTGGCCCCTGGTGAATACCCACGCTACGCTGTAACAACTATATTTCTTCAAGAAGCACCGTGTCACACACCCAGCTGGTGGGCTGAGAAATGACTACTCACTGGTGTCTCCAAGAGGCTCTCCTTGTTCAGGCATTTTCTTAAAAGATTATTTACTAATTATCCATCTGTTTCTCAAACACAGCAGCTCAAAGCGCTGCAAATGTTAACACCACTGCACTTGGCAAACCTGTAGAGTCAAAATCCTTTTATGTTCTTTCACGTGTTCTTTGCAGACAGATTTTTGTAAGCGCACCATGAGCGAGGCAATTGGGTGCCTTACGCGGCTGTTCTCATCTGGCCACAGGGAACTGGCCAGAATTACAGGCAAAAAATAAAAAAAAAAAAATTAAAAAAATAAAAATCAACAGCATGCAATGGTTTTCTGGATTGGCTAAAGGACTTGGCTGCTTCATCCCATGAGCTGCTCTGGAGAGCACCAAACGGCAAACATTCAGGGTACATTAATTCTTGCATTGTTTCCTGGATTTCTGCCCCTCCACCCCCCTCCAACTTGTACCTTAAAGTCTTCTTTTAGTAGTCTCAGTAAATGACACATGACAGAAGAGACCTAGGGCAAAGTTTCTCCACAGAGAATCAAAAGAAAGCTGTTAGGAGCATGCTAGTCTATAGCTGGAATAATGAGTTACACATGCAACACATTTACGTGTCACAAACAACTGGCTTAGTTCCCTGTGGCTGGTGCATGCCCCAGTTTTACAGCATTCCTCACATTCATTTGGCTTTGCTTTGGGAACATTCCAGTCTCCTGCAGAGGTTTTACCTTAGAAACATGGAAAGATACTATTCTATTTATCTTGTTTTTATTTCCAGAAGTCAAAAAAATGGTAATAAGGGGGTGTGTGTCTGTTATTTCTAACTTACCAAAGGTGGAACGGGCAAAGGAACGGGGTTTGAAGAAAGGTATCGTCGAGCTTTCCGAATTGCAAACTTTTCTGTAGGCAGTGATTTCCCTGCAATTTTCAGTTTCAAACTGGGAACAATCCTGAAAGTTTAAAGTAAAATGTAAGGAATTTTTCCTTTGTGAACCTCTGGGAAAAAGAACAGTGAAACTAAAAAAAAATAAAAATTCAAGCCAAAGAGAACTGAAAAAAGCTGTTACATACCTATTGCTACCTCTGAGAAAGATGAGCAATACATATTCACAAAAGCTGTCTTTCTGCAGGGCACATATATCTCTAGGCTTCCTCTTTGATCAAGCAGGAGGAAGAGGGACTCCTCCCCACCCAAAGAATAAATTAGACGATGTACCTAACTTATAAAGGGCCCATCTCTCTTCACAGGCTAAGAAAGAGGCAAGCTAGCTTTTGTGAGCGTTTCTCCCATTCTCCCAAACAACAAACTGCCTCACTTTGTAATCGATCCAGAATCCAGTGGAATCTGCTTGTAATAGATAACAAGATATGGAAACCCTGAAAAGTATCACTATAGTGTAAGCACATAAAAAATCTGGCATTTAGATTTTATAGAAAAATTCTAGAAAAAAAAGTAATCCATTTTCTTTGGTCCAGCAAGGTTTAGGCATTTTTGAGCTTAAATATTATGATCAGGTTAACTCACTGTATTAATAATGCACATATTCACTTGCACATTTAACTATTTCATATTCCTCTCAGGCGCAAAACCCAAGATTGAAGTTGTACTGATGTTGTCTCCACTAAACAGGTACACCTCTTGTAGCATAATCCACTGAAGGCTTTCAGATCTTACATGCCATTTTGATTAAAGGAAAAAACTGAGAAAGAATGTGAATATTACATGCAACAGCAGCAGCCACTGTATGGCTGACAGACCTAATATCCTGTCTCTAAAGTATTTCCAGGCCAGTAGAAACCTGCTGTCTGAACTCAGGGTCTGCTTTAGTCTAAGGGAAGTTTCATTCTGCACTTTCTTACCAATCCAATGCTATTTGCGCACATCCTCTAAACTGCACAATGAATAGTTTTGCCTCTCTTCCCCCAAGACTGTGCTGTGTACAGACAGGAAACTCATGTTTAGGAGTTAGCAAATTTTACCTAAATAATTCAACTTCACTGTCTCCAAAAGGACTGCAGTCATCTGGTCCAAACATACTGAGATAAGCAGCTTTCATGTAAATATAAGTGGCCTGCAAATGCAATCAAGAATATCTGTACAGAAAAACGAATTTACAGCATCACCGTTATTGACATAAAGCACAAAACAGCAACAAATGGGAAGAAGTTGCTGCTTTTGCACACAAACATAAATAATCTTACAAAAATTTAAGCTAGAGGTTAAGTATTTTAGAAAGTATAGATTTTTTTTTTATCATGTATGTCTTTGTTTACTTTGTATTAGCTTATAGTTTATGCCCACATTCCAAGAACAAATGTCATGTTTGTGTAAAGTGAATTTTTATTACCCTCAGGAATACATACTAGGAAACTCATGAAAAGGTCATGCTCAGAGAAAAAACCCAAACTACTATATAGTCTATTTGTCCAATCACGATTTGGTAGCCTATCTCAAATATTAGGTTCTAGAGAACACGAAACAGTTTTTGAAGGGTTTCATGATTTCAGATTATGAATAGTACTGATTTCATAGGGATTCCTGAGCAATCATACATTCAGCAATCACGGAAAGCAAAGCAGCAGGAGTATATTACAACTCTTGCAACAGTAGAGAAGAAGAGTTGGTGAATTCTTGAGTACTGCTTTAAGGAGTCTACAGTAACCATAAGTTTCAAGAGTTTTCTAGAATAATTTATGGTGTGATTATTTATTTACACTGGAATCTAACAGTGCATATAGAATCATAGAATCACTTGGGTTGGAAGAGACCTTCAAGATCATCGAGTCCAACCATAAACCTATGCCAAAACCACATATATGTGACCATCTTTCATTTAGCTCATGTAGTGACTATTTTGCTCCTATCATGCTGCACTGTCGATGACACACTAATAGGAAGCATCTTCTCTGCTTCTCTAAGGCCCTTGCAATATAGTATGAAACTTTACACACAGCTTAAAAGGCTCTCACCTGGCTGCTTGGACGTTACATCAGGTTTGGTTCCACCTGGCCAACACATACCACGTGTAGTAGAAAAAACAGGGGGAGACACCCTCCCGACAGACATAGTCTAATCACACTAAGAAAAAACAAACTTCGGATCAACCACTCCCTGCGTCCAAGGCCAGACTTAATGCCTTCTGACAGATTTCCCTGTGGCTCAAGGGAAGCCGGCAGGAAAGCTACCAGGGTTCTGGAGAGAAGAGCTTCTCCCTTTCAGACGCACTGGGTGAGGCGCCTCTTCTAATTATATTCATTATCCTGGAGGCACCATCATGGCTAGCCTCACTCATCACCAAAGGAGCTTATACCTATAATGTAATGAAAGAAATGGCAGCTTGTGCCATTAATTGCAACACGTTGATGACACAACCAGTCAATACACAGCAGAACATCTTTAACAACCTGTTCTTCATCTACAAGCTAGGCCCAAAAGATTTCTGATTTCTGTCTACAATCTGTTCAGATTTGAATGTCTGCAGTTCATACTGTTCTGTCAGAGCCACTGAAGACCAGGTTTTGTTTTACAGTCTTCATCTTCAAAGCTACAAAAAGTCAATTCAATCTGATTGAAAGTTAACAGATGCTACAGGGACTTCTGCCCTCCTGTTCCAATTAACGTACCTTTGACCAAGTGTTTTCTTTGCTTAGCAGGTCTGCATAGAAGAAAGCCATCTTCCACTGGCGCTTGTAGGTGAAGCACCACATGAGCTCCCAGTAACACATGTGATGAAACTGCTTCCAGTACTGCTGAGCCTCACAACATTCTTCATACCTATTAATGGCCTGAACACAGAGATTTCCAAACACTGCCTTAATCATGTGTAAATGCACATACACCAGTGCTGCAATAGACGCTAGGGGTCCATGATCTGCCGGCATGGCTCCTGCCAACTTCCAAATTATCAACAGACCAGTATTCCCCATCTGGTCACCGCATCTGGTGGCGTCACACAAGAGATCCTTGGCTCCACAGTCATCCTGGTGTTTGCAAGTTTACCCCTGCCACAGAGCCCGCCATTCCTGGAAGTTATATCAAGCCCTAAGCATAGGCCAATGAACGTTTGTGTCTAGGGAAATCAGCAAACTAAAGACAAAGGACAGTTGCTCAGCTGACATTTATTGTTGCAGCTCCAAAGACTTCAAGGGGGCTACCACACTGCACACCAGCTGACACTCTGTCTCGGAGTATTTTGGACAAGCATTTTTCACCTCCCTAATTCTTCCAAGTCTTGTACAACTCTCCACTCAGACTGCAGGCAAAGGATTACCACTGGATGTTATTAAAGGCACAACTCGCTTCAGGACAGGAAAGACAATGAGAAAACTGTGTCATTAATACTGGCAGACTCGGTTATCACCAGAAATGGAGAAGGGTAACAAAACAAGCTGGTGAAACAGGCTAGTCAAAATAGTTTTCAAAATTGCTATTTGTAATTCATAAGCTATTAATTACATATAAGCCAAAGCCACAAGAAGCATTAGCCAAAAAGGAAACATTGTTCCTGAAGGAGTCTTCCTAAAGCTTTCGAGATTTACTTTCCCAAGAGCAAAAGGATTACTTACCGCATCAATATTACCCTTTAGTGTTTCTATCCTGCCTGCAAAAAACAGGAATATCGCTCCCTGAAATAAATAATAATAAAAATACAAGTATTCTATAACAGTTTTCAAGCTGACTATACAGTCTAGATTTGGCAAGAAAACATTAAACAATTATACCAAACTAAATTATGATTCGTTTTACCTTTGGATAGCGAGCCAAGTAAGGCTTAAGTAGTCTTTCTGCCTCCTCAACATTTCCTTTTCCTGTCCCTAGAATGCATAAAAATGCAATTATAAAAATAATAATAATAAGAAAAAAAAAAAGAACAGGAATGCAAAATACTGATTAGCCATCCTCATCTGGCCAATATGTAAACTCCCCTCTCTGATAAATAAGGCATAAATACAGGTTTGGGTTGCACTAAGCCAGCAAGCAGGAAGACCTGAACAACACTGTGCTTACTGACTTGAAAATTCACTTATGTGCAGCCCAACACATTTTGTAGAACGCTTTAGCAGGAGGTAATGGGGAAGCCTATCTCAGCGGGAAGCTATCACCTCCCAAAAAAGTCAGGGATGAGAAATAAACATGAACAAAGTATTCCGGAAGTCATCGCTTACAGCCATTATTTTAACCTCCCAAATAACACACCTGACTACTGGAGACAGATTTAGTTCTCACAATTTTCTTTGCTACCCCCATCGCCTCCCTCCTCACATGTTAGACCTTCATCTTGAAGATTGAGACACTCTCTTCAGTTATGATCACTACTGTAAAATCACCCACCGACGAGTTACATTTAATCTGATCATGACCAAACAATTCACCGACAAATAGGTGATGGAATCATCTTTTTCCCCCTCTGTGTCCCACAAGAACTAATCAAATCCAAGAGTTATTATAAACAATCTTACCTAACACAAAGGTCATGAAAGTATGATAGCAAAGCAACAGCATGGTACACAGCACCGACCTAAAGCTGTATGATGACGCTCCTTCTTGAAGCTGCAGCAGACCATGCTCCTGTGCAAACAGAGGTGAGGAAGACAAAAGTACTGGAAAAGAACAAAAGCTCTGTTCTGCTAGTTTGTTAACTTCTGCAGTGCCATCTACAGATTGCTCACTCACCAAATTCCCAAAATGCACTGATGTACATTGCTTACATAGCAATCAGAGATAAAACCACACATATGCAGTTATCTAGCAGTTTTTCACGGAGTTACTGCTTTGCCTGGAAAACATCTGATGACAGAGCAGCAATTTGGGATTTATTACGTGGTTAACATAAGAGAATGTGAGACAATTTATCACCATTGTCCAAGTGATGATGCTAAAAAGCATCCCAGAAACAAAAACCCAGAGTTTCCAAATGCAAGGAAAACAACACGTACGCCATTGCAGTGTATCCGTGTTTGTTGTTACTCACTGCACAAGCAAGTTAAATAAAAAAAGAAAAAAAAAATCTGCAACTTGCAGGGCAAAGGATAATAGGGCAAAAGGATGTTTTTAAATATGTTAAGAACAAAAAGAGCTTTGCAATGATGTTGGCCCACTACCACCAGTGGAAAAATACGATGAAAAGAGTATTTCTGTTCCCTTTGGGAAGAACTAAGGCAATCAAGTAAAATGCTGTGCTCATAATCAGTGAGAGCATGACAGATAACCAACTTTAAGGATTCAAGCTCCTGAGGCAACAGCATTTAGCAGCCCATTCTAGGACTGGCTCCATGATATCAATAGCAAAAATATAAATCTGCAAACATTAAACATGAAATCTGCCTACTGGTAAATACTCCCAGTAAGAAATCCACTGTGTGCTGGGGAAAATTCTGTTTAAAAATTACACTACGATTGCAATGGAAAGTTACTGGAACATGACGTATGTGACTGTAAGGACATCCTTTCAAACCAGCCACACCATAAACAGGGACCCTGAGGGGTGTCTATCGGAGCCACTGCGGAAGGTATCAGAGACAGCGCTCGGAGCATGATCTCAACATGGATTTTCATCTTCTTTGTGTCTCTTGTTACTCTCGCTCACCTTTACCACTTACTGTGTAAACCCTGAAGCCCGTAGTCATATTCTAATGTTCATCATACATGTACTTTTTCACTTAACTACTGCGGCTAATTGTTTTTATTTTAAAAAAACCTTAATTTATTACATTAATTACTGCTATAGGAAAAGGTACCGTTAACATGCATATTTGCAGGCCAATCAGTATAACATCAAGTCTGGACACAATAATGAAAATATTGACTTGCACGTCACATCAGAAGAAATTAAAAGATAGTAAAATCATTACTGAAAATCAATGACTTAATAGAAATCAAGCACTCGGCAAAATAAACTTCATTTTCTGCTGAGAGCAGAAGTTTGATTGACACAGATGAGTAACAAAATGTAATACATTCAGCTTCTTTAAACCATCCAGATGAAAACCACAAATATTTGGATTTTAAAAAAAAAAGTAGCATTGTGGCACTGCAAGGTAGAAGTGAGACAAAACATTTTGTGGAATGATTTTTGGCAGAAAAAAATTCCAAAGTAGACTTTTTTGAATTGAAAAATGTTCAGACTGGATATTTCACTGAGCCTTTACTGACATCAGTACTAGGCCTCACAGTGTTTGACATCTTCCATATAATATAAAAATACATATAAAATGGCTGCTGATCACACTTGTGAATAGCACTAAGAACAATATAAAAACAAATTATATTAGTCATATAAAATAATTTAGTAACTTGTTAAGTTGATCTCACTTATGTATTTCAGTCCCCAAAATGTATTTTAATACAGCCAAACACAAAGTTATCATCTGTATGGACAAGGAATGCAATCCATGCCCACTCTATGTGGGACTGCAATCTGGAAAGCAGTAAATGAAGTTACTGGGCTAAGAACACTGCCCATTCATCAGAAGAGGGCTGCAAATCTGGCATACTTAAGCCCAAATTGAGTAAACTGAGTAGTTACACAGGTATGGGAACCTCACCGAGCAAGTCAGTTCACTCTGTGGTTATGCCCATAATCCTATTTTGTCCAGTACAGGTATTAAAGAAAGCTTACTTTTCAACCTGGCACTTGAATACCCCAAACTTTCTACGTTAAAATAACAATATAATCAGTAGACACAGTCTGAAAAAACAGGAAATTAGAAGTAGTTGTTACTATTACAACATTTGCTTGTAGAAAAGGCTGCAGCAAAGCTGCTTCTCCTCCTCAAAAAAACTCTTGCAATCTGCTTCTGTTATGATGAGATTCCCCAGGAAAGTGGAAGGATGAAGGGTGCCGCTGGGAAACATGTTGTAAACAGCACATTCAGCCAGACAGCCTCTCCGGGCTCCCTCTGTGGCTGGCAGAGGCACTCCTCCAAGGAACAATTCCGCACAGAAGCCTAGGTCAGACGTTATGAATCACCTTTCCAAGCACCTACTCCTTCTCCACAGGGAGCCCATGGAGATTAGCCAGCAAACCTCATCAGGTAAGTGAGGTATCATGAGCTGGGCAATACTGTCACGCCCACGTAAACCTCACTGGGGATCAAACTGAGGATCTCGGGATCAAATCACAAGCAGTGACTACTTGAGCCGAAGAAGTAAGTCCGTAAACAAGCTACACTCACTGCTGCCAGTCACTAGGTGGGTATATTATATTTAATTGTGAGGACACACCTTCTAACCATAAATAGCCCATAAATATCTCCCACACCTATGCCACAGGTGATATGAGCAATCCCAGAACACCAGGAATGAGCTTCCAAACAAAGTCTATCACAGGGCACATTGCCACAATATAAAACAGATGTCACGGCAGCAAGCGCTCGTAATTTCTCCAGAATACTTAAATGACATTAACACATTTAGGTTTTGTTTTCACAAAAATCTAAGTGATTATGAAGGGCAGAAGGTACAATGCAGAGCAGGCAGCAACGACACTTCTTAGAGACAAGCGCCATCCAATATGATAACCCTCACCTTTCTGTACAGGTTGCTCGTAACATCCCAAAATCTCTTAATTCCCACGACTGTCACAACATTATATTATGTCAGCATCTCACTGATTTGATCCTTGTTCCAAGACATCCAATGCTCTGCCATTCAGGTGTTCCCACATGAGCAGCGGGGAATCCCACAGTGAACGCAGGACAAACAAGGACAATGCTCAAACCCATTATCAGAGAACGTTATTTCAGCTGTCACTGACTAAAATCCATCTACTTTCCTGAAGCGAAAGCTCTTGAATGGTATTTTTAAGCCACTCTCTTTTAATGAGGGACCTTGACAATGAAAGCAAAGCAAGGCCAATGTTCATACCCGATGACCTGTTCACGTTACTGCAGGCTTCGCAAGGAGGACGGCTACCACCAACAGCTTTTATGAAAAACCGACTAATTAAACTGCTAGATGGGGCATTTGAATGTACACTATGAAATAATTTTAGATTTAACCTTCATTTAACATTTGCAGAAGAGGATCAAAATGCAAATCAAAAAGATGCTTAGTGGGAAACTGGAATTCAATTTATTACAAATTGAGACATCAAAAATATTCTTCAGCTCAGCTGCTTTGGGAAAAACGTCCTCCCACATGAAAAAGTGTAATTTGAAAGAAACTGGTTCTATCTTAAAATTTTCCAGCCTTCCCCTGAAATCATGCTGTCATCTGACCCCCTGACAAATTGCACTTAACATGAGATGGGCTTATGTCAAACTTTTCTACAGTTTAGCAGCACAGTATTTGTAATCATCTATAAAATAAGAACAAGAGTAAATACTAGCCTGAGACCTGGCAGGGGGGTCAGTAAGAAGGGCCCAGTGCTTATGTGGGAGATGGCACAAGGGTTCTTCTGATCTCACACCAGAAGTTCGTTATCATTAAACACAAGAAGTCCACATGGGACTCATACTCCACCTACCGTTGAGTGGGTGAGGAAGGCACGCCTCCCCAGCACAGCGTATCTGATGGTGTGCAATACACACCTCTGCCCACAAAAAACTGCTCAGGAAATCGGGCAAAACTGCATTGAACTTCAATGCCCAAGAGCAGGGTCTATGCCATTAAACGCAAATAAGCCCGTATTTTTGACTAATGATAGAGGGGAAAGGAGCATGAACAGTGAGAATGGCACAACTGGCACATCTTGGAGTGGAAGGAACAAATGTGGCCTCGGGCTACTTTTACACTTTCTTGATCTTATCTGACCTACTATTTTGAGAGTCCAGACTGCTGTTAAATTGATCATGTTGTCCGCAGCACCCACAAATGGCTTAGGAAGTAATCAAGCTTGGGGCATGTCCTCATTCACTACCAGACATGACATGTCTGAGAGACAAGGAGAGTGCCTAGGGGCAAATCTGCTGGCTTCAAGGCACATTAGCATTGTGGAAGATAACACAATGCAATTTTATATCCAGTTTTAATAAACATGACCCACACCGAAAGCAAGCTGTCCCCCAGTGCACTGCAGCTCTCTCAGGTAAAACTGTAAACAGCTCAAGGCACCAACCACGGCTCTTCTGTCTTTGGCACAGTCTGACGTTCACCACGACCATTTAATGCAAAAGACTGCAAGATCAAACACAAGCGTATCCAAAACTCCTTTCTTCTGGGTGGGGTGCAGCACATGACACACAAACTTTCCCTCTCCTCCTCTGCCACTGTTTCTTTCACCTTCTAGACTCTTGTCTGTACTGCAGGGGACAGTTTCCTCTTGCAAGCTTCTTTGGAAAACCACCACTGGAAAGGATTGCAAATTCAACTGCAATTTCACTTTTGGCTTTAGGCATCTGACTCGCAAAGAGTAAATGCAGAAAGACCTTTTTAGGGTGTTAAAATAAATGACCATCCCTGAACTCTGATCAACATGTTTAAAATACTCCTTTTTATGGTGTGCAGACAGCAGATTTTTCTTAAATTTATGGTAATCTAGGTCATGCTTCAATGAATTATTAAAAAAACTGGAACAGGAGCTGACTCATCAACACAAATATCAGCCCACTCATAGCCATATAAGAAATCCCAGGGCCAAAAGAAAACAACTGAAATTCAATTAGAGAGACTGCAATTTTCATCTGCAGTAATACGATGAGTGTTCAGCAAAGTATTCTCAGAACTGCTGGTACGTGAACTGCCCTTACATTCCTAGGACAATATTTTGCTTTAGATGCTCTTTGTTTCTGTAACTGACAGGTAGAACTATTTGATTTGTGCCTCTACTGCTTGTGAAGTAGCTCCTGGTCAGCTTCTGGAAATTTCCAAGTTCTTACCTGTGTTCTGCCAAAAGCTCCTTGCTTTTAAACAAGACATTTTATTTTCAGATATAAAGATCCTTCTTGTAAACTAATAAAACGGTGATGACACTCATTCACCTGTAATGTAAGGTTGTAGCTCTGATTATGTAAACATTTGTCTCCTCAAAACTTGTTTTGTAAATAGAAAGCATTACAGAAGAGTTAAGTTTTAACGTATTTATAGAGCTTTCGTTGTGTTTGCAGGACATCAAACATTTGCCTCCCCTAGTATTTATGAAATAAATCTAACTAGTGGTTTAGGTTAAACGAACCATGTTTTCTTAATCCAGGAACCCAACTTTGAGTGAATCTCATATTCTGCTGGCAGAATGAAAGACAAGGGCAGGTATAAGGTATCAAGGCCAAGATATTCCCATCAATTTAGTATCCTACTTTGAAATAACAAATCCACAAAAAACTAACACAGAACTTTCTGTGCATCTGCCCTGCAGAATAACTCAGGTTCATGTGAGTTTACTGGTGCTTCTGTTACTAAAATTCTGTCCTTAAACTGCATGCACAAACAACACAGGTCAGACCGGTTACTCTCTAGTCAAAAAAAGCACTTACTCTTTTAGGTAAAGAAAATTTAGGTGCTACACTCAAGTTACCAGTTGCTATTAAAGACATAGAGGGAAAAAAAAAATCAGAAATTAAATTGATTTCTTTTTTTCCAACTGGATGTCATGCAGGAACCTGTCAGGGACGTTCAGACACCATAATGACAGCAACTATCAAGTAAGCTAATATATTAAAGGCTAAGAATACACTTTTGACTATGGATTTCTCAGCACAAACGTACATCAAAAGACCAGTAACTAAAACCCAAAATATGTCAACACCATTGTATTAGCCATTGTCTTTATCATGTTTCACAACTATATCATCATTGAATAATGGTATCACAATCTTTGAAGTGTATGACTTCAGACAAAAATATAAAGGAAAACTGAGCTGCGTGAAAGCATTAGTGCCAATAGTGCACGAGTGATACCAATCAGAGTGTTTCAGAGAGTTACAGATAATGTGAGGAAGAAGAGAGAAACTCCTGTCTTCATTTATTAATTTAAGAGTGAGGGGAGTGTACCAATAATATTCAGTTCACATTTACCTTGTTTCCAGAAAATCCAACAAACTCCAGTAATCTCAGAATCCGTGCAGGAAACATGGACAGTGTCTATAGAAAGAAATGCAACAGTTACGCAGTAATAGACTTTCTGCCTCTCAGCTACCAGCTGCCTCCTACAACTATTCCAAACGCAAGAAATAATCACTAAAATTACTAAAAATATCTTTACACGTCCGATGATTTTCTGGGTAAGTGTATACATCTGCTATGTTTTATATACAATTTAAACAGAAATACATATTTAATATAGGGACCCTGTGTCTCCAGGATTCCCTTGACAGAAATATGTTTACACAGCACATGCTTAGCAACTCCAGTACTTCTTGGATGTTTCAGAAATATGGGATGCATACCACACAGTACCACTGGGTCCCTTCTCACGAGACTTCTCCCTTGCCCTCCAAGCACTCAGCTGTATTCTCACAGAAAATGCCCTTAGCCCACGTCAGACGAGGTAATTTCTCAGCTGATAATCTCCCCGTGAGGATGCGCAAGTGGGTTTGTGCACACAAAGCAGCGTTGCCCACGTTGCAGGTAGTAGTCTCTTTATTTCTAAAGTGTATTACCATCTGACATTCTCAGACCAGAGGCAGGGATCCTGCAAGTGTCAGTGCACACACACCTAATTTTGAACGTATGATTAGTAACACTGATGTCAGTGGAATTTCCCAGTTATTTAAGATCGTTTTCAGGGGGTTGCAGGACTTCAGCTCAAGAGAGGAACTGTTGGTACATACCAGATTAAATGCTCCAACTCCAAGTTTTACACCTCCCTCAAAATGAAGATGGTTCTCTCCTTTGACATAATGTGGAGACTGTATGAGACTGTCCAGCTCCCTGAAAACGTACAAGATTCTTTTACATTGTCAGTAAATACGATGATTAATTACAATTCAGTAAGAAAGTAACCCTGTTATCTTGAACTACATAGTCGTTCAAAAAAGGTCAACTTATCACCTCACCCAGGTGAACAACACCTACACCATTCTGTTGGATTTATCGACAAATCATTTCTGTCACATTACTATCAATGGAGTAGTATCAATGAAAATATGGAGTCCTGGAGATTAATTCCTGTCAGACTGACATAGTCAATTTGCAACTACATTTCTGCCTGAAAATGCTTCAAGAATGGCTGTTAGGAGTAACACCGACTTTTACTACTGCAAAAAGAGATAAGGAGGCAGCGCAGGAGAGTTAAATTTAAATCAACAAATTTGATTTGAGTT
Organism: Chionis minor; assembly: GCA_013398295.1. NCBI lineage: Eukaryota > Metazoa > Chordata > Aves > Charadriiformes > Chionidae > Chionis > Chionis minor. Next base: position 2,386,916 of record VZSF01010416.1, read on the forward strand.
TCACTAATTCCTGGATTAGGTATTCCCTTTTTGTGCATGTTCATTCAAAAGAACATTCTGTCATATATAGGAAAAGACAATTGTAAGAAATATTTTTAAATGGGCAGATATATTGGAAATTACTTTTCACTTATTTTTCTAACTTTCACAGATCTCAAGTTTGTAGTATCCCTTTATTTCCCTGTGTAATCCAGCTGGATTTAAACCTGTTTTGTCTCCAAGCTTTCTACAGCTACGTGTTTTTCACACTATTGTTTTAGTTTATCTTGTTAATTACTAGGAGAAGAAAAACACTGTTTTAATGGCAGTCACATACTAGTGCTCAGGCTGTCATGTTTTTATCTGCTGGTTGTTGACAACAGATATCGGACTACTCATTGTGATTGCAGTCTTTACAATGGACCTGCATTTAGAGACACCTCCAGCCCACACAAATATGGACACTCTCATCTCTCTCCCTTTCACTATACTTCTGGAGAACCTGGACTGGATACTATTTTGTGTCTGCTAGACACCTGGCTTTTTGTGGCTGTTCTGTGGCCAGATTTTAAGTCCTAAAATAAAATAAAATATGATGCATATTTAGTTTTAAAAATTTAAAATTATTCATGTAATTCTGCACCACCATGAAAGTCTTCTGATACTTTTTATTTACTGGCAGTAAGTGTTTAATTCTGAATTATTGTTTCATTTAATTCCATCTTTTTTTACAGCGTATAGTGACCTTTCCTCCCTGAAAGAGAGTAAAACTGTATCTTTGCAACGTTTACTCCTCCTGTCTCTTCAGGGTCGCTGCTGTTGCGGATTATCAAGCAGTACTGCTGACAGCAGGGAAAGGAAAGATGGCTTTTTATAACAGAAACTATGTTGTAAAAGATATTGATCAAGCAAAGCAAATAAGGTCTCATTTCCATATTTCACTGTTTTCTCCGTAACTTGCTTCACCACACTCTCACCAAAACGGCAAACTATTATTTCTTCCCACATCAAAGGCACAGTACCAAAATCATAAGTGCCAATCTCACATACGAACATTCTCTTTGTTAAAATACACGTTTTAGTAATGTGCAAGTCATTATTAGCATTCTTTTGAAGAAGACCACCTAAGAGCTACTAAATTCATAACACTGTTTTTACATATATTAGAGCTGATCTTAATTTACTGAGGCACAACTGAGTATGCTTTGCGTGGTGTACATTTTAATGTAATTTTCAGAATTTACTACTGCACTTCACAGCCTTTTGCTAGTTAAAAGTAGTTCTCCTTAACTTCCTGAATGAAAAGAAATCTGCTTAAGCAGATGTTTTTGGCATATAGACACTAAGTAATGGGCATACTGTGAGTTCAGATAAGCAACCCTGCTTATCATTTTTCAATAGCACGCACTTTCTCTTTAGAGTACAACAACTGCTACACTTAACCAGTTTAAAAGTCCAGCTAACCAAATATTTCACTCGGACAGTGGCATATGTTTGACTGTTCAGGGACTTCATGACACGGAGAGACTGCATCTGTTCCATTATGTTAACTAGCCTCTATAAACCTATTCCCTACAAGTTTGTTTAATTTTTGTTTGAAGCCATTTATACTTCCCATTACAAGCTCTTCAGTTTATTATCTCTTATTTTTGTTTTAGTTTCAAGCATTTATTATGGAATTACTTGTGCTTCAGTTACTGGTTTTCAACGTTCCAAAAAGCTGCAGCTAGAACTATAAATAAATGCCATTTCATATGCCTAATGACTGCAAGACCTCCAAATTGTGCTATGCAGATACAATGAACACTGCACCATTTAGAACAGTTATTTTGTGACATAATTTCAAGGATACAGTATTTGAAATAGGCAAAGCTTGGGAGTTAACAAGGATAGGGTCTACTGTTTTTACAATCCAAATCAACCATAATATCAATGTCCTTTTTTTAAGCAAAAGAGGAATTTGTGTGGGCTGAGAAAGGCTACAGACATGAGGCCCATAATAGAGGCTGCAATAAATACAAGAGCAATTAATTTGTGAATTGGACAATTCAACCAGCAGCACTTTTTACTGTAGGAGTACGTTTAACCACATCATCACTCTGACTTACCTGTATGTTTGGTAACTGTTTCGGACTTTGATGCCTCCTTTTATGAAGCTAACCATATTCTCATCCTGTTAGAAAGGAAACACATTAGCAATAGGAGTTTACAAGCATTATTAAGATCTTTTGTCTTCTTGACATGAACACATGGTTTGAACATAACCATCATGACACAGACAATATAAATCTCTGAGAAACAATACATAGATTTATGATTTCCTTTCTGTATTAAAATATTTTTATCCTGTTCAGACATGTGCACTTTATTTTGATGCCTTCTGCGATTAGTTTAGCCCTTGTGACCTTTAGAACATCTGAATTTGCATTAATGAGCATGGGACTAAGCTAATGAATGGCACCTAAAGCACATGCATTTGTGGCTGTTTCAAAAAATAGATTTCTCTCCTTTGTCCTTCAGCACAGTTAAGATCCGAACATTTCCTGGCTCAGCACCTGATACAAATAACTGCGGGTCCTCAGGAGTCTGCAGAATATAGTTTCATATCCCAGAAAGGAAGCAGGGTAAAGTTATGCAAGATATGCTCTTTCTGCTCTGAATATTCTAGTATCTATGAGATCCATACTTGTATGGTAATGTTACATTACAAGCTATAATGAACTGAGAATGTACGGACCATTAATTTACAGTTGTATCCCAAAGAAAGAACTCTTTAGTGTCCTAACTTCCTGGTGGCAGTTTCTTGCCTCACTCATCATATATAATCTGTCATTCTGGCCTGTTTGATATCTGCTATTACTTTGGGATAGGAAGACTACATGTGTTTTAGCAGATGATTCTTCCTGTGATGGTATTTTAAGAGGCTGTACGAAGGATTGTGGAGAAAATCACACAGATGAGATGTACATTTGGTTGCCTAACTGTTACTGTTAAGGAAAAGGGCCCAATTGTGCTCATCAATATGTAAACAGAGACAGAACCTGCCTCAAAGAGCTTTCCATCCTCCTTTAAATCAAGAAGATAATCCAATCCAAGTTACAGTTCAACTTCTTCCAGACTTTACTTTCCATGGACTAGTAAAGGAAGCCTAATGGCCTGAACTGAAGAGCAGGACTTACTCCTGTAGCCAGCAACACCAGTAGCCCATGTCCTTTACAGTCATCCTTAAGCAATGTTATCAAGAGTGATAATTGAAGACAGAAACTATGTACCATAAATGACTGTGTAATTCCTGATGATACATCCCCAGAGACTTGAATCCCAATCACATGCAACAAAATAACTGCAGAAAAATGTGATCCTGTTTTCCTTTGTTCTGTAGAAAATGTCAATTTTTAATTTGCAGCTGGGGGGGCAGGGGTGGCTACAGCATATCTAACCACATGTAAGAATTCAGTTATATTTTCCTTTGAATGGAAAATGTAAAGAGGAAATACGATGGCTTGGAATTGTTTAAATTCAGAATACTCACGATACCAACAACAGAGATAACCAACATGAAAATAGTTCATTCCCTGAGAAATCCCGAGACCAATTTTTATGTGTTTTCAACTGGATTTGGTCACTTACATTAAGCATCAAAACTAACCCACTTCAATGGCTGCTGGAACTAAGTGCCTTTGTTTAATTTTTAAAACCAGTTCACACGTTCATGAAAAATTAAACACATAATAGAAGAAGAAGCAAATGAACAAGCATTCTTTATCCAGAAGAGGACAATAAATTATTTTCTTTCTCCTAAATTTCTAATGTATCTATAAACATTTTTAAAAAGAGATATCTGCAAAAATAGTGCTTAAGACCAAGAGACCCTGTATTAAACACTCCTTTCTTACAGGCAGAATGGAGACATTCTGAAAAGCCTTGCTTCCGTAGCTTCAGGTATCACCCAAACTGTCCCCAGTGCTACAGACTACTCATGCCAAAACAGCAGGAATATGGAAATAGGTAGCTACACCTTGGACATTTCAAAATCCAGCCCCTTACGATAAAGTCACCATCATCAGCACTCTAAATACCTTCACAAGAAGCTACTCTGACTCCCTTTTTTGCTATGAAGCAATAGTTTCTAGCAGAGGGGCATGGCAGATAGCTGAAAAAGGTTACACGGTTCATGAACGATCATAAGCAACATAAATCAGAGCCCATCTGGCAACTCCCAAACATGGTAAAATCACCACCTGCATTTCATTCTCTATCAGCATCTCCAAGCCAAGAAGCAGAAACCCTTTGTGAATGCAACTTACATTATCCTCTCTGGACAGATGAAGAGGCCCACTGTCATATAGCAAGTACAAATGAAGAAGAAAAATCACTTATTCCAACTATGATCAACAATTTAAATTGCAAGCTGGAGCCATGGTAAGTATTGCTAATGTTGATCCATCAAACAAATCAAGCTTCATTAGTACAGACAGATAAAATTCAAAGAGGGAGAGCTCCCCTTCCTTTAAAGACAGGCAGCACTGTTTAGGAAAAAGCATGTGTGGAGCCTAACAGCTACACAGACCATAATAGCTGTTCAAGAACAAACAAGTGAGAAAGCAGTCTTGGGAAAGCAAACAGCAGCCTGACTGAAACAAAACTCTCATTTGCATTCCAGCACAGCTTAACTAATCATCTTTTTTTTTTCCCCCTTTATTTTAATCTGATATCTCAACACACAGTATTTGGAGATTGGTGCTTACAGCTGTTACTTTTCATGCATCCAAAAGGGACTGGAGAAGGGTGTCATAGGGAACTCCGTGCTATGTCTATTGAAATAAGCATTTTTAGATAATCATGAGGGATAACAAAACATTCCACTATCTCATCAGCAGACAGTCCAGATAAAAGTCAGATTCAAACCAGATGAAAGTGTCTTACACCATTAGGTCAAAGTAGGGTCTTCTACCATTTCCTTAATTTTAAGAAAAGAAACCTGTATGGTGTGTGCTTTTTTTTTTCCCCCAAAGAGCCATGCAGGAAATCATACCTGGAGGAATGTAAGTGCTGCTCTCTGAAGTAAGCATTCAGCATAGCAAATTTCTGCATGGATTTCCTCTAGTGTCACATGGAGGAGGGGGAAGAAAATAAATAAATCAGACAAAAAGTAATTTAAAAACACTTAGCCTATTAATATAGGAATAAGATCACAAAGCTCAAACGGAAAAATCTGATCAAATTTACTGTAGTGTTTCAGTTCTAAACTACCAAAGTGAACCGACATGACACACAGTTACAGAAACTTTGAGGGAATTTCTCTGGTGCTTTCCCGGAATTCCTGGATCTAGAGCCTTTCTAGGCATTTCAGTACTTCTTTCTAGGTACTCCTTTACCCAGCAATTTTTTGGAAATGCTGAGTCAGTAATCTACAAAAACAATTAGTGATTTTGGCTGTGGTGGCACAGCAATTGTCAAAACACTGATCCAGCAATTTTGGAAAGGCCAAATCAGCAATTTTGTCAGTGAACTCACAATCTGCAAAAAAAACATTGGGAGAACAATTCTATACAATTCAAATCGCAGCAACAGAAAAGACGAAAACATTATGCATTGAGAGATAATGTTACCTTCAGTGAAGTGTTCGAGGCTTTGTCTATGCACAAGGTTGTTGATAGAATCAGCTACTGTAGATTTCTTTCTGAATCTGCAGAAAAGTCAGCTTGGTCATTCTGAACATGAAGCGTCAACAACAGAGAAGGGAATTTTTCAGCTGGCCACCCGAGCAGTTACTAACATACCGCTAGTGCCCACAAACCCTCTGTCATCTTACCACATGTACAAACTTCAGCATATTCCATACAGAAGTCAGCACGGTCCTCCTGGGATCTGTCTATTACCTTTCATGTGCAGAAATCTACCTTGATGAAGGAAGGGGATAAGAGGGCTTTTTGATTTATTTTCTCTCTGTCTGTGTATATGTGCACGTGTGTACAGAACTGGGAGCCCAGCTGACTCAAAGACAGCTAGCTACAGAACAATCATCACCAAGTAGGAAGATTCTGCTGTGTCTGTAAACGATAAATAACTTCCAGACATTGCAGAGCCTGGGCTACAGACAGGACAAAAATCTAACTGACAGGAAAAATCAGATATGGCAGTAAACTGAAGTTTTTAAGACTAGACTGCTGAAAACCCTAAGTTATGTGGTGTGACCTCATAACTAACCCTCCTTTGAGCAGGACGCTGGATGAGATGATGTCCCAATGTCCTTTCCAATCTCAGTTTTCCTATGATTTCTATGAAGTTACATGTCCCTTTTTAACCTGTATGCTGTTCAAAACTATCCCGTGAATGGACTATTTATTGACTGAATTGATCCACACTTACTTTTGACAGATGGCTTGAGCTTCCTTCATTGTATTTCCTGCATTCAGTATGTCCTGAGGATCAAATGTCATCATAGCTTGCATTTCCAATATGGTGGCATAAGTCAGTGCATGATACATACTGTCTTTAGTTCTGAAAGAAAATGAGATGTAAAGCACAACTGATTTGATTATACTATTACTTTTAAAAAACAAATACAAATCCAATTCTGGAAACGTATCAGTGTGATGGGAACAAAGGCTAAACAAACTAGAAATCAAAACCAAAGGACATGCAAAAAAATTGAGAAACACTAATAGATTGAGATTTGTACCCGAAATTGTGTCAACAGCTCCAGTTTCAATAACTGTGCTAAAATGTTGCAGTTCTGTGCCAAGGATGAGTATTTAACATACATAAAGCAAAGGAATTAACCAGGTGGGTAACGATTCAGGGATAATAGAATCATGGAGGTTTTTTAATGGAGTACCTAATGAATACTATAACACGTGACATAAATCCAGATATTGTTCTTCTATTTTGGGACAGTTACTCAGGTCAGACTCAAGGAGATAAGTAACACAATACCACAACCACGGCCAAAGTAGAATCTTTTTTAAAGAGATCTTCTCACCAGAAGCATTCCAGTCTACGCCAAACATTACAGCTTTTTCCTCCTCTCCCTTTCTGACGACCTTGCACTGTAATTTGTTCAACGTAAATATTCTTCTGTGGGATTTCAGACGGTGCCTCTTTTGCAGAAAGCCAAGATTTTGGCATTAGTGCAAGGAAATGAATTAACTCCTACCTGCAGCCACTGCCAGCACCTTTCCTCTGGCAGAAGAAAAGTTTATATTTTGCACATGTTTACAGCATTCAGCCAGTACCCATCTGTGTTATAATCCTTTGCAAATGAATCAAAATATCTTCAGGCCTAGAGGTCCAATAAAGACAACTTGGGAAATATATTGAAGGGAAAGCTCAGATGAATTCCTGCCACAGAAACTCTCTGTAGACCTTGCTAATCCACCCCTGACAAATAGCACAACTTAGACAAATACTGCTAAAGAGCAACAATTGCTATTTCATTTGTGTACACTTTTAGAATGAATCAGCTAGTTCTATATGGCAGGGAATATTAAAAAATACTTGTAGTCAAACAAGGATATCCTCCCAACAGAATCTCCACCCTCAGCACACCTATCTCCATACATGTACTTCAGGCATTTGTTTCCCAAAACGAGCCACTTCATGTTCTTTTTCTTTCAAGGAGAAAGCAGTGTGCTGGCTGAGAGAGCTGGGACTTTCTGCCTGGAGAAGAGAAGGCTCAGAAGGATCTTACAACGTATAGAAATACCTGAAGGGAAGGTGCCAAAAGGATGGAGCCAGGCTCTTTTCCATGGTGCCCAGTGACAGGAGCAGGGCAATGGGTGCAAACTGAAACACTGGAGGCTTTGTCTGAACATCAGAAAACACTTTTCAACCGTGAGAGTGACCAACCACTGGTACAGGTTGCCCATTCAAAAGCCATCTAGACACAGGCCTGGGCAGCTGGGTCTAGATGGTCCTGCTCAAGCAGGTGGCCTCCAGAAGCCCCTTAGAACCTCAAGCACTCTGATTCAGTGGTTTTGTTTCAAGGGCAAAAGCCAAACTTTAAAGACACCTCAATCTATTTAATTTCGCCCTTCAGAATATACTTGCCTCCCCAGGTTTTGATATCTGGATTGAACTGAAAGATAATTTTAAGGATAACTTATGACAATCCTACACTAGTCAGCTATCTAACAACTCTCTGGGCTCACCCTTTAAGTTTTCTAAGACTTCATATAGTCTTAGGCATTCATTCTTCTGCTTGGTGGAGTAAAACACCCGTAAGTATCCTCAGGAGTCCCTGATGTTTGGTTGGTGTTTTCCAGACCCAGAAATAACCTTGTCTACACCTAAAGTAACCCCCTCTCAATCACATTTTGCAATAAAATCACCAAAGAAAAATCCAAGTGATGATACAATCCTGACTTTCTTTGTGTGTGTGTATATATATATGTATTTGAGATCCAAGGATTAAAACAATACCTAGTGCTGGCACAGATAACATTACACACATACCTGGTGCTTCCCTTACAATCTTCATGATGGTGACGAAGGGCTACTTTTTCTAATACGGCACACATACAGAGCAGGCTGGCTGTACGGCAGAAATTTGCAGCGTACACCTTTAAATCCCACTTCAGTCTGTGTTTTGTGGCTGTCCTTAATTCCTAGTTGCCCTCACCATGTCCACAAGTTACCCAACAAGCTGCTAACCAACATCTAAACCAATCTAGCAGAAAAGCCATTTTGGGAAATCACCTACTGCCATAAGTACTGTGAGCGCCAGACTATGCTAACATTCATCTCATCTCCACCATGTGTAAGGAGAACAGACAGAAAATGGAGAAATTCAGTTAAAATCCAGTGGAATCAGGACAGCTCTGTCTCGGCTTTCTGCATCACGATTCTTTCAGTAGACTGATAATGTAAAGTAGAAAAAAAATGAACATGCTATAAAATGCCAGCCTGATGAAGTGCTCCTGTTCACTTGATTACTCATCAGCCTCAGCGGGCACAGAGAAACACACTTCATCTCGTATTTATTAAAATAAAACCCTTACAAAGGTTCAAATTCAGAACACAGGGAAGGCATTAAAATAGTCCCCTTCCAAAATTTTAGAAATCTGTTTTCAAATTCAAAGCAGATAAATATCAAATTCACTGCACTAAAAGGAAAATTGATACTTTTCACATACATACAGGATTTGCCTCTCCAGTAATACGCTTCTGATGCAAAATCACTCCTGCCCTAATCAATGGTTTCATCTATTTTGCTTCTAATATTTTAAAGGATAATAATTAATGCTTATCATTAGTCAACTGGTATTTATCAACACTCAAAATTACTCTTTCTTTTTTCAGGGGCAGAGAAGTGAGTAGAAACGCAATCAAACTTAACAGTTATCTATGCTATTTATACTAACCATACAATTGAAGTTGCCAGTTACATGCTGGCATATTCCCAGAAGTTTTAAGGCCTGCATTTTATATGGATGGATACAGAATGAAACTTCATAGCTTTTTTTCCCCCCTGCTTTTGATTCCTCAGCAGCACTTTCTCCAGCACATTGTTGGGAGTTAACAAGCCTTTATGACATAAATACAACTAATATTCTGATTAATGACTTATCCCAGCAGTTGGTATCACGTGGCTGAATAAGAGGATTATAAGTAGTATCTTTCGGCACTTATGGAGTTATGCCACATGCTTGTTCTCCAACTACGGTGCAATCGTTATCATTTTGTAGCACTGCTCTTTCCTGAGAGCTGTTGGAGAACATTTTTACTCCTGCTTGAAAACAAGTACCTAAGTGAGGACGGTGACAGCTCTCCCCTCCAGCTTAAGTATGAAAATCAAAATGCTGGGCTTGACCTCAGAATTAACACAGGGGCTAGTATTTTTTTGTGAAAAAATAGTGCCCAAAATCTTTTTGTGGATCCTTTTACAGTAATCCAGCAGGCAGGACACGCATCCCTAGGTTACAGAAACCCCAGGTTCAAGTCTATGGCCTGATTTAGTATCAAGATGTTTGTAACAAGTGAAACAAATCCAACAGCACAGAGCGAGAAAAACCCTCCACAGACAAGCCAACGGTCCATTCATCCAGGTCTATCCAAGAGTAGGAGACCAAGGCCCACATCAAAACTGCATCAGGAGAATGTGGTCACATGAGGCATGATCTTTCCTCATCTTTGATCAGAAGTTCCACCCAATGTCCCAACAACTTGCTAGACCTACAGCATGGGTTTCCATAGAAAGTCTCCGTTTTGATGAATGGACATTTTTCAATACAAACCTGCTTCCTATGAAAACTCCTCACTAGCATTAAGTTTACAACTAGAAAGGACAATTCTAATCAACCACCAGCCTGGTTCCCTAATTACCACAAGCCACTGGAATGGTCTAACTCTGGTCTAAGCCAAAAATCTGCAGTTCTACAAAAGTACCCCTGAGCCTTTTTGATCTAAGCCATTCTCCAGAATTCGAAATCTAGTAAGTTCTTTCAGCAAGGAGCGAAACCAACAATTAAGTCAGGTTTTGGCAGCAATTTATTTATTTACAAAGACTATAAAAGTTGAGGGGTTTTTGACTCCAGGTATAAAAAGATACATAAAGGTAAAAAAACCCTAGAAATAATGATCACCTTCATGTTCTTGACACTTCTTACAATAAATAGCTAACTTGAGCTTTCTGTGGAGTTGTACATCTTTATCCAAACACTGTTTAGAGCTTCACTCTGCCTCCTTGTGCTTCCCCCCTTACTCCTTCATCGCTCTCAGTCTGACAATCACACACCTTCTTTGTTAGATCAGTGCCAGAGAAAGCTCCTCGACCCCACTGAACAGCCTCACGTTCGCTTCCGTTCTACACGGGCAAGAACATTTCATCACACCGTGACGACAGCCATTACAAAAGGCTTCCATTCCTCAGTGACCCCTTTAAACTTTTAAAAGACCAGAATAAACAAGATAACATTTAATATTGTAAATTGGGCTTATATTAAGAATTCCAACGATAGTAAATAGGTGTCACAGAACTACGCTGTTCCAGTGAGAGTTTCACAAGTAACTAGCAGAGCAGTAACACAATCTCTTCACAGGTACCCAAGATACTCCCACATCTGAACTTACCTTTAAACACAGTCATTACACCAAACACCACCAAGTGCTTTTTGGAGACTATTTTCAGCATAAAGTCAGCTGCCCAGAATGAATTGTTCTCATATTGTTCTTATAATACCGCAAGCAGCAACACAGATGTGTTGCAGCTCATCCAATAATTGTGATTACTCTGTGTCATAAATTTATTATTTACCATTCTCCCAAGTGATTTGACATCAGCAAACTATCAGGTGATTATGTCATGCTTTCCTTCAGGATAATTATTAAAATATTAAACATTTGTCTTGGGGAAGGAAATGGGACATATCATCAGAATCAACTCTTTAATTTATGATTATCTGTCTGCAATTACACGAGGGCTAAAATCTAGCCAGCTTTTTTAATCGATTTACTGTATGTATCTTGGGGTTGAGGAGGAAGATGAGATTTTTTTTCCCCTGCTCCAGTGACTAGACAGTTTCAGTGTTACTCATTGTCACAGTTAACATGTTACACATTGAACATCACTGCTGTGTTTGGCAACTGAATTTACGGAATTTCTTAACAGTTCTTAGACTTAGTGTGAATACTCCATATAAAAGATTAATTAAACTTACTGCAGGAACCACAAGACAACTGGAGCCCACTATTGTACAATGATTGTTGATGATAATAAATAAAACTGACTCTAAAACCTAAAAGGTAGATGAGGAAACAAGAAAAGTTACACAGCATAAAGCAAAACCGCCAAATTAATTTTTTTATGAAAGGAGATTTCTCCTTTATGATGGATTTGCTTTTCTCACAGGAAAAAAAGAGCTTTACCTCAACACAAGTCTAGACACCATCCTCAGATATTTATTTTTAAGCTGCTAGGAAAGATCTTCTGATTTTAACTCTCATACATTGCCAAATCTGCTCTCAGTCACACATGGTACAAATCAGTTGAAAATACACTTATTGTGGAAGCCAAATGTGAGTAATTTAGTGAATCTGCAATAATGTAATACAGAGCAGAGTATGTCCTACAACATAAGTGGTAAAGCTGCAAAATCTATGATATGAAATTCTTTACAAGCATGTAAAAACTGAAAAGTATTTCTTTAAACAAAGACAGTATGTTTATGAACTGTGAAAACCAATTTCAGATCTCAGCACGCTAAAAGCCAACAGTGAGGAGCTGATGAGTCCTGAAGAAAATACTCAGTATTACCATATGTGCCCACTCTACAGCTCTTGTCATTCCCTAAAGAGATGGAGTGTGTCCATAATGGATATCATCTGTGGGGAAATTTAGCATCCTATTTCTGTACTACACTCACAAAGATCCTAAGTCTGTATTTCCCTCACTGCCAAAGACAACAGGAGTAAGGGCCTCCTCGTAACAACAGGCTAACAAGAAAAATCAGCTTCAAAATGGTTTTGCAGTGTAGAATACAGTCACAGGTACAAAAACAGAGTATCACCTCATTAAATATATTCTGCAGGGCCCAACAAAAGCCGAATGCAAACCAGATGCAATAGAAGAAAAATGGATTTACAAAAAAAATAACCCCAGTCTCACTAGCTTTTGCAGTGTTTTGGAAACCCCCTTCAACAAAATACCTCCCTGTTTTATGCTAGCACTGAGTAAGCATTTCCAGATGGGCACAGGGGCTTTACTGTCAGAATTTAATGAAAACACAGTTTATTCTTCTTACCATTTTTATGATGTCTTCTGATGATACATAAACACAAAACAACACTGCTGTGAATAAAACCAGTATTATTAATACATCTGGGACTACGATTTATCATGAATGTCTTTCACAGAGTGTACTTACACAGCTAAGCTACAGATCCTGGCATCAAAGACTGAGGCTGATACCTCAGCAAAGCAGATACCTAGTATTCACTATAGTTACCCCTGATGCATATCAAACACACACTACTGCATTGCCTACGAATTTTATTTGTTTCATATTCCAGTGGCCTGAAAGAAGGCATGATGTAACTTGCTGTTGGTTCAAAAATATATGGAGCAAACTGGGGTGAAAAAACGTGAATTAACCACAGACTTCAACAAGCCAAGAGCACAAGTAACTTCAGGACAGAGTATGAAAAAAATCACAGACATGTAAAGACAATTTTTAGGAGCTATTTTATGACCTCACTGGTTGCAGCTGGGCTGCTCATTACATGCTGGGCTGCAATGTAATTAAGCAACAGAGTGCATGACCACAACAGTGAATTGCAAAATAAGCTGTGAGAAAGTTTCTGAAGGTGGTTATTAAAAAACAAACAAACAAAAAAAGAATTCCTACTGAAAGTAATGTGTCTCAAACCTGGCAATTCACAGTCAGTTGCTCATTTAGACCCAAAACTATAAACTCTCAAATTCTCACACTATGCAGAAAAACAGGGGGGGGCGGGAAATGACAGAAGATGGTTTTTATTCTTCCAGGAGCAAGAATCTCACATACTACACTACAACTAAGGAGTTACTCCTTTGAACAACAATTCTGTACTTTTTGTAGTTACCTTTGATCAGTCTTGTTATTTACTCACCCAAGTGTAAAGCACTTATTCTGTCTTCGCCAAAACTTAACACATTAACTTATGAACCCCTTCTGAACCAAAACCATGCAGTCTTATCAACTATTAACAGAAAACTAACCGTCTAGTCAATTCTCCTGAGACGGTGAAGCAAAGAAAAATAATCAGAGAAAAACTAGTAAAAGTAATGAACTTACTTTGCTTGTAAAGACGCCAAAGCATCTGAGAACTTGTTGTTAAGAAATAAATCCAGAGCTGCCATACACTCATGCAATGCCACGTTGAGGTCTGATGTAGGTGACCTGCCAGAAGAGAGAATAAACTCAGCACATCTGTTCTCCTTCTACTGGTGCATTACTGCTACATTGAAATTCCCCATCTTCAGTTCTAGCATTATTCCCATGTATAATCAGTCTGCTATTCCATTTCTAGTGACTGCAAAAAGTGAGTGTCTTCCATTATGTTTGTGGAGTTTTTTTTAAGCTATGCTCTTACTCCGTAACATGGAAAGCAATCCAAATTTTGGACTTTCTGAAAATAAGACAAACTGCACATACTGCAAGTAAGAACCTGGACATGCGGAAGCTACCACGTGGGAGCACAGCAGTTTCATGACCTCAGGTATCAGGAACACAGACGCACTGGGTGACAATGCACATCTGACTGGCTGACAGTGACTACAGGCTAGTGACATTACGAAGACATTGTCACTTTAAGGATGAGGTACTGCCAAACTGCATCAGATAATTATATCGACTGCTGGTGGAACATCTGCTTTAGGTCAGCTCATGATCAGTATGGTTCCTGACCAGCAGCAGACCACTACAGACTGGCAGGTGGGTTGAAATTTCACATTGTGCGTGCTCCTGGGAACATCGCTGTCCCTAAGAAGTGCCACTGCACTCAAGCAAAAAAACCTGCTTCTGCTTCTCAAAGTCAGAAGATTATCTCAGTGGCTTAGTCTGGCTGCACTTCTCTCCTTTACAACATTCAGATGTCAGCCTGACCTGTCACAAGGGTTCTCAGCTAGTCTTTGGGTTACTGGCAACAGAATAATACAGACCAGCTGAGTAAGTTTGGCCCGAGTTCATTACCTCCAGAACTGCTGGACATAAAAAATCCACAGAAGAAACAACAAGGCCTTGCACTAACAAAATTAAGGTCACCTGGCCAATTTTATGACAGCTGAAACATCTGCACCTAATGATCAAAGAACTATACTGCACTAATAGGCATGTCTGTACAAAAAAGATCCCCCAACAAAATACTAACAAATCCTCATCCTGTTCCTGACTCTGAACGGCTCAAACTGATGTGATTTGTCTTGAGACTTAGAAACTATGGTTTAAGTATTTACTTCCTAAAAATCATGGCTCAACACAGCCTGCTGAAAGGAAAAACAGAAAGCAAAGTCCTGGTATCATCTTAAGGAAAAGACAGGGGAGCACAGAACAAACAGATAGAATCAGTAATAACCACTGACTTGCAGCAGTGGTTTGTTCTTGTTTTTAAGAATAATGACTGCAAAGAAAAAAAAGAGTATAATTATATATATGAGAAACAGGATTATAAATTTGAGAGAAACATTATATGACGCTGTTCATAGTGGCTGCTGTCATCACACTTCAGATACACTGCAAATCCTGTGCCCAAGAGACTGACTGAGTGCTTTGCAAACATTGATTAACCAAGTCTTGGCATCCATCTCATAGAATATGCAATATTATGTCTGCCTAACTATTCTGAGCCTGCCTTACTTTAAAAATTAAAACTCTGCCAGTTATTGTTTACATGTATTACAATTCTTACACCTGCCTTTTTTAAACCTGTGTCCCTGAACCAAACAGCATACTTAACAATATATAAAACACATTCTCATCTATTTTAAAATATTTACACTAGTAACATTTTACCTGGGTTTTTTGTTCCTTGTTTCTTGTCAAGCAGGACAATTACCCCATTCAATACAAATAAACCTTTTCAAAACATTCCTTTGAAACAGAAAGATGACAAAGGAAAAAAACCGTACTGTTGAAGGTCAAAGCACAAATAAGATATATTAATTACTTGGCATCCTTTCTGGAATAAGACCTATTAACATAGTGCCACCCCCAGCAGCAGCAAAAATACAAGCTGCACATGGCAGCAAAAATACAAGCTGCACACTTCCTTCATGCTTCAAGGAAACCTGGCATTTGACATAGTTCCCAAGTCAAGGGCTTAAGACCTGAACACAATACACACCTTACATAAAGGCTACAAATCACCATTTATTGCTGTTAACAAGAGGGAAGAAATACCTCAAAGGAGAGTGCGGTAAGCATTTTAGCAAACTGATTAGTCATGCTTCAGTGGGCTGAGGATTCTCTCCCGCTTTCAACAGCACGATCAGAGCTGCCTCGCAGCCAAACAGCAAACGCTGTGCACCACCACTTACCTTTCTGCTAAATCTCTTGTGTTTTCTGACATAGTCATTTGTCTGCCCGCTCAGCATCCAGGCACCAACATCTAGCAGCGGCAGTGGCGGTGGTGCGCGGTGCTACTTATCCCATGGCGAGTGACAGTCACGCCGCGAGCGCAGGCTGGGGCAGTGCCTGCCTGCCATACCCGACTCTCCCATTGGTCCCGACGGATGACACGACGGGAGTTACGAGCATCACTAGTTCACACTTTCAACCTACTACAAACGAGCGATTTGGAAGCCGGTCCATGACACATGGAGTTCAAGTGTCACTGGATACTTAGCCCTGATGCAGAAAGTGCTGGCAGCTGCCAGCCTATCTTTGATCTACAGACCTGTCTGTCACTAGTGGCAGCATCAGCTACCTTTCATTCACCACCAACTCGGCAGAAGTCAAATATCCCTGTAATTACACATCTGAAAAACCCAAAAATTACCACATGAGGCGGCGGACCACATCAGAAACCTGTGAACCAGAGCAGAGAGCCAAATGAGGCCACCTGACATGCAGGAAAACCGAGGCATTAACTGCTGCAAATGTGAGAAGCAGCCAGGCGAAGGAGACGAGAAAGTACTTCTCCCCAGCAAGGATTCTCCACAAAACAAACTTCGATCCACCAGTCAAACGGCACTTATTGTTGGCTCCTATAAATTTGGGAGGTAGAGAGACTTTACACGTTCTTTGTAAAAATCTCTCTTTAATGCCGTGTAAAATGACACTGTTTGGCATAAACAAGCTAATCAGCAGAGTTAGCTCACTTGGCTGATTTTACCCAAAATAAAACGGTGTATGCTCCTAAACTGCTTTGCTGGCACATCAGCAGTACTGGTCCTGGATGTAAGAAAGGCAGCTACCAGCAGCAAGAACAGTTATCTCTCTCATTATCGCAGCTGGACTGTGTAAGTTGATCAGCTATAATTTCATTATCCAAGTTAGTTGCTCCAAGAGCATCTAATGTTAAAAATTACACATTTCTTGTCTCCTATATGCGGTTCTTATTTGTTTGACTAGACAAAGCAGTACCGATACTGAAGACACTAACTGCTGAAGGAAGACCCCAAAATGACAGCCAAATGAAGGATAATTTCAGGAAGGTACTCTGAAGGCATTAGCATACCTGACTAAATCTCTTGCTGGTTTTATGACATCCTGTACAGGAAAAGCCTGTACTGCATTTGGTATAAAAATAATTGTAATAGAGCCACAGGCTGCCCCACTAATGACTCCATTACATGTTCATAACAGCATTGTGTACCTGGGCCACAGCAGGAGATAAAAGACACTACTGGGTTTATTTCCCTCCCCAAGTTGGGAATAACTACTGCTTACAACTCAAAATTAACTGGGGTGCTTCCGTGTCAGGATGATGAGCTACTCTGAAAAGATTATTCATCATTTTCACTAGCTGTTTATGCAATTTCTAATTGATACTGTATTTCTCCAAGTGCTCTTCGCCGTTCTGTATGGTGAAGGCTCTGGCTGTTTCTGCCAAGTTCTTCCAGAGTTGAGTTGGCAGGTTTTTATTTGAATATCACTTTTCTGGTAACAATTACACACTCAGACAACCTTCAGCATGCAGCCTCTCTTCCCTGACACACACCAATGTTTTCTTCTAACTAGGAAAACAAGTTAAAAAAGATCAAGATCTGAAAGATTTCCAAATTTAGGCCATTTTCCCCTTGTTTTTTGAAGCTTCCTTCCTTTTTCACTTTTTAGTGGCAGGTCTTGCAAGGACAGTTGTATGGTTCTCACTGTGGTTTTATTAATTATGAAATCATCATTCTCTGCCCTGGGAACCATGACAGGGGGTGCTTCACAAATCATAATTACTGTGCATCCTCTGACTTAAGGCAAGACCTGATCTCCTTACTCCACTGCATCCCCATTGTCTCAAGTCGGAAGCACAATTACTCAGGACATCCTAGGCAATGCCCTTTTTACTTGAACTTCAAATCCTTTTTATGCCAACAGCAGTATCAAACAAAACAAATCAGCAGAACTAAGCAAAATTAAATTTCTGAATATTAATGAAAAGTAAAGCACTTGCAAAAGTAAAGAATCGTGATGTTTTCCATGGTCAAAAGCCAGAGGGGGGGAAGGCTTTTTTGATCATGGGAGTTACCATATTTCCGCACAAATTATATTTCACTGTGTGCATGATACTGACTGGTTTCTTATTGTAAGTTTGCAGCACACGTGCTTTACGATTTGTCATTGGGTTTTACGGATTTCATTGATAAAAAGGATCTTGAACCTTGTATTCTGCAAAATGCTGAGCTACTGACGCATTTTACCTCAGTAATTATCAGAACTTTGCAAAAAAAGTCAGTCTGAAGTTTGTGCCTTTATAGTAATGTTTTTAGTATTAATTCAAGGGCTCCTTCAGTACTGTGAAACACTGAAAGCAAGTTCAATCATTCGTATCCTAAAATATGGATGCATTTCTCTGCCAAATCTATGTTATCTGCATAAGTCAGCTGAGGTAGCATGCATGGGTAAATTCATTTGGAGGAAGAGAATAAAATACAAAGAGTTAAGTACAATTGAGCTAAACTACTACTCGATGACAAACCACCACAGAGCAGACCAAGTGCTGGTGACTCACCAGCTGACTCTCTTCTCTCCATTACCAGGAGACTCTTGAAGTGGTGAGCAGAGGAAGCACACCTTGGTTTCCCCCATATATATCCCAAAGACGTGAAGCAAGTGAGATGCAAGATCAAAGAAAAGCATCTAATGGAAAGATTGTATTCCCATCCCAAAGAAATTTCCCAGCAAAATCCCTGTAACCGTACTAGGGACCTTTTATCTCAGGGGCTTGAACAGCACTACTGCAATTGGGCTCGATGATGACTGATACTGCTTTCATCTTATTCAGAAACATTAACAAAGCTACTCTAGTGCACACCAACCTGGGTTCTGGCTTGATTGCTGCAAAAATTTGACCTATACTGCACAGTTGGCCTTTGCTCCTGCTCTCCTGGCTGAAACACATCTCCTGCAACACAACAGAAACTGTTCGGCACCCAGCCTGCCTAGATGGAAGGCAAGGAGAACACGGCTGTTCATCTGAAGGGTTACAATTGCAGCTCAAACGTTTCCACCTAAGTAATTTTGAAGTATTTGCTCTTCATTTTTTTTTATTTAACAATTTGGACAATACGGTGTTTTGGCCTCCTTTGCTCCCTTTCTACCAAGGGCTCTCTGCGCAACATATAGTTTCAATTTTTACAGGATAATGCTAGTCTTATGCTATTAAAAGGCAGCATAAACACTCCTATCACTGGTCGAAAGGACTGGGTTTCACCAACACATATTTTTGCAGCTCTTTTAAGCTACCTGCATCAATAACGAATATACTAGCAGCACACCTTACTGCTACGGTAGTGGAGAGCTCAGTACGTACAGAGAAACAACAATTAGCATCACATTCTCTCTGTCTTTACAAAGAGATTTAGAGAGGGTTGCTCTAGCCATGGAATCAGAAAAAAAGTTGTAAATTCTTAGACAACTCATTTATACAGTATGAAACGGAACTGAAAATAAATTAGTCTCACATGTCCAAAGCGGCTTATTTTTTTTCCAAAAAGGAAGGAGTAGTAAAACCATTTTGCTCCCTACAAACACTGTGCCACTCCGGCTACCAAAGCTTCACCAGTGCTAACACTTCAACCATTCACAGATGTGAGGCGCATCCCAAAGCACATTTCAAAGGTCTGCATTTCACTTCTTAGCAAAAAAACCATCCAAGACACTTCCAACATAAGAACACAACCTGGTCTGCTGACACACAGCCCACCAAGTGTGGTAAATACTGTCACTGAGTCACTGACACCGGGCTGTCCTTGCCATTGCACGTTTTCAAAAAACGTCACCACTGAATATAGAAATTCTAGCCGTGTCACAGTTTTGGCTGGGATGGAGTTGACTTTCTTGCTGGTGGCTGGTATAGTGCTGTGTTTTGGATTTGGGATGAGGATAACGTTGATAGTGCACTGGTGTTTTCAGTTGTTGCCAAGTGGTCAAGGCCTTTTCTGCTCCTCACCCCGCCCCACCAGTGAGTAGACTGGGGATGTACAAGAAGTTGGGAGGCAACAGAGCCGGGATAGCTGACCCCAACTGATCAAAGGGATATTCCATACCATATGACACCATGCTCAAGTATATAAGCTGGAATAAGAAGGAAGGCAGGGATGTTTGGAGCGATGGTGTTTGTCTTCCCAAGCAACTGTTAAACGTGATGGAGCCTTGCTTTTTTGGAGACAGATGAACATCTGCCTGCTGATAGAAAGCAGTGAATGAATTCCTTGTTTTGTTTTATCTAAACTGTCTTTATCTCAGCCCACAAGTTTCCTCACGTTTACTCTTCCAATTCTCTCTCCCATCCCAACTGGGGGGAAATGAGCGAGTAGCTGTGCGGTCCTAGCTGCTGGCTGGGCTTAAACCACAACACCACTTTCGGTTCTCATAATACTGGATAATCAGAGATGTTAGGGATACCTGGATACACCTAGGGTTACTTCCTTTAGCCTTTTCAAGTTTGCTAGGTCATTCCTAAATTGATGACTACTACTTCTGTAAATAGACGACGGCTTTGAGCAAAACTGCGTTACAAATGTTCTGAGCCTGAGACTGAAAAAAATCTCTGCATTCAAAGAAAACAAAAAGCACATCACTCGGGAAGAATTCTTTTCCTCTACTGCAAACATTTCCAAAACCACGAGATCAGAAATAATCTCATATGAACAGCTCTCAGTACCATGAAAAGGAGAACACCAGTAAGCAGTTCTCACAATATATTCTATTCAGTTTTCAGACAATACAGAAATTTCTTCATAATTCGAAAGCAAATAAGTTAACGCAAGAAAACTAATTCTACCATATCCTTTCCTGTTCTATAAGCCAAGCTAGTAACACCTCAGCTTTTTTTTTTTTTTTATGTTCTTGAACATCTTTCTGACCTGTGACTAAGACTTCTCGGTGCTGCAGAAATGCCATTACTTCTAACAACAAAGCAATTGGAAAGGTTTCAATATTCATGCTCTCCAAATATTCTGCACAGAGACACAACGATGACGCAATTCTGGAATTCAGGAGATCTTAGTCAGTCCTTCACGTTGTCCGTGGAGTATGACAGAGTTTATTCCTGAGGTTAACTCAGCTCTCAAACCACTAAGTTGTTGATGCCTCAGCAATGTCAAAAAAAGATACTCGAGCTTTCGGACTGACTGTTTCAGCAAAGGCTCACGAAACAAAGGGATGTGGCAAAGCAGTCAAGCAAGCAGAACAAAGTCCAGGGAGTCGGTAGACTTGCGTTCTGCCCTTCGTTTCAACGCTGTTTAACTTGCACTAAGCAGGATCTAGGTGGCATTACGCTCACAGTTCTCATCCTGTATTTGAATGGGCAAACAATGCAATAAATTCATTAAGATGGGTTTGTTCAGACAGATAAAAAGTACTGGTGTCATTTTTGCAGTTCCCTTTCCGCGTTGTACTGCCACGACTACTCACAGAGGGCTGAATGCACCACCATGGGTGATTTTACCCGGTTAGTAGAACTGCCTGCATCAAACAGAATGAAAAAAAAATAATATATACACAATATAGCCTAGCAAATTACAAATTACCAACCCAAGCATCCTGGAACTGCACTAACTTATTAGAATGTACAAAGAAAAAACTAGCTCATGCAAGGTTAAAACTAAAAGAAAACAAGTATATCCAGCATTACAGAAATTTACAGGGTCGCTGCAGTTAAGACTAAATTTTCATTGTCAATCAGTCTGTATTGATACCTAGTGAGTTTTAACAGCTCTTCTTTTTCATTTCAAATGCTTTACAACCTTTGTCACTTTGAAGGACAGATGTGATTCATATCATGCCTTTTTGGTTTTTAAGAGTCTTAAGGTCATTAGACCAACCTTACAATACCCATTTGCTCTTTTCTCAGAGTCCTCTAACTTCTCACAGTTTTACTGCCTCTGGTCGACTGGTCAACTTCTGACATAGTCTTGATTTTTAAAGGTCTAATCCTGTACATATTAAAGCCAATGAGAAATCAATGAGAGCTGCACTAGACCATTGCCCTGCAATGGCGTGGAGCACATTTAGGTACCCAGCAAACAAACAAAAAAAGCTGTAAGCAAATTGCAAGCTCACCTCTGCCACAATTTCATTATAAGAAGTCCATCAAAATCTGCGAGATTTGTTTTTGTAAGGACTGGAAGATCAGGGTACCGGTCTGTATTATTTCTGAAATAAGATTCGGTGAGAATTTAGGGAGGGATGTTATGATATTTTGCCTTTTGATTGGATTCTGCATTACCTAACAATAATAAAGACTGACTGGTAAGTCACAAAATACTTGCCAATGCACCTTACTTTGGTGTTTTGCAAAGTCTGGTTTGTACTTCTTTCACGCTGACTTACGCTTCACTTCTTTCAGACTTCAGTGTGGTGCCAAACATGGAAGGGATTTTACTGCAGCACTTTAATTGGAGCTGAAATGTTTCTTGGTTTGGGGGTTTGTTTGTTTGGTTTTTTTTTTTTTTTTTTTTTGCATTAAATCTATCCAAAGCATTTTCAAAATAAATTACTTTGTAATACATTTTATTGCAACTTTAAAAATCATGCTTTTGTTTCAATTTCATTGCTGAACAGTACTTTAGGCTCTAATAAAAAAAAAAAAAAGGAATGACACAAAATACTTTAACAAATGGGGACTGTTGCTCTGCCTTTAATCATTGCTTTACATGAAATTTCAGATTATGTTCCCCTGAGAGCTTCCAACAAACTGACTTTATATTTCAGAAGTCATCTGCAAAGCATGCTTCATGGTACCTTGACCAATAACAATGCCACTTTCTCTCCAATTAAATAAAAATTCCAGCATAGCACTTCAATACGCCTTCATAACTCTCCTGAACCTGCCTATTGAATCAATACTCAAGAACAGAAAGAGTACTAGTGGCAAGTTTTCTTGGCACTCAGTATTTCTAAAGCCATTTTCAAGAGTTATTCTTAGGCACAATGGCTTCAAGAAGCAGACAGTTATTATTCTCCCCATTTCAGCCTGCAAAACCAACCAAGCAAGCTACCTGAGGATAAAAAAAAAACCCAACACCAACAATAAAAGCAAGGCTGATTCAGAACTCAGAATCAGAGCAGTCTGGGATCTTTCTGGCATTTTTTTTTCTCTTTCTGACAGGGAACACAGATTGGTGAAATTTAAAAACTTTGATGCAGACATAGCGAGAAGATTTCAGCAGCTCAGGATGACAATTTTAGTTAGAGACAAAGAGAAAGAAAAGATAAAATAATATGCAAGTTCAGTATGGCATTCTATTTGACTTGCACTCGAGATTCACGCCGTTAAGTCAAGTATATCTGAGTGACCATCCCAACATTCAGACTCTCTTCCGATAGTTGTTTTTTCCACAAAAGATGACTGGAAGTTTTATTATCAAAGCAAAGATAAAAGCCGAAAATCTGCAAAAGAGGTCATTTTTCCATCACTCCTACTCAAAAAATCTGGCATTTAGTTTTTAGTTCCAACCAGTTTACTAGACCATTGTGTCCTCCAACTATGAGCTAATAATGTCAATCTATCCCTAAAATATATCTGAAACCTAGGAAACCACAAGCTCAGTCCTGTGAAAACAATGTCTAGAGGCTTCACCAGGGTTTCAAAACAGCATTTTAAATAAAATGTGAACTACAATAAGGAAATCGTAGTATTCTTTCCAAAAATTAGCAAAAATCACGATTCCCCCCCCCAAAAAAATTTGTAGTACAGTAACCAAAACAGCTGAAGCACTCTACATCACAGTGCAATGTCAGACTGGGATGTGACAGCTGGTTCCAGTAGATGGAGCTGCAGAAAGGCGAGGAGAACCCAGCACCAAGTTCTCCAGCAGCTTCAGTAACGCAGTCTGACTTTTGGGACAACCTGCCCAATCTCGCAACATTCAGCAAACTCCTTCCCGCACTCCCTCCTCCTTCTGAACATTTTTGCAAACATTCTTCTGCACATTCAAAACTTTCTGCAGCGCAACGCAACCGCACTCTCTCAGCCTGTGCTGCTGCTACCATCAGTGAGAACACAAGACCTGGAAGCCATTCAATGATGTCATTAAAATCATTATTGCAAACATATGGCCCACCTTTCCACCTTGGAGTTAAAAAACAATAAAAATAAAAATTTGTTGGTCCATTAAAGAATTACCAAGACAGAACATGGCAACAAACTTGTGTAAAGCTATTACAAACAGTAATAAAGGTGTCATTTGGATCATTAGCAGGTCTAACGCTCTGTATTTTTTAACCCTACAGGACTTTGCTGCTTTGAGTGCCACTGGACCCCCTACCTCCCCTCTCTGTAATTACTCTGACATTAATATAGATGCCACCAAAAAATGAGCATTATCACGTAGTTTATATAATCCGAAGTTCAGGAAACACTTTCCATCATGATTTCTGCAGATGAATTAAAGTCTTTGGGCTGATGTTTGCTGTTTTCAACCTTAAGATACAGGGATATGAGATATAGGGAAAACGTGCAGGCAAAGACAGAGCAAACCACTGCTTCCAACGCTTCACGGAGAGCCGGGAACGGACCCTTTCCTACTCTTCTTCTGAGAAATGGCTTGCTGACCTCTCCAACAACCACACACTCTTCAAAACAGTTTCTACTCCTGCGAAGACTGTAAAGCGGATTATTTCAAAAGCCTGATGTCAAACAGGGAATCCGCAAACAGGCCTTTAACGCAGCCATGCCTAAAACCGAACACGCCGCCATCACCGGGAAGGTGGTTATTTGCACACTGATTCAGCTTTTGGAGAAACAACTCCCTCACACGCACACAATGGAATTTTACGTATTTTAGGGGCAGCGGGCGTGCACACGTGGAAAGGCGAAAGGGAAGTTATCCACCTGCAGCTCCTTCCTAAGGGACAGCAAGAAGGCATTGAGTTACAGCGCAATTAACGTCCGCCTTTCAGCGCCGAGGGGTGCCGCAAGCTGCTCCAGGAAGGGGATTTGGTCTTCCAGGCTCTTCCAGAGCCTTCGGAGAGGCACAAGGCGGCTCTTGGAACGCCACTTTGAAGACCAAAGTTAATTTGCACATAACTACTGCAGGACATGTATGTATGTCAGGTATGTGACTACAGGTATGTAATTAGGTTAAGCTAATGCTGTTGTCGAAACAAAAACAAAAAAAGAAAATAAAAAGAAAATAAAAAGAAAAGAAAAGCCCTAAAAGTGTAAAACCCACCCAGTTTCTGCCCGTTAAGGGAGGCGCAGGTGGGCAGAGCCGTCGGTGCGCGGTTCGGTGGCACAGGCGGAGCGCAGGGCGGCGGGGGCCCGCCTGGGGCCCGATCC
>VZSF01010416.1:2415558-2468878 GCA_013398295.1 Chionis minor
AGAAAGGACATGGAACTGTTGGAACAGGTCCAGCGAAGGGCCACTAAGATGATTAGAGGGATGGAGCACCTCTCCTATGAGGACAGGCTGAGAGAGCTGGGGCTGTTCAGCCTGGAGAAGAGAAGGCTCCGGGGAGACCTGATAGCAGCCTTTCAGTATCTGAAGGGAGCCTACAGGAGAGCTGGAAAGGGACTCCTTGTCAGGAAGTCTAGTGATAGGACAAGGGGTAATGGTTTTAAATTGGAAGAGGGGAGATTTAGATTAGATATTAGGAAGAAGTTCTTTACTGTGAGGGTGGTGAGGCACTGGAACAGGTTACCCAGGGAAGTTGTGGAGGCCCCATCCCTGGAAGTGTTTAAGGCCAGGCTGGATGGGGCTTTGAGCAACCTGCTCTAGTGAGAGGTGTCCCTGCCCATGGCAGGGGGGTTGGAACTTGATGATCTTTAAGGTCCCTTCCAACTCTATCCATTCTATGATTCTAAAGAACATTCTTTTATTAATAATCACCCCAGAATATACTCTAAACTGCTTTTTACAACTTTTAGGAATTCTATGTTGTAGGGACCAAGTTGAAAAAGCTAAAAAAGAAGAAATTTGCATCATTAGCTTAACTGCAGTTCAAGTTATTCTCCTGAGCCTGTTACTGTATGTTCATGAACAACAGTTGTGCTTTTAATATCTTACAGTAAAATAAGTATTTTTAGATAAATTGATCACATATTAAGAAAATTAGAGAATTAAGTCTAGTACTAACATTCAACTAGTACTTTTATGTACAGTTTTCAGGATTCTGGGTCACTGGTTTGAACCTCAGAGGTATTTATTCAGTAAGTTATTACTGGATGTGGGCTGAAAATGGGATTCATACTCCAAACTTCTCAGAACTGTTTACAATTCAAAGACCCTAGTCTATATTACAGAAGAGCATTTGAGAATAAGGATGAATTAATAGAGTTTCAGTTGTGGTGTTTTGGTTTTTTTTTTAAATCTACAGGAAGGATTTTACCTAAAAAACCCATTGAGCCTTTCAATATTAGTTTCTTCTGTATAAGCGAGCTCACCTGTTCACATAACATCTCAAGAGAGATTGTTTTTCTGCGGAATGCAATCCTAAAGACCTTTTGGCTTTGAATAGCAGAAGTTCCATGCTACATAATCTCAACAGAATAAATATTGAATCTGTCGACACAGGACAATCAGTCTGAGTGACTGGAGCAGGAGGAATCCTTTTATTGACCTGGGCACGTTCAGGTACAAACCCGAGACAGCTGACAGTTTGCAGACAGTGTTACAAGGATCTCTTGGTGGCCGATGCCAGCTGGGACACACCTCTGAAGTCAGAAGGTAAGAATTTCACCTTGTTATTATCAGCAAACTAAATCCTCAAGAAAACACCTTGTTCAGAGCAGAACTTCTGTCAAATTCTTAATCTATTTCCAATTATTTGTATAGTCCTGGAGTGCAACTGGCTGTTCATAGTAACAGAGAAGAGAAAACAGCCTATAACATCCCTTCTACTTACAGGATACACACAAGTAAAATTCCTTTTACTCCGCACAAGCGTGTCTTTCCAAATTACAGCAGTTACATAATACCCTATCAGACCCATTGTCATTTAGAAAGCAGGAAACAGATTATCACTAAGAGCTGTTTGTCCAGAATCATTTAATATATCAGGAAGAGATAACTAGAAACAATATCCTGAACTCTTGGCTACGCATCCAAACAATGCAGCATTTTTCCCCTCTATCCGATCACCTGCTTTAAAAACTAATGCTTTTTATTTTCAGTTTAAAATCTAAGGTCTTAGCAGGTTTAGATTTCTCAATTTTAGCACAACAGGAATTCCTAAGTATTTTGAGCAAGAAATGGCAATGCAGCGGGTATTATTTATGTATTTTTTGTCTTCATGTTTCTTTAAACAGATTATGGATGAAAATAACTTACGTTTCAGGATGACCTAGACTTGATGGCTTGTCACCTGACAAATTAAAAGTTCCTTTCCGTCCTTTCTGGGATAACAGACACAGGCCAAAATTTACTGTGAAGCCTTCCGCAAAAACCCGCAACAAAGGATTCTTATACTCATCCTTCAGTCTATAAGCATAAGAAGGAAATATTTTTACTTCCCCTCCCTCCCCGACCTGTCTCTGCATTGTTGCCTTCCCTCTCTGCATGGGTACCGAGTTACAGTTCTGCAGTGAGCGCAAACAGCAGCTTTCTTCATTTTAGCCTCAGCGCTCCCTGGAAACCCAAGCTTTCTAGCTGCTTTGGTAGCAGGAGTTTGACTGGTACTACAAACAGCAGAGATACCATTAGGGCAGAAAGACGTGGAGATTGGTTGGTTGTTGCACTAAGGGTTAAGTGCTACAAGCTTGGAAAGGCTGTCTCTCCCCAGCTGGTAGTTGCACCCTCAGCCACAGCTTCAGAGATTTGTTTTGCTTCCCCTTCCTCTCCCGCCTTTAAATTTTAATACCTACACCTTGCTGCCAACAAGGAAGACAATGCACAAGTTACTCTGCAGAGTTCATGAGTTCAGTAACGCTCATACAGGTAACTAAAGCCAACACTACCTACCAAAAGCGTAAGTTTCAAACTTGCATCAAGAAAGATCTTCAATTTGGAAAAATTACTGTCTACTTCCAGCACAAAGCGTTGACTATCTGCTTTTAATTTGATCTTGTCTAGTGCTTTGTAACTGCCCAAGGCACACAAATCCTCTTCCCTCTGATGATAAAGAATCTGAAAGCCAACCTTCATGTTCACTCTAACAATGGAATTGGATGCAAGAGTAGTCACTGACATGGTATGGAATTCTATAAAGAGAAGACATATGACTTTAGTTGCCAGTGTTTTGAACAGATACGTTACTTCTCCAATTTTACCCTCTTATAGATTAAACCCGTATGCTCTATATTATCTAAAACCATTATCATCTAAAAATACCATTCTATCAGTATTGCATAAACATGAGGTTGCACATCCATGCACACAATCACTTTGAAGATTCAGGCTAAAGCAAGCCTAAACCATCCCAATACTAAAGTTATAAATTTACTCAATATTCAAATTCTGAAACCGTGAATTTAAATGTGAAGTAGCTGAATGAAACTGTTGAGAAGTTAGTGGGGAAGCAACAGTCAGCAACATGGTTCTGACAGCTGGATGCTATTTCTGTGAAGAGGTGACACACAGCGGGTGCGTCAGGTGGCAAAGGATGGCACGGAGGTCCACATAAACCAAAGAAACTGGTAAGTCCAATACTGAGGTCTAACACAACGGCTTTTACGTATTAAGCAGAAGGGTTAGTATTCTCTGTCACATCGAGTCTCCTGGCTTGAAGTCCCCTGTGCTGAAGAAGACAGCTTTCTAGAGAAGTCCGCTTAAAGTCAACCCGGTATGTCAGTTCCTTCGTTAAGCACCTTTATTGCCATTTTGTTCCTTGTCAATACTTCACAGTGATGTAACAGACTTAACATTAATCCCCAGTACGTTCTTCCGATACGGTTTCTGGTTAAATTGCTTCAGATAACTCGTGTTGGAAATGTAACTGTCAAGTGGCCAATTCACCTGCTTGCTAGACATTAGATGATCTCGTCCATCTTTTGAGTGCAATGGTATTCTGTGAATGCAATAGAAACTTCTGCTTGACAGGTAGAACTTCACCGTATAGGAAGTTAGAGAAAGACAATGAAAAGAGGATATCAAATTATTCAAGATGATTAGCAGCCATCTTCAGTTGCATGATAAAGAGTTAAATGGACTGCACACAATTTGGAAGGAAGAGAATTGAAAGCAGCACAATCAGAGGCAAACTCTGCCCAAGATAGAAACTTGACAGGGGACTTGAAAAAAACCAGACAGCTCACAGGTATCAAATTGCCTCAAGAATGTGTGTGACCTGATAAAATTAATGAAGATATTACACTGCCTAATCCAACTGATGTCTCATGACAAGGAAACAGGCATTCAGGTCCGCTTAGATGAGTATATTAAAAGCTAGCACTACTGTAACAAAAGGATTAGAGACACATGTAAGTGGTTGCTGGGACTCCTAAACCTCTGACCAAGCACTCTACGCCCTGACATAAAGGAGACGTCTGCTGACAGACATATTTAGGAGAATCACACGTGCTGGGTCCAACTAAAGATCTCTTAAGCCCTGTTGACAGCAGCCAGTAGAGGATGCTGACATATCTTCACAGGTAAACCTTAAGTATCTAAACATCTGGGCTCTGCAACCCTTATGCAGGCAAAAGTCCTTGGACAAGAGTAGCCCGAATTGTCTTTGAAGCAGCCGCAACTCCTAATGAAGCAAGTGACAGCTGGGATTAGTGTGCACTTCAGCTAACCTCAAGATTCAGGCAACTTTTTTTCTCTCCAAATTATCCTGCTCCCATCAGCCTACAATCAGAACGCTTTATATTGTTTGCATTACATTTACATGTTGTTTTACAGCTCAGAGCACCCTTTTGGAAAAAAAGAAAAAATAGGCAAACACTTCACACTTATGTACTTAAACTTTATTTTTTTCATAATTACAGGCTATTGTTAGAATTTTTAAACAAAAGGGAAGTCTATAAATAGAGGCTAATCCCACCTGAACAAGTTTTTTTTTTAAAAAAAAAGTTAAAACTTCATAACGTAATGCCATTTAGCTCACAGCAGTGGTTTGTTGGTAGTCTGAGTAAAAGTACTATAGTCAGAGTCAGTAACATGAAATGTAACATCAAATGACTCAAAACTTTAAATTCCGTAAAGGAAAGCAGGAATATATATATAATATATACATATAATATTGTGTTGGTCCACTGAGTATACATTTTTAACAAAAGATAAGATTCTATGTAATCCAGTTAAGCATATGATTTGCAAGATTAGTGTACACTCATTACAAAGATGTATAGATAAGTTATTACTATTTAATACTTGCAAAATTTTAAGTTACTTTTTTTGAGCAGGTGTTTAAATGCTCATTTCCCAGTGCAATAGAAAAACCATCCCAGTCAGGTTACCCATTTTTCCTGAAAAATTGAAAACTACCATCAAACTTGTGCAACAGCAGCATTGATAGGTAATGGGAAGAGCTTAAATATACTGAAGCACAGCTGAGTTCTCCCCTTTCCCTGCCCAGTGCTGTGTGTTGAAACACTTCAATCTCCTCAACAGAAATACCACAGGTTAAAAGTGCAAAAAAAAAAAAATCTCTCTTGATGTTTATGCTGCTGCCATCCATTTTTCTTAGATAGGGCAAAAGATTATTCTTTTTGGAATTACTTTAATGAAACCGATTCTCCAGAATAGAGTTCTTTCAAAATGAACAATAAGTTATTTTCATTAAGTTATTTTCATTAACATTCTATCAAACCTCTGACTCAGTGACCATAAAGAAGTAATTCAGTTTAAGGTGCAACTATCAGTTGGCATTCAATAAATTACATATACAGAAAACAACTGCGGTTTAAAAAAAAATAATCAGACTACCTGTTTTTTCTTTCTATTCTCAATCCTATTTTAAATTGAACTTAGTAACTTGCCAGTTCAGCTGCATATTTCACAGGCAAAAAGTGGCTCAAATAGCAGTGGGGTCTCATATTTGACACTTGTCTTGGCCAACAGCAAATGCACATTTATCTTCAACTTAATTGCTTTATAAAACAAAATAAAAGGTCTGCCTTAAAACCTATGATCATGCAAGAAAAGCATTAAGGGTTTCAGAAAGACATACTCTTTCTGATTTAGACTCCATGAAGATTGTTGTTTCAAATCCAAACGCAGAATCTTCAATGAAGAGAAAGATCTATATGCATACATATAAAATAAAGCACTCTGCAACTCTGGCATTACTGAAACCTCTTTAGAATGATAAAAGGTTTCAAATGACTAACTGCTTGATGGGAGACAGTCAGCCACGGCAGAATAATTGCAATGTTCACTTTATGCTCAATTACCAACTGCTGACAGATTACAGTCGAACTGCAATCTCACTATCTGCATTTTAAACTGATTTGCTTACAGCTGGGAAAAGTACTTTGTTCTCCTGGAAACTTCAGAGAAATTGAATGCTAATCTTAACAGTTATTCAAACAATAACCAAAAGGATTGAATTTAGAAGAAACATTCACACCACTTTCAGAAATTTAAAACCTTTCATAGTTTCTTGTATGTATGTATTTTCTGATTAACATTTAAATAGGTTAGGTATTCAGGAAAAGGGACGAAACAGTTGACAGAAGACAAAATCTTATTCTAAACTTCATGCTTCTGATATTTCGGATTTACTGAGTGCAATAGCCAGTTCCAAGTCTTCTTGCTCTTGCTGTTTTAGTCTTGCCAATCTTTCCTTCTCTTCTCTCTCACTTTCCCTCTTAGCCCATTCAATCATGTCTTCCTCAGTAGAATACTGCATTTTTAAAAGACAAAATAAACCAGATTAATAATACAATAATAACCAATACTGTCCAAGTCCTTGTTTTAAGGGACAATTACAATTTTTTTCAAAAATTGAATATATTCTACTCTTCAAATATGACTTTTTAATTTTAATACATTATTAAGATTATCTTACTCTAAGGTTTAACTATTAAGAACTGCGTTGAAGCCATCCAATTGATGTATTTTTATGAAATATGCCATTATTTCAAAATTCAGTATTAAGTTTCAGAAAAGGTCCTGAGCAGAAAGTGCTATAATTTAAGTTGAAACTATTTTGGATAAAAGCCAGTCTATACAAGAAAAATTCTGAAGCAGTCAGGAGAGCATTTTGCAAAATACACTTCTATCCACACTGTGGGACATCCTGATTTACCCTACTTTTGTCAGGGATGATTTTTTGCAGGTGACAGTGACTACCAAAATTAGCTGTAGAATGACTGTTTTTAGTTGTGCAGATGAAAAATACTTCTGACAAGAAGCAGCAAAATAATAAGGTAACCATACAGTTACAAGCGTAGTAGAAATATAGAGAAAGGTCAGTGTGATACAAGGGGAAAAAGGAACAGATTCTTTCCACGTATATTGATGTGAACAGAATGTGAACTAGATTTCTGTGGTACAATGATGATAAATTAGAGACAGTTATAAGGATATTATCTTGAATAAAATACAAAAGATTATGCTAAAGTTTGTTCCTAGTCAGCATGCAGAAAAGCTAAGAGAAGCCCATGTCTTCATGAACGTCCCAATGTTAAGTCTGAAAGAGTTATCATAATATGCTCCAGCTAATTTCTGCTTAAAGCTGCTTCTTTGGGAAATAAATGTAGAAAAGACAGAGTTTTCTCCATAGCTCACTTAGTATTTTCAATAATTGCAGCTGGAAAAGAGTACTTTTTCCTTCATAATCAACATTTTTGCTTCATCCTCCACATTTCACATTCTCTCCTCCAACCTGGCTTCGCAGTCCCTCTAACTAGTAACAGTGATAACAATACCAGCATTTCAGAAATTATCATGCTATAAGACACATCAACCAGTGCAAGTCAATTTTCAGAGCCTGTCAATCCTCAGTTTACTTCAATCAAGCACATAGTTTATTAGGCCTGAAAATAAAAAAAGCAGTATGATCAAGATACCGTAAATGCAAATTGCATTTATCAGGTATCAAGCTTGAGAGTGAGATGATGCCTTTCAAAACTCCTATTTGCAAAAGCTCAAAAGAAAAAAAAAATATATATGCATGCACAAACCTTTAGATTTGCTTCTACTGCTTGGACACCACGACTTCTATGAAATGGATTCTGGTTATAAAGAGACACTTTCTACTTTTTACTTCATTGTATGCAAGTCTGGAATTTACTAGCCATTCAAAACTCACCAAATTATATTTCATTAACATACACCATTATGAGGCTGTTTATCAATATTTCAGTACATTGAAATTATGACCAAACAGTTCAGTGACAGCTAAATTAAAATCACACGTTTTGTTTTATTTTTAATTGGATAGTTAACGGTGTGCTTGTTATAGATACATAATTTAAATTTGCTGCATGCTCTGATAAAATGGATAATCCCTAGAACATAGATATTTTAAAATTCCTATTTTCTAAAACCTAGGAGGCCTCCATGAAAAAAACTCGTAAAAAGCAATGCAATTTAAACATTAACTGAAACATTTTGCAGTATTTTGTTTTAGGACAGCCTCAGCTGTAAACTAAATGTAAATGCTTTTTTAACAGGAAGCGATATCCCTTTTGTACATGGGATATGTTTTAATATTTTAAATTAGACTGAAGACTTCAGTGTGAACAATTCAAAGCTGTCATTATACTGAAACAAACGTAAAAAGTGTTTACTCACAGTACTGAAGTTTGCAAAATTGTTGGGGTCAGCCTCTTTACTGATGCTGGTGGGAGCAAATGGATCAGAGAATAGATCTGCTTCTTGTTCTTTGGGAATGTCTGGGGTGGGAAAAGGCTGAAATGGATCGCTCGCTTTAAAGGAATCTGAAGAGTCTATTTGATTGATAGGTCTTTTCCCTTAGATTAAAATGAATTTAAAATGAATTTAAGATAGCAGGTAATAACATGCCAAAAATAGTTTAAAAAAAAAAGCAAATTCAAAAGCGACTTGGCATGCAGCCTCTTCTAGTAAACTAATGGGTTCGCAATACTTCAGAGGAAGGGTTGCCAATTTAAAAAAAATGAGGGTGTGGTCCATAGTTTCTTAAAGGGTAATCAGGTAAAAAGGAACACATGTATGTTAATGATTCAAGAACACAGTTATGTACTAATTAACTATTTTAGAAAAAGAATTTCTAACAGTCTTGAGGCCCCATTCTATCAGCAAAGTATTTTTTTTTTCTTCTGCTTATCAACTGTCCATGATCATTCCAACAAGGCTCTTTTATTATTTGTTTGTATCGAGTTAACACGATTTCATTCAGAGACCAGAGAGGTATTTCTAAGTCTTCAAAGCACCATGTCCTCTCACTATGCTAACACCTGGAATTTCTGTAGTTCTTAAGCTAAGAGAATGAAGGAGAATGATAAACAATCACAGGCTTAACTGTTTTGTTAATCCTTGCCCAAGTAGCTGCAGATGTAACACAATCAGGCACAAGCCCCCACTTATCTTGTTCTTTTTTCAGCTTAACCCCAGTCAGCTTTCAACACCTCTGAGGACGTTAACCCAAATGCTTCCAAGAATAGCTGAGCTGAATTTCATCCCACCATTCTCCCCATATGTTACTGCTTACAGAAAAGGTTTCATTGCAGTTTCTTGAATTCAACTAGTGGGTTCTGCAAGTGGTTTCACACCTAAAATGGCCGAATTTTAAAACTTGCTTCTGTTGCCATTTTAAACTGCAGAATTGAACCAGAGTGCTTATTGTTTTGTGTATCACTGTTGCAAGTTAGTCTAAAAATTCTTTCAAAGATCGAAAGAGATTCTAATTTGGCAACTATTTAAAGAGTACCACCTTGGGAACATACAATTTATGTAGACACTTCCTGGATAATCTTGCCATGATAGCCCTCACTCACTGATGACGTTATATTACTGGCAAACAACGCATGTCTCTTTCTTGCATAACGTGGGAGAAGCAGCTTCAAATGACATCCAGGGAATTTTATTTCTACACGGGAAGAACTAATAATTGTAAGAATATGAAACTCACAATCTCCAAATCTGCCTCAAAAATCATGAAATGTGGGTGCTTATCAGTAGCTAGAAAGGCAATAGATTTCAGAGGCAAGCAAACAGCCCTTCTGCACGCTTTCCACCAGCATGAGGAATTAAGAGAAAGATTTGTGGGCATTTCTTTGCAAAAGCATTCCCTTGTTTTGAATCAGGCCAAGGGAGTAATTAAAAACAAATATACTTAAGTATCTCTGTTTTTTATTTCCATTAGGAAAATAATTTATTGGGAATGGTTACCAAGATAACCACAGTACCATTTTTAATACGTACAAATCAAACCAGGCTACTTCTTTTTTTATAGAAATCTCTTGATAAGGATACTGTTGTTCTGCCACTAGAAGCTTGCATTCTAAAAGCGGATCTGTACACCACATCATAGCCCCTCCCATACAATGAAGTGAAAAATCCTTTTTTTGTTTTAAAGAAGGAACACCATAAGAAGAAACACTATCAAACATTCAAATTATCGTCACCTGTCATGTCAGCTGTTTTAACGTTATTTACAACAAAACTGATTTATTTGCAAGGCATAAAGATGAACCGGAGCTCACCATCAACATTAGACATTAAAAAGCTCAGTTTAAACTGTAGTATTAATACTCCTACATTTGCGGTGTCCCCCTTCTTTTGAGGAAAAGTTGAATACATGTTTAAGTTTCATGCTACAGTTTTCCAAAACGCCTTAAGATTCATCCATATTGTGTAACAATCAAAAAATTATGCAGCATAGTTTTTAAAGAAAATGAAACAAGAGGACAGAAACTTAAAAAGGAATACTGGTAATATGGTTTTCAGACTATGCAAAAAAAAAAAAAAAAATGGAGAGAGTGAGGAGTCTCCTGTAACATTGGTTTGTTACAACCACAAGCAGGTGGTGTTATCTTTGACAATCGTGGCCTTTTCTGTAAAGCAGGGTGGTTTGTGTCATGGAGGAGACCAGAGGACTCAGCTATCACTTGAACAGAAAACAATGTCAGAAACTTGAGTTTATTACTATTACATTGGCTAGATTTACTACCACAGACCTCTGGCAAGGACACCCGGAAAATGATAATCTGAAAACCTGAGACAGTCATTTAACCCTATTTAATTCATTTTGCATTATTAAAACTAGAGGTTTTGCAATGGATAAAAGATACAAAATTCTCACTTTAAGTAGAATTAATGCAAGATTCACAATGTATCACATTAGTAACCATTTAATTTGTAGCCATGCTATGTTCTTGCAAAGAACTATTTTTTTTCCTGTTTTCTAAATCCTTTCTCTCTTCAAAAAAACTAACTATGATCCCAAACACAATGCAAAATTTAACTCTGAGGACACCACCAACAGATCAGGAACAGACTTGAGTCATGTCTTGCTCGTTCGTTCCAAATTCAGACACTTCACCTTCCCCTCATAATTGTTGCATTGTCAATATTGAAGCAGCTAATTGTTAACAAAATCTCAGTATCAGCTCTTACCAGGTGGTGGTGGACAGGGCCTTGTGGGAGTTCCTGTTTTAGGGGGCAATGCAGGGGGAACATCCTCATTTTTAGCTGGTGGTTCCTCAAATAAGTTTTTAGTTATGATCACATTGTTGACAGAACCTGATGTGGAAGAGCTAAAGGGGTCCTCATTGTTGGCCTTCAACAAAAAAAACAGCAACATACACATTTTCAGTGCAATTCTACTATACTTCCCCTTCTTTTCAATAATGCAGTATTTATTTAGAACTGAAAATTTGAACTCAAGCAAAAAGAAAATACTTGTGTTTGGTTTTGTCATACACATACTCCAGGAGATTGAAAATAAAGAAAAATCAGGAATGGTTAGCAATATAAAGTTGAATGCAGTTATACATGCAAAAGTAATACTTTTGCTGTTAAAAATCAGCAATTTTTAAAAAAATAATTATAATACTACTTCAAACGTAGAGAAAATACGTATAAAGCCACAAAGATTACATTGCATTCTTTTACAGTGCAATTGCAGGACAATTTACTATAAAGACCTCTTTTTCAAGCATGTCAGCCATTATAAATTTTCAGCAGTGGCAAAACTGCAACAGAACTGTTGGGAGACAGATGAAGATATGTCGTGTCACTGTAGAGGTTCCTGCATTTTCTATGAGCGGCAGTAGCTTCGTATTACCTTTGACAACGTGCTAAAGTCAGCAAAGCCACTTCCAAAGGGTTCATTTCCAAACAGCGAGGCAAAGGGGTCTGTAGCTAAATACAGATAAATCAAGCAAACAGAATAAAATTAAAAGGTAAATACGAGATAGATTGAAAAGATCCTACAAGAAAAAAAAGCAACCGTTACATATTTTGCAGGATAGACTAATTCAGGTGAAATATTTTATGAGCTGGGCACTTTAAGTTAAGTAGCTTTTACAAAATCCCTATATGTCAGCTACTGATTAAGAGTAATAATTCTCCTGAAGAGGGAGCAATTCAAAAGAAATACTGGTTTCCTACATGAAAAAAAAAAGTTAAGTTCCACTGGAAGCATCAAACACTGATACTACTGGACATTCTACTAAGATACATGTATGTATACACACAGAGGTATTTTTGTGTCATACACTGCTAAATGTATATACACAGCCTTATATATACATACATATATATATAAAAGAACATGAACAAGAGCTCACTTCTGACTGTTGGCCCACTTGTGGAGTAAAGTATCTAAACCTCCTATTACCTCAATCTCATTCAACAGTACCCTTTCATTCTTCTATGCCTCAAAATATGCGAAAACTACTATTCTACAGTAAAGCAAGAAGTGCACTGTCTTTACCAATACTCACTGTTGTGTCTCTACAAAACAGCATTTTTTCCCTACAATTAAACTGAACAGGTTTATAATACAAAAATCACATGTGGATTGAATTACCACTTGTCAGTGCAACTTGGGAAAATACTAGACTCTTCTCTAAAAAGTCTTCAGCGCTCAGATGAGAGTGGATCATAACAAAACAAAAGAAGCAAACTTTAATGGTAAAAATTCTTCATGAAGTAGTTACTCTAGCCCACATCTTGTCTCCCAGTACAAAGCTATCTTGTATGTTACTTAGAAATTAACAAGAAATCTCTAAAACCAACTCTAACAGGAAGCAGTACAAACCATTCAAACAGTCCAAACACTTAGATCAGGATATTTCAGCAGTTTTAGGCAAGGCAGAGAAACATTTTTGCAGAATCAGTCTTCAGTGATATGCACTACAGACAATGAGACAGTTTTGTTTTATAAAAATACCTCCCTGCAAACTTGCACCTTATGTCATACTTCATAGGAAAATTCATAAAACATAGGAAATCCCTAAAATGCTCCATTGCAAATTCAGTTAAAAGAGTAGACACAAAAAGCAAGCAAAAGCAAATAAAAATAAAACCAAGGAAGCCTGATGTGTATAATCTACTTTTACCTGGATCATTTGTTGTAGTAACAGTTGTTCCACCAGGAGCAAAAGGGTCATTCTTCTTCGATGCCTCTGTCTAAAATAAAAAAAATTTCTTTGGAGGGAAATTTGTTTTTCAGATTAAAAGATTTCTCATTCCAAGAATCCAATCACAATTTATTTTAGTTTAGAACTTTTAAGATAAAGTATTTTAGAAGTAGCTTTTACCAGCATCGGGGAACAAGTCTGCTAACAGAAACTCCTCCTCAAAACAGTGGTTAATACTTTCAAAGGATGGAAAAAAGGTACAATATGTGCAACATACTTTATAACCATTAATAGAAAATTTAAGACGATCTATCACTGATTTTGGTCTCAGATTTCTACAGCCAGAGCCATCTTCATGAAGATATAACCAAGATAACACCACAAGAATCAACTGCTATTCCCACACCACAGGTCTGACACTTCCCCCCGCTTTTTGTTTTCCTCTTCTGTACTTTTCTTATTATCAGACTGTAATATGACCGAGAATTGGTTATATTAGAATATTAAGACTTGGCGAAGAATAGCGTGTTGAGCTAGTATTGAAGAGTGTAGGAAACTAATTTCATAGGTCGTTGGTGTAGGCTGTGGTGTGTAATATGACCTCGATATCTACATAATGTCCACACCATGTGGCAGGCCAAGAACACCACTGTAAGGTGCAGTGATTTCTCACGATCTTGGCTGTTCTGAGTTCACCTCAGGCACACTCCACAGACACTTAACTTGCTTCCTAATCCTAATCCACATGCATCTTTAATTTTTCTATAAGTGTATGCATATTTTGTACACACACAAAATTGGAAGCGAGGCATAAACAGAAGCAGGAAGGAAAGGAGATGGCAAAAGGATGGAGACAATCTTACAACATGAAGAATTTCAGCTTCTTAGATCAATGTTCGTCTATTAGCCCTAAATATTATCTCGTCTTCATCAAGTTCTACCCTATATCAGAGAAGGTTTCATGCCCAACTTTACCTTTTATAGGCTCAAGACTAATCAGTAACTCCTCAGTTACAATGTGAACAGCTAAAAGTTACTCCTAAGTACGCTTGAAAGAGGTACATTGAGTAAGAATCACCACATTATGAGAGGGCTTCAATGACTTATTAAAAAAACCCAAACCCACAACATACACCTGTAGAATAATTTGAGTTTTTAGAGGAAAAACCCCATACCACATCAGATTTCAAATAAGATACAGAACATACTTATTGACCCTATAAGCTTGGAAGGCAAAAATCAAATTGTCTCAACATAACTTGGTGAGATTAATCTTGGAATCCAATCCTTCCAATGTTCCACCAGCTACCAACAGAGCTTAGTTCATTATTCTCAAATGTTCTTACCTGTGGAGCAACCAAGCTCCACACTCAAACATTTTTAAGATGTTTTTATTTTTACTTCTATTTCATCTGTGGCTATTTCTAGAAAATAGGACACAAAAAAAGACATGACAGAGCCATGAGGTAAGAGGTGACCTTTTATCTATATGATTTCTGAATATCAGCTTTTCAAGACATGTCTAAATGCACAAAATAGGTTGTTTTGTCCAAATCATATGTAGATGCAAGAGGTATGCTACTAAACTTACTGTGATATTATTACTGTTGTCTGCAGTGCTAAATGGATCAGTGCCAGCAGTCACAAACGGATCAGTAGAGGATTGTTTGAAAAAACAGTCGGCTGCAAAAGGATCTGAGCCTTTGAAGGGATCACCACCAAAAGGATCTAAAAAGTAAACATCTCATTAACATTTCTGCTAGCTTTAACTTAGCTTGATCTCTTAAAAACTAAACATAGTACTACTTTTTTCATACTGCAAGAAGGTGACGCATTTAAGACCAAGGATCCTTGAAGTATGAAATTCATCTGTGAATAATTTGTATTCTGCGATTCAAAACATCAGATAAGCCAACATTTTCTGCACATCATGAAAACTTGGGATTGTGCCAGTGGTTCAGTTCCAGAATCATCTGAGCATATAGGTTCTTTAACCAAGTCCCCTTACAATGCCCCTAAAAATGAGGCATTTAACAAAACCTAATGTTTGTCAGAACTCTCCTACCCTCACCTTCAGTCCCCAAACACAATTGATGTTTTCTTATTTGGCACTTGGTGCACAACTCTATTTTGCTATAGCCTTCCTACAGGCCATTTTGCATTTTTGTCACCAGTAACTCCATTCAGGACCAAGCAAATAACATTGCCAGTCTAAACAGACTCTTCCTACCTTTTTCAGTATTTAGTTCTAAAGGAAGCTGGTAAGTTAAGAGCCTTTAAAAGAGTACAGTCCTACTTCTTTGCATATAAAACAGGCAGCAAGAGTTTGGGGCCTTCTGTTCACCACTTTCACGTATCTAAATCCCAATTAAGGATACCTCCAATGGCAAGAGAGGAGTTCACTGGCATTGGGCTTCTCTGAAAAGCTTTAACACAAGTGGCCAGTTGCTCCTGCCATCTCTTTCTCTCTCTATCCTATGATGACTTTCTGTGTCAGTTCCACCTTGTTTGTGCTGAAAGTGGTGATGCTTTTCCCCACATACTCTTCTGGGAGGAATCATTTAAAAAACAAGCACATTAGAACACAAAGTTACTTACCAATTTTCCCAAAAGGGTCATCTTTGAAGGGATCACCTGTGGGGTTTTTTTTAAAAAAAACACGTTACCTGTCGTAAGGCATGTACTCAGTTGAAGTCTTTTGGATACAAACTAATTTCTACAGCTAAAACATAAACAACTTTCACTCAGAGGAATAGTTTCACTATTTTCAGTGGAACTACAAGAGCTAGCATTAGACAAAGCAAATATTTATTAAGTAGCATTACCAGCATGAAACACACAAAAAAGCAGCCATCTCAAAGATGCATTTCTGTTGGCTTTTGTAAGTAAACACCCACATTACATACCCACCACCCCCCCCCATAAGCAAGACTGGCAAACTGGTAACAACAGATGAGGAGAAGGCTGAGGTACTTGACAAATTTTTTGCCTTAGTCTTCACTGGCAACCCTTCTCACCACACCCCTTGAACGGAGGGACCACAAGGAAGGGACTGGGAGAGCAAAGTCCCTCCTGCTGTAAGAGAAGGTCAGGTTTGTTCAGGAACCTGAACACACATAAATCTATGGGACTCGATGAGATGCATCCCAGAGTCTTGAGGGAACTGGCTGATGTAGTTGCCATGCTACTCTCCATATTTGAAAAGTCATGGCAGTCAGGTGAAGTCTCCGGTGACTGGAAAAAGGGAAACGTTGCACCATTTTAAAAAAGGCTAGAAAGGAGTACCCTGGCAACTACCAACCTGCCAGCCTCACCCCTGCGCCTGGGAAGATCGTGGGATGAGATCCTCCTAAAAATCTATGCTAAGGCACCTGGAAGACAGGGAGGTGATTTGAGACAGCTAGCATGGCTTCACTAAGGGCAAGTCCTGCCCGACCAACCTGGCCTTCTATGATGGAATGACTGCATCAGTGGACAAGGGAAGAGCTATGGATTTCATCTAGCTGGACCTCTCTAAGCCCTCTGACATGGTCCCCCACAACATCTTTCTTTCTAAATTGGAGATATATGGATTTGATGGGTGGACTGCTTGGTGGATGAGGAACTGGTTGGATGGTTGCATTCAGAGGGTAGTGGTCAATGGTTCAACGTCCAAATGGAGATCGGTGACAAGTGGTGCCCCTCAGGGGTCCATATTGGGACCAGTACTGTTTAATATCTTCATCAATGACATAGTGGGCAGTGGGATGTCTGCAGATGACACCAAGCTGAGTAGGGCAGTTAACACACCTGAGGGACGGGATGCCATCCAGACTGACCTGGACAGGCTCAAAAAGTGGGCCCATGTGAATCTCATGAGAGATTCATGATCCTTGACAAGGCCAAGTGCAGGGTCCTGCACCTGGGTCAGGGCAAACCTCTGTATCAACACAGGCTGGGGGATGAAGGGATTGAGAGCAGCTCTGCCGAGAAGGACTTGGGGGTACTGGTGGATGAAAAGCTGGACATGAGCCAACAGTGTGCACTCACAGCCCAGGCGGCCAACCATATCCTCGGTTGTATCAAAAGAAGCATGGCCAACAGGTCAAGGGAGGTTATTCTGCCCCTCTAGTCAGCTGTTGTGAGACCCCACCTGGAATACTGTGTCCAGCTCTGGAGCCCTCAGCACAGGAAAGACATGGATGTGTTAGAACAGGTCCACAGGAAGGCCACAAAAGCCATCAGAGGGATAGAACACCTCTGCTTCGTGGACAGGCTGAGAGAGCTGGGGTTGTTCAGCCTGGAGAAGAGATGAGACCTTATCATGGCCTTTCAATACTTAAAGAGAATTGACAGGAAAGACAGGGACAAACTTTTTAGCAGGGCCTGTTGCGATAGGACAAGGGGTAATGGTTTTAAACTAAACATGGGTATATTTAGACTAAATAAGGAAGACATTTTTTACAATGAGGGTGGTGAAGCACTGGCGTAGGCTGCCCAGAGTGGTGGTAGATGCCCCATCCCTGGAAACATTCATGGTCAGGTTGGATGGGGCTCTGAGGAACCTGATCTACTTGAAGATGTCCTTGCTTATTGCAGGGGGCTTGAACTAGATGACATTTAAAGGTCCCTTCCAACTCAAACTATTCTATGATTACGCAGTATTCACCACCACAGTAATTTGAGCTAACCACCGATAGAAGCTTAGTCCCAGTTTCAATTAATTCTCATAGGTGTCATGGATGGTAGCTCCTAACTGTTCATTTCTGTACTGGATGCATGGTCCAAATTGCATCAGCTCGACTCCCTCATCTACATCTAAGAGACATAGATATACTCTTAGCTGTAGGTATCTACCCCTGAGGGTACCAAGCACACAAAGCCTGAAACGTTGGCTACTAACAGACATACCTTTCTCCTTTGAAAAAAAGGCTGTGTCAGGTGCTTCACAGAAACATTCAAGCTGTTTTAAGTTAGTTTAGTCATTAAAAGTATTAAATCTGCACTGATGTTTTTCAGAAGCAAAGTGATCCGAAACAAATTTAGCTTATTTGCTTTTTGAAGCGATACAAGCTAAATTGATCAGACGATGTTGATTCTGGAAGCATGTAAAATCATATTAATGTGGCTGAAAACATCTGCTTCAGCACTTAATCCAAATTAACTCCCCTTCTCCAAGTGGCTCCATAGACAGATCACTTCTTCCAACATAAAAGAAAAAAAATAAAATCCAAGCAACAGCCTTCGTAAGTGGCAAGGTCTTAAAATAAAGTATAGCACTTCCACAAGATGAACAGATGGTGCAGTTCCACATTACCTTTTCCTGAGTGCCAAATTCACCATAAGTAGGCCACAGCCATTCATTCTCAACCACCCACACCCTCCCTACACCACAGCTCACTGAACCCTCAGTTGATCTGTTTGAGGATCTGTGCTGCAAAGCAGATTAGTGACACCACATGTATGCCAGGTATGCCCATACCTTTAAGACCAAAATGCAACCAGGGCTGGGTGAGAGAAGTGCTCTGGAAGAGCAGTGAGGGAAAGGTAAAACTTTCACAGCTAATTAGAAACTCCAGATGAAGGAAGGAGAAACACCCTGGAACTCTCATTTCTATCATTTCTATTTTTCTAATGCTACTGGCTCCACACTCCCGTCACTCAACCACCTTCACATTTATTCTATAAAGAGCAGTTCCGAGGTGAAGATTTGTCTGAGATATGTTCATACATGACCTGTTTCTGCAAATCTGCCCTTAGAGAGAAAAGTGTACTTACTGCCAACAAAAGGGTCAGACTGGAAGAACTCCAAGCTGGCTTCAGAAACTAGATCAGGCAATGGATGAGATTCAGCATCAAATGGATCTTCCTGAGCAATGCAAAAGAAATAGAGAAGGGTATTAATTTTTTAAGACATGCAGGACAGAAAACACTTGTGTCGTCTTGTGTTACCATTTAGTAGCTTCTTGTAACTGGGAAAAAAAGAAAAGAGACAGCTAGAATTCTACATAATTTATCAATGGAGATCCAAAGTATTTCTCAACAACCTGCCTGCTATATGAGATCAAGTGTTTTCATGACATCACACTCTAAATAGAAGCAATAAGAAGTGACAATTTTATTTCTCTTCTGTTCTATGACCATGACAAGATGCAAGCCTGCAAGAGTTTAACTAGGATTTTTAAATGTACTTTTTCCTCCTTCAAATCTGAACAAACTCACTTTTTTTGTAATAGTTGCAGCTGGGGTCTCTTTCTCTTCTTCCACAACAGAGGCTGTTGTTTCAGGACTATTCCTTACCTACATAAGAACAAAAGCAATTCACCGTAAAGTAAGTAAATAGGAGACTCCACAATATAATTTTAAGTATTTAATTGCTAAAAGAATACACTGAAGGATACTTCAAGGTTCATATTTATTACAGAACACAGTAAAGTGTTCCATAAA
Organism: Chionis minor; assembly: GCA_013398295.1. Lineage (NCBI taxonomy): Eukaryota > Metazoa > Chordata > Aves > Charadriiformes > Chionidae > Chionis > Chionis minor. Next base: position 2,435,058 of record VZSF01010416.1, read on the forward strand.
CCCTGTGAAAGGTTTGTTTGTTTGTTGTTTGTTTGTTTTTTTAATAAATCCGTCAATACACTGTTGGGATATAAGGAAGGACATTTAAAGCAAGCCAGGTTTAGATTTGCTCTACTGCTCCTCATTCCATTCTTGTTGTACCAACTGGAGACAGCTGCTCTCCTTTAATGTTAATTCTACTATTCAATTTATGGTATTTTGCTTTGGAAACAAATACAGAAAAAATTTTATTGCCACTTTCCAGCCAAGCTAAAACTGCCTCCTTTTCTGCTTTATCAGCTTTCAGATTGCTGAAACATAGTCCCTCAGAATAACACCCCGAAATTTCACTTGTGCAAGTGTTTAAAAACATAATCAATCTTGATACATTCTTAACTTATTCCAACTTCACAGCTGCATTGCATCATGATCAAGCAGGCAAAACATTACTCACTGGAGACACGCTGTTTATTTGTTCATCTTCTGCTATACTTTCAGCATTCTCATTAAGGTTAGCAGTTTCACTGCTGCTGTTGCTAAGACTAGAGTGATCCACAGTTCCATTAACAAGTGTATTATGTGGCTGAGACTGCCAACTAAATTGGTTATTTTCCAATTCTTTCAGCTCAAGAAGTTTTGTCTGCACCTGTAAACAGAAATAAGTGTATACACATCAGTATGGCAGTACTAGTATATGATCATCCCCTCTTAAATATAAGGTGGAAGTTATAGGTCTGAAATGCTTATTTTCAAAAGCAAATATAATAAACCCCATGTTCTTTCAATCACATGGTGAAATTCGAGAGATAAACACAAGTCTGATTTAGAAGATATATAATGTAATTTAAGAACAGACCCAAGAACCTTCTCCTGCCAAGGAAGCAGACTGCATCACTGGCAACATCAAGACTTGTTGCTTTTTTTTCTACTCAAACTTTTAAGAAGAGTTGCAAAGCTTTCAGGTTTTTTTTGTTGGTGGCTGTTTTTTTTTTTGTTGTGTTTTTTTTGTTTGTTTTAAATTATGCATTTGCAATTGCCTTAAGCTCTAAATTAAAAAGGCTGCTTTATCAGAGTTCTCATCTTCCAAGGAGAGTTACAAATTCATTATTTTTTCCCATGTAGTTTTTGAAGCCTACAAAATCCGCAATGTATTTTCCTAAGCAGAGGAGTTATATTCACATGTTATTATTTCTGCAATATGGTTAATGCAGTGCCTCACAACAAACATTTACAACCAACTTGCCAGTTATGAAGGAATTATTGGATTTGGCAGATTATGCAGAAGGATGAACATAGTTCAGATATTTAGGTGTCTAAATCCCACTGACTTCTGCTATGTCAGTCACGTAACAGAGTTTTCATTGCCTTGCACAGGTCAGGTGGCAGCAAAGACACCACCAGGTGTCTTTCAATCACACTGACCTCAGACCAACCATTAGATAATCTTACCTAAAGCACCAAAGCACCTATTGTTCATTATTTTTTGAGCCAAGAAAAATAAAATCAGGAGTACTGATATTAGACCTATCAAAAAAGGCGTTTGTAGTACAGTCAAGCACCATCCCTTAATATTGTCAGCCTCAAATCTGTTCATCGCAAGTATCTCTTGCTAGTATATTAATAGTGAAATAGCACAACTTTCTCTCTACTTGTGATGAAGCAATGGAAAATCTATTTGTTTACTAATCAGTTTCTAAACCCCAAAGCCCAATTTAAAAGTTATGCATATGTTATAAGGCTCTTCAACAGAAAGAAGTGTTCTTGCATGAACGCTAGCAGCAGAAGTCTTAAGAAAAAAAAAGTTAACAAGTTACAGACATGAATTGTGTGGAAACGACCAACCCAAAGTCAGTAATTTCTAGGGTTCAATATTAATAGGAAGACTTTTTGTTTTGTTTTCAACTTGATAATGATGTGACTGGCTCATATATTAGACAGCTGGTAAATGTTAGCAAATTTATACCAACTTCACATCAATTAAAGAATAGTGAGAGCATGTCCCAGGCCATGGCTGAGCAAGAAAGCTTAAATAGCTACTGGACATAGGGACTTTAAACATGCATTATCTATTTTTCATACATTCATTACATTAAGACAAATTATTTATGAATATATTAATTCCTTTTTATTAACAAAACTTGGAGAAAAATCATTAAACATCTTGAGTGACTCAAGTCAGCCTCTAAGAATCCTAACAACTACTAGCACAGAACACATGTAAGCAACTACAGACATGAGCAAACAGTGAAGAAAAAAGAAAACGATGCCTTCCCCTTAAGAAAACCACACTAAAGGTTATCACAGCTAAAAAAAAAAATTTTTTTTTTTTTTTTGGTCTTTCACACTGCCTTACTGAATTGATTTCCTGTTGTGAATCCTGCAGATGTTGCTGAAGAGGTCCCAGCTGTGCTTTCCCGGACTCTATGCAATGCTCAAGCTCTGCAGTTTCTTGCTGCAGGCGACTCAGCTCCTCTTGAGCTTTGGTCAGTTCATCTTCATACGCGGAAATCTTTGATTCCTGGCTTGTTATTTCAGCCTTCAGCATGGCAATCTAAAGCGTGAACAAGTAATTCAAAGCCAAATGGAAAAAAAACCAAACAAACCACCTCCAAATACATCCAAACAGTCTTATTTATGACCAGAAAAAGCAAAAATCTCATAGCTATTGCAGAGATTATAGATCATAGTTTGAATGAAAGTTTAATTCCCTATTGGTCTAAATAAGATAATGGTATTCTAGCTGTTTTCCTGACCAACACAGGTATTTCCAATACTTAAAATATAATTTTAGACCTTAAAGAAATACTATAGCTTTATATTTAAAAAAATGTACATAACCATAAGATGCTTTTCTTCCACTGCTAAGAAATCAGTCCCAATAATTAGTGCTTCTAATTACACTTACATTGCATTCTAATTTTGCATTATTTGTTTGCACTTAACCTTATTTATGTGCAAGTATAGCTCAGTATATTTGCTGACACAATGATACTAAATTAGGAGGCCTCTGAAATGAGTGACCTATTTCCTGTTCTCTGTTGGTCACAAAATCTTGACATTCAGGCTGTTTATTTGTTAAAGTTTTTTCTCCTGCCCCAACAACTGTAATGCTGCAAAGCTGAGTTTTTCAAAATGAGGCATTTACTCTTTCAAGGGCCTTCGCCACCAGACCTTACCAAATGGGCCTCCTCTACACACTTCTGCTTGATATCATTAAGTTGCTCTTCCAACTTGGCCTTCTGTTCATCAAGATCATTAAGGGTTTCCTGCGCTTCCTGCTTCTGAGCTTGCAGCTTTTGCAGATTACTGCTCTCCCGCTTTACTTCATCTTGTAGATCCTGTAATAAAACAGATTAGCTTTGCATTAGTTCTCTCTATCCTCCTAATCACTAAATTCTACGGCATAAACTGCAGTACTAAAAGTATCAACAAATTATCTTTCAAAAGCTAGTATTTATACCATGTCAGGAAAGCAAGTATTCTCAAATTTTAATACATAAGAATAATCAAGTTATTTGCTTTTTATTTCTCACTGAAATATTAAGAATCATGCATCAACTCTGATTAACTCTTACTCATAGGGAGGTTAGGGTTTCATTTTTAATTTGGAAGTTGTCCTTATTCAGGCTGCCACATCGTCTCTATGCTGTGTTTTAACAATATGTTTTACTGAGTTTCTTAATAATAGAAATTCTTTATTCTGCTCCTTCCCCCTTCAAAATCACATGGCCAAAACCAGGAATTTGTTTTAGCAACGTGGTAAAAGACCAAACCAGTGCATTATTAACCCAAAGGCACTCCCTTCTAGAGCCTCCCTGCCTCCAATTTTGGGAAAAAAACAAAAACAAACAAACAAATCAGTCAAAAACTTATTTTCCATGTAAGAAACGCACGTTCCACACAGAACAATATGGTATCTTTTAATTTATGAAACAGCAGTTATGTATCTTGTGTTCTAAGTATATTAAGTAGTATCATGTTAATTAGTTCATTTCTGAGCAACAGGAAAGGTTGTACTTCAACAAACTGCAGAGATAACACTGAAAAAAGTGTCAAGAAAAGAATTTAGGAAGAAGAAAGAATTGTCAAAGTCAAGAGGAAGAGATAACACAGGGAGATCAAAAAGGACTAATACTAAAGGAAAAGTATTAGATGAAAAGAGAAGATTCCAGCCTTTCTGAAAAAATATGGTAATTGAAGGAAGAATCATGAACAACAGTAAAAAATGAATAGAGATAAAAGAAAGTTAAGGAGGAGGATAAGAAAACAAGCTGACGTGAATTTCTGATATGATCAGACATTTGTGTGCGACTCTAAGCTAAGATCTTGTTGTCCTTTTCTATGGGTGTTTTGTTTAGGGTTGTTTTTTGGTAAGGGAGATATTTATCCACATGTGCTAACACCTCCAGATAATCAGGACAAAAAAGCCAGACAGAAATAGAAAGGCATGTGGCGCAGCAGTCACATGCTGGGGAAACAGGTAACCTCAAGTCAACTAGAAGACTACCTGAAGAAACAGCATAGATGCTTAAAAAAACCCAAATTTCCAAACCCCAAAACATCAAACAAAACACAAAACACACAACCCCCCACAATCACATTTGAAATTCAGCAAATAATTGCTGATTATTTCTAATCTATGAAAGACAAAGCAGCACACACACAAAAAGCTCTTACAGCAGCTACTGACTTGGATAATTGGGACACTTTCGATCCATTCTTTTTTTTTTTTTTTAACACTGCTTTGAAAAGCAAGTATCAGCTGACACTCAACACAAGCAAGGGGGGGGAAGTAACGGCTTAAAGGGATTTCAGTCTGTTTTCACCGAAAGGAAGCAAGAATTCACATACACACAACGTAACTATAGATCACCTCCACTCTTGCTACTGTTCCTTGAATCCCAGTGTCTGTCCTCAGCACAGCAGTAGAGGAGCACTGAAGAGACCTGACTAAAGCTGACGGTTCCCAGAAGGGAAAAGAAAGAAAAAAACAAAACAAAAAAACCCCAAAAGCCAAACATGTTCACATAACCACTCTGAAATTAAAGGCTGAAGTAGACACAATGGGGCCAATAGTGAAAGGCTGAAGTAGACACAGAACTGGGGCTAACAGTCAAAGATACATCTTCATGAAGTTAAATCAGGCTCCAATTAAGCTCTGATTTCAACGAACACTCTCAGCACATCTTTATGTTCAAGCACTGAATAAGATTCTATATGAAAACATATTTGAGGTGGTACAAACTAGCATTTTTATGGTAACTGTAATCCTTGTATTAGATTTATGATCATTATAGCTCTACATGCTAATGTAGTGTAGGACAAGGAAAGTCTAGAGATCCATATTTCCTCAGAGAGACAATGGATTTAATAACTTGCCAGTCTGTACTTCACCAAACAATTCATCTGCTGAGACTTGTAAAGCCTGAAATGGCACAGAAAAGTTAAACTTCACTTTCCAAGGGCTTTGGTGCACTGCAACAAACCAAGAAGAGGGAAAATCCAATGCTGAGTGGGATACTCAGAGTGTAAATCCGTTTAAGAAAACTTAGGCCAACAAGGAAATCAAAGCGCTAGAAGAGAAGGTCACAGTCCTAAAAATACCTTTCACTTCCCCCACCCCAGCCCTTCTCTGAAGCAGGGTCTCACATACAGTTACCTTTTTTCCCCAATTGATGTAAACATGTATTATGCTTTGTTCAGAACTTACATGCATTTGTTCTAGAAATTTCTTTACAAAGTTTCAGTGTCCCATTGAAAAGCAAAACATAGACCTTTTGACTTGACGTCAATAAAGTTCTAGAGAACACACAAGTAATTGTTGGGAAAGACAGGAGAATCTCCACTTATTTCAGACTGTCAGCAGGGAGACTGACAAACCACGCCCACACACGTGAAATGCTAGATGAAGATGAGTGTCTTGTGAACATGTCCCTTGCTTGAGGCAGTGTCTACCTGCTGAGGCGCACTGTCCTTCAACATCTCCGCCTAGAAGAGCAAGCTGGTGATGAGAGAGCAAGGGGACAGCCACATAAAGGCACTTTCAGATGTCACTTGGTATATGGTCAAAAACTAATGTTTTAGTTACACGTTAACTATGTAAAACAAAGCTCTCTTACTGCCAAGAAGAACATTTCACAGATGAGCTTATTACTCCTATATTTATAGGAAAATGCTAATCTAATTATGGAACAAGTTAAGGAAACGGTGCCTTAGAAGTTTCTTGATCTTTGTTACTCTGCCCATAACTTTTCACAAAAAAACCATGCCTTAACACTTCCTACTCAAGAGCTGATATTCTAATAAGCAAGTTAAAACCCACCAGTGTACTGTGTTTTCCCTCCAACTCTTTTTCTGTCTTTGCTTTTTAATATCTATTTACATAGTATATAAAGTATTTTATAGAAGGAAAAACTGTCATTCTTTCCCTACTCCAGTTCAGTCCATCACAGACCATGGCTGTATTTGAGATTATAATTTGTGTCCATTAAATTAATTCTGGTATCAGGAATCCTGGAGTTTGATGCCACGAAATGAGCTTGATCCAAGGTAGCAGATAAGAACACACTTGTTTTGTACACCATCTTTAGAAACGTCACCATTAGAATAAAACTAGAAGAAAAAAAGCACGATGTAAAGATATTCTTAGCTGGTCACCACTATTGTCTGAAGTTCCAGAAAGTTTCCTGACACATGCAGGTCCTCCAACATTCAGGAGCAAGAAAGGGACTAGAGATAAAGGGCCACCAGCTTCACTAAAGGCTGCAGCCATATCCTGTTTGATCCCGACGGTTTCGCATTTTTCTGACAAGCCAGTAAGAGACCGTTCCTTCTCTGCAGACTGACAGAACTCTATATTTAACAAGGGACGAACAGCTTGTGTGATCACTAGGAGGTTAAGAATCTGAGACAGTTGCTTCCAACAATACTGCTCTAGATTTAATGACTTAATTGATTCTGTGATGCTGCTGACTATCAAACACTAAACAGATGCAGATGAGACCAATATTGTAATATTAAGGCTAAGGTTTTTATTTAGCTTTACGTACCTTTTGTTGAAAGGCAGCAGAGAATACAACCTTCACATGAACACACACAGATTCCAGAACACACTAACAAAATCATCCTGTGTGCAAAACCAGGAATACCCAGAAGAATTTTTAACAGTGTGAAAAGGCAATCTGCACAGTGGGGAGGGGAACGACCGCTGCACACATGGACAGAATCACAGACACAGGCAACTTCTGCATGCATTCCTGCAGCTGCTGAATCTGGCTGCCATTGTGACTAACAGGCCAGCATCTGATTATCTTGTGGAAGGTCAGACTATTAATTATCATCCAGGCTTAAAGGATATTAAATAGCCAAGCACAAAATTCACAACAGCTGTAACACATTGGCCCTTTTTCTGCCAACACTTAAAATAGAATGCATGTATCTTGCATTATTTGCTTTTAATCAAATAAAGATTATTTGAAATAATAAAGATTCCTAAAATAAATGTAAATGAACAGGTATCACACTGAAGTTTTTTCTTAAAGCAGCAACTCTAGTTGCTTTTGCAGCTTAAAATATAATTGAACTATTGCTTTGCAGCATTTAATTCAGGGCTTGGCTAGACTGTTAGCACCCTAAACACTCACGCTGACTATATAATTTTTAATCCCTGTAGAACACTCCTAAAATTCACATTTTCCATCCAATGCCATCCTTTTAAATGAAAATCAAACATATTATTTTCAAAATTCATTTATGTTAGGCAAAATTAACTTGAGGCAACATTCCTCCCAAGCTGGTAATTACTGCGACTCTTAAGAAGCAGCCCTATATACAAACCCTTTTAACTCAGCCACTTAAGTTTATTAATTTGCAGTGCTACAGTGTCTTCTTTAGTTTTAATTATACATTAGATAGCCTTGCTAAAAAAACCCAAACAAAAAGAAACCTATTCTTTTGTAATATTTTTCATTTATAACTCCATGCAGGCTACATATCCTAGCAGCTCGCACATTTATATAAATATACACATCTACATCAAGCCACATTCATATGGAAAATACACTTCAAAGTACATTCTTTTTCTTAGCCACCAATTTTTTCTTTTCGTAGTGATGATCACATCACCGAATAAGTGATGTGATCTAAAGACTCCGTAATCCCACTGCCATTAAAGCACCACATGGTGCAATATCAGGTGTCCGAACAATAATTCTGTGTCTTATTTACCTGGACCTCACTTGTCCTCTGCTTGATGGTATCTTCTTTCTCCTTCAGGTCTTGCTCTACATTATTCTTTTCCCTAGAAGACCAGCAAACAATGCAAGAATACTTAAGAACGTCAGCTACAGCAGGTACAGTTATCCAGCCCCCTAAGCCTGTATCTCTCTTTAAATACATAGTGAAACATTAAACACAAAATGTAAGGGATTTCTGCTTTCCAAATTATTTACAAGACAGAAGCCCACAAAAATGCTCTGCATAAAAAAACCCCTCTTTTCACCCAACTGCACTTCAGTGATAAGAATGGCTCAAAAATGGAAGGGGGCGGGAGGGAGAAATCAATGAAATACTGTCTCCAGTGATCTCACTGTTGCTATGGAGCACTTGTCTAATGAAAACTGCTGGGAAAAGTGGGAGGGATTGCATCAGATTCCATCTATTAACCCCTGCGAACACAGTAATTCCTGTGCTAAGAGCAGCTAGAAAACATTTCCAGCAGGCCAATCTAGCTGATTAATTATCTTTGCCTATCAGATTTTAGATGTATCTGTTGGTAAGCTCCGTCACAAGAATAAAGGGTAGCTTGCTGTGACTGCTATCTGCTTAGAGACACCATATGTAGCTATTTGCTGTGTCATATCAAGTCTGTCTCTACAGACATTTATTCCAATTTAAAAGTGACTACTGATGACAGGGGAATTATCGTCAATAAATTCTTGGCAGTCAGACATAACAAGAGCTTTAAGAAAGGGAAAAAAACCCTACACAAGTTGGAAGTGTTACTGTTTTAAAAAAAATCCAAAGAGCATTTATCTCTAGACAGTATATGGAATCTTTTCTCCTTTCACAGATGCCGAAAAGCATTAAGCTTTACAGTTTTAACACTATCTTCGGTATAAAGATATTTACTTTCATAAAGGTTTTGTTAATAAATTAGCACACGCATTGAAGTTAGAATTGGAACAATGATAAACCTAACATTTCTAAATGAAATACCATAGTGAAAAGCTATCAAATTATATTACTAGTACATATTGAAATTAGGGTAACTTCATATTTTAACAACAGCAGATTGGTAATCAATCTAAAGCTATTAACCTTATTGTTTACTCTTATCTAATACAGAAGAAAGCATTTCTGCCTCCAAAGTAAAGCAGGTCTACTGTAAGTTCTCTTTACTCAAGCTGAGAAAAACTTGTTTACTGCTAAGCCATGTAACAATGGAAAATGAAAAAAATCTAGATGTCACAGATCTTAAATGAACATTTGCTCTGAAAAATAACTACTATAGATTATGTTCTGCTATTATTTATCTCAGTCTCTGATTAAAGAGCAACTTGCTGAATGTGCTTAAAGGTAAGTTTTACGTGGAAGGAAAATGAAAGATGTGGAAACAGGGACTTTGAAGAACAAGGCTAGTTATTTTTTTTGGGTGTGAACCTTCAGGTTCATAAAATCTTTACCCTTTTCAAAGCTATAGCACACTCGCTCAATAAACTACTATTTGTAGCACAGTTGTACTTAGATATTAAAGCACTGCAACACAGGGTTGAAGCAAGTTCTGTTGATTTTTGCCTTCTGTAAATTCCCCTGAACAAAGGGTTTCAATCTCAGTAAAGCACTTCCATAGATCTAAATACAAGTCAGGCTGAAAAATACCTTCAAGCCCTCAGGCACATATCAAGCACAGCAAACATTCAAGCATATTATTCCTGATGGAAGATAAAAGAGAATAATTGACTAGGTAAACAAATACTTGTTATTTTTCCTGCTTGGGTACAAAAACTGAGCAGGCAATAGAAATGCACGCAGGTTTATAAGCTTTGATGTACAGCCCTTCCACACTGATGTCACTGATACGCCTAAGAGACTGTCAGAAATGAAGATCACTTTCCTTTTATTTCAACAGAAGCCAGGTACCTAAACCTTGCAATCTAGACTATGCTAAGCAAGCACCAGGATACAATACCCACCCACAGGCAGCTTACACCAGCCAAATCACAACACAAACAATGAATTGGAAAAAATCAAGTGAAAGAAGTATTGTCAGGCAGAACAAGAAAAGCTTAGGAAGCAGTCTCAGGGAAAGGAAAACAAGCTGAGTGTATATAGTCTACACATAACACATCCCCTCCTCCCCACGAGTAACACATCTTTGTTTAAAAAAAAAAAAAAAAAAGGCAACACAGACCTACTTAATTCACTAATTCTTCTGAATGCCTCCATTTCTTTTACAAACTATCTGGTATTGCCCCTGTAGGAATGCTCAGCAACTGAAAGAACCAAAAACAAGTAACAAAATTGATTTATTGGATATGACAGATTTCCTGGATCATAAAGTCCCTTACCACATCAGCACTTGGGGAAGGGAGGAGGAAGGAACAACCCAAACCCAACTGCGGTCTTGCCAATAAAGGACACTTGTAACCAATTCAAGTCTATTTATGAAAGCAATACAATTTCCCTGGGTATTTTAATAGTAGTCAGGTTAGGAGAACCTTGGATCAAATAAATTTAAAACAATGATTAAAAAAGCCCTCAAAACTAATAGATGGTTTCTCCAATGCAGACATTGCACGATTTACAGTCATATAATCTTAGTAAATCCATAAATTTTATAGTAATTTGTGAATGGAGTAGTTTATCAATGGAAGCCAGCATATTGCAAATATTTGTGACAGCTGACAACGGAGGAGTCCCCATGTCAGCAGAGGCATTCAAGCCAAATATGAAACCACCCTGGCCAGGTTTCTTGATGGCCAACACTTAGAACGACCTTAGTTACAAGAGCAAAAAAATCATAGCTCTTTTCCACAAGAAGTGACAGATGACTACTTACAGCGCTGGTAGCATTGTCTACACGCACAGTTGCCCAGCATTTCTTTATATTTTTCTATTTCTTTATAATATTATAACATTTCACTTATATTTGTAATTCTGAGAATTCCTAGTATAATAGTACTTCAGTTTGGCAATGCTAGAAAAAACCCAAACATCTAGGGTTTGCCTAATTTCTTCTCCCCTTTGTTCCCCCCAACCTTTTTAGCCACGACAGCTCAGTTACTTCCAAACCAGAGGTTAGAAGAAATAATCTAGCCTACATTAAAGTTTTTACCATTGCTTTGCTAAGAAGCTGTAGATCTCTGAACCGTGAAACAATAGCTTGATACAAATGTATGGCAGGGAGATGTTGCCCTGTTTTTCTGGGGACGTTTTGCTGCTTCCTTACTTTTGAGAGACCAGTTTACCAGCTTTATGGTCTTTTTAACCCAAGTTATATTCAAGACAATGTAACTGTTGCTGTCCAGCATATGTGAAAGATGGCACCTCTGGTGAGATATACTAAGTTAAGCACTTAGAGGAGGAATGTAGTATTGGTAAAGCTTGAAGAAATTCACAGAATGGTTTTGGGTCAGAAGGGACTTGTAAAGATTGTTAAGTCCATCGCCCCTGCCCTGGGCAGTGACATCTTTCACAATTCCACTTATTTGTGGACCATATCTAGCTTTGAATGCACGAAAGCAAAGCAGGGTTTGCTGGGAAAGAAAAAGGTTTTATGGCTCAAAAAAATATTAAGAACATCTGGTCTAGCCTCCCACAATGCTGATCAAAAAAGCTCCAAATAGCTTTCTAAAAATATAGTGCAACTGAAACAGAACTTACAGGCAGCAGTGCTGACAGGCTCAAAACGATGCAGATTCTGCAACGTCCCTAGGCAAATCATTCCCCTACCAGAGAGGAATTATCCTCGCCAATAAGTGTTTTGTGCTTTATTCTTCATCTGATCCTCAACCTCCACCTTCCTGACATTGTTTTTATTGAATTAGATTAAAAAGCTATTGGCTATCAGAAATCTTTCCCACATAAACTGCTGAGACACAAATACATCACCTCTGTATTCTTTGCTCAGTATCTCAAAAAACTATGTTTTCCAGACATTGTCATTCATTTGAGGCATTTCCTCTGTTGCCTGGTGGTTTGTTTTGTTGGGGTTTTTTTAAGTGCACTTCAAAAATAGGTTCAATTTCTGTTACTGCGTCTTAGAAATGAAGCTCTCATGGATACTTCTCAATGGAATAATGGACTAGCATTATTACATATCAAGTTCAACAGCTGAACAATGTATTTTGTTTAATAATGAACAAAAATAACTTAAGTTTAAATTACATTTTTATATGATAGTTATCAAGACTGAAAGTGTCCTTCACTAGTTATAACATAAATGTGGATTTGCCAAAGATGAAAAGTTTCCCCACATTTACCACAAAGATTATTATTCTGTTGTCTAGTATTGCCACATGTACTTAGGGAAGGTACAGAAAAGAAACATTTACTCTGCTACCAAAATAACTCTTCTGCAGTGGCTAAAGCATTCCCAAGTAATAAAAAAAGTTTAATTTTCTTGAAAAAATAAAACCGAAAAAATCCTACTTGAGCCACAACTCACTTTATGACATTGAGAGTTTGACAGTCATTCACTATTATACTTCAGCTTGACAATACAGGCTTAAGCCTGCGATTGTTAATCCAGTTCTGTTCTGAACCTCTGAATCGTGCCTCAAAGTAAGTTTCCCCTTTCTACAAATAAGTACATACTAACAGTTGACCCTACCATATCTTCAGCAATCTAATATCATTCAAACGTGCCTTGAATAATTATCTATGCATATTCGCCACTGAAGAAATGGAAGCAACGACTTTCCAAATGCCATGGTTCCTTCATACCTCAACAGTAAGAAAAGACAACAAGACATAAACAGATTGGCTTGCATGTTAGGCTGCAAGCCCACCTACTGAAAACTAACTTCATCTAAAAATCCGTGCTAGTGAACAATTTATTTCCCTGTAATATACTAACAGCAAACACATGCGGTTGTAAATCACATTTCAGGTTAATAAATGTGAGAGTCCAAAACTGGAATTAATACAACCTAAAGAACAACAGAGGAAGGCAGAGCAGGGAGAAGTGAGGAAGCAGTGGGAGTAATAAGAGGGAGAACAAGCAGCTGAAGTGAAAAAAACATTTATGTATTTAGGAAACAGACTGTGCTTTGACACATTGCCAAATTAAATCATTCCTGCAAGTGACATGAATAATACAGACAGATTTCATTATGACAAAGCACCCTCACTTATAAAATAGTAGCGTTAACTGTTCTTAATAGAATTTTCAGTACATTTATGATAATACAAAAAAAAAAAAAAAAGGTCACTGGAGAAAAATACCTGCTATGTCTGGAGACATACATATATAATGAAGACTACACAATATATATGAACTTGATTCTCTTAGTCTTTTGAAGTCACCTTCTCAATTACGTTAGGAATAATTACCGGAACCCAAGGGTCTGCAGACCTCAAATTAAAACAATTTTTCTCAGTGCAACAGTTTATTTAGTGAACGGAACAGAAGCACGTCCATCTTTCCCACCATCAAATCCCTAGCAGAGGTCCATATATGAACTGTCATCTTCCCATTCCCTACTCTACATACTTTTTGATCTTTCCCATCTCACTTCCTTACTGTCACTAAAAAAAGATCCTTAGAATTCCCTCTACAAATCAAACACAACTGATACCAATTTATATCATGGTTCCAGCATCCTAAGGATCTGCCCCATTCTCATTTGCCAATAGAGATAAACAAGACAGAATATTTCCATCTCAGGACGCCAAGACACACAGCTCCCTGAAACACCCCCAGAAGACATGCTGGACAGACCGTTCCCAGTCTTGCTGTTATTAAATGGACTCATCTGAGTGAACAAAGAGTACAGGTGTCAAACAGTATTACAGACGTTCACAGACATGCTAACCATTTCTTTTAGCAATGCAGACTATTACCACCTGGTTTGCACTTATGCGTTGAATAGTTTTTTGAAAACCAGCAAATAGCACAACTGAATCTAAGGCAATTATGATTACTCTTCCTTTACCTACCTTTGCAGGTCTACTATTTCATTGTTTAATGTATCAAGTTCTTTAATTGCAGAAAAATCTGCTACAGAATTCAGTCCTTGAGTACTCTGAAAGACAAAAAATAAATATTGTTAGTTTATAGCTCATGCTGTTCAACAACCATATTCGCTTTTTGTGACAGCATGAGCTATCCCCTTGTAATAACTGTTGGTAGCATTGTATTTCAAATGTTCAATCTTAAAAAGCCCAAAACAATCCAGATGCTGTATTAACAGAACACAACATACATCCAATGCATCTAGTAATTCAAACTGAGTCTCCTGTAAACGCTTGAAGACATCTTCCACAAAAGCACAGGAAATCTAGATCTAAAATGAGATTTAACTTACAGTTAACATTTAGATGGCTTCCTAGCATTCATTTAAGAGTGGTTTGGCTTGTTTACTACATTTATATTTCCTCACCTTGCTGATCCTCCTGTTGCAGAGTATAGACACTTATTTGCAACGCTTTAGGTGATATCGACCTAGTTTAACATGAATGTCCAGAGTACTGAAGGAAACTTTGATCATACAAGACCATAGGTAAACTTACATCCATGAGTTCCCATTTACTTAATGTCTTTATAATAAGACAACTGCAATACAGATTATTTCTGTTTCAAAAAAGCACACATAAATGACTAGAGAACAAATGCTGAAGACACAAATTAGCACATACTGCAATTGCTCTACTGTGCCTTATCACAACATCAATATATTTAGGAAGCCATAGTCACCGTAACTACTTTCTATAACTACATCAGTTCCTTCAAGTCATCCAGGACAAACACAAAGTTCAGAGGAAAAGTATGTACATATAATTAAAAAAGGCAAGTGATACTCCCAAAATAACACAAAAATCTTTAAATGCTGAAGTTTCTCTAAAGATAAATCAAACACTATTAACTACATGTCTATTCAAGCTCATACTCTGGGAAAAAACCACAACAAACTGAGAGCCGTGAAAAGACCTAAACAGTAAATCTGAGCACACTGTGGCAGAGAATATTATTCAGCAGAACTATAGATTATTCATGCATACTATACTAGAACAAATGGCATGAACCGAGAATAAAAAAAAAAGCATACTGCTATTCTTAAACTGGTTAGTGTGCAGCTTCTCAAATGGGCAAAATAGCTATGAGGTCCAATCCTATTCTAAAGGAATTACACAGGAGTTTTGCAGAGTTGTTCATGGTGTTCCAATGAGAAAGCCTTCATTTCTACAAGGAAGGGGACAGAAGGAAAACACGGAACTCTTAGCTACAAGTACAAATTCTTTTCAGGCCTCCTCCTCTCATCAGTAAAAGAAATTCCGCACACTAACGCTAGCGTTAAACTTGAACAAAATGTAGTTCAGTTTTATTTTCAACTGTTCAGGAGAACTGGTGTGGAGGAAGAACATAAAACCCAACATTTTTAGTTTCAATATACAAGTTAAAGACAAAAGGTAGAACTACTTGCTGCCATTTACTACATTGCAACATGCATACAAACAACACTTTGAGTTTTTAACTCAAAATAGTAATAAAAGTAAATTCCTGTCAAAATTCTTAGGAGGAACTTGCATGTCAGATTCAGTTTTATGGCTGGGAATGAGAGTGCAATTTCGTGACTATGAACAGTTCTAGGTAAAGAAAAACAGCAACAAGTACTACACTGCGGCTCCATCCCATTCACGGGATCCGCAATGGCCTCAAAGTTGAAATAAAAGTTACACTACTGTGGTAATAATATTCTGTAAGGAAACCAAACATTAGATAACAGCAATATACATACATATGCATTCTGAACATCTACCAAGAAGGACACAAGTTAACTTTTCCTACTTTAAAATCATAATGGATTATCGTTATTGACATTTCTGCTACTACCTTTATATCGGTCAATTCAGATGATGAAGCCTATGTTTTGTTTTGGGTTTGTTGTTGGGTGGGCGGTTTTTTGTTTGTTTTTGGTTTTTTTTAAGCCGTGCCACTCCAAGAAAACCAGCAAAAAGCCTATTTGTGCCTACTGCTCTTATCCTTGGGGTTCAATTCTTGAGCAATAAGCTCAGACAAACAGCTTCTTTCCTATCAAAGTGACAACATCTTTTTTGAAAGAGCTCAGAATGAGCTGAGCCTTCAACTCAATCCAGTAACACAAATTACTGATAAGGATTTACAGAGCTAACTAAAAGCTAACTTCTTTCACAATATTCTTACTCTTATTGCTTATGTTAGTAATGCAAAAAAAGTCACACTGATGTCTTTGAAACTTCTACAAAAACAATTTACATGCATAGAATAGCCATAACCAACACTGACCTCACCTAATGGGTTCTACATTTTCTGCAATGTAAGCAGTAAAAGCTTGGGTGTTAGTCCTGATGGTGACTGTCAACTGCCACCTTGGGTTACTACTGTCCCCACTTCCCCAGCCATTTCAACAGGACAAGACATAGCATTTTCTCTTTTAAGTTTAAGCAGCACGTATTGCCAACAGGTAACAGTCACAGAGGTCTGGGTTCAAGGCAGAACCTTGGGGTTCTTCCAGATGAACACCACTGGACATCAGCAACAGGTCACATACTGTGACACCTGAGAGAAGCGCTGTGCTATTTCAGTGATTATGTAAGAGTCTTAGAAGGATGTTCATTAATAAACTAACAGACAGTAAATATTAGAAAAGCAAAGATTCTCTAACCTTGAGAAAGCAGAGTTAACAAACTGACAGAATAATAAGGATGAAAAGCAGAGTGGTGCAGAATGGAAAAAACAGTCCAAACTAGAAAAGAGACATAGAAAGGAAAGCAAACATACAAAAAAAGATTAGTAGAGTTGCAAATAAAGCAATTACTTTTTAAGAACAGAATGTAAAAAGAAATTAGATACTAGTTAGAGAAACTCAAAAGTAGTGCCAAATTTTGAGTTTCATTTTTTCAGATGCAAATTTTTCATTCTGTTTAAGAAAGTTGTAGAATTAGGTCGATGTTTTGCACAACCAAGAAAAGGTAACCCACGTCAGACTTCACGATGCGTAAAACAAGTAAGAATTTGTGATGACCTCTACCATTCTGGTAAATAGAACTTGAACTGCTGAGGTATAGTCTACTGCTAGATAAAGATAGATGGCAATCAACAGACTATGAAGACATTTAAACTACCTGTGAAATATAAAATGGAGGACCATTTACTTTTAAAACTTTAAATATATAATTCTAAACTTTATTTAGTTCACTTTGTTTCCAGACTTCTTAAAAATGAAACATAAAAAAGGTAACTGAGAACACATTAGGAGAAAAACATTGAACTTGCACACCATTATTTCAAGTGCAATCTAAAATTTCTTTAGACAGCCAGTAGAAGGATTATTCTTTCAAAACAGAAAATAATGCTTTCTCAACATAAGATCTCTCTGCTTGGTTGGCAGGCATAATAAATGACAGCTTCATTTTGAAACATGAATGGAACAGTGTTTGTCAATTCTTTGCACTTAAGACTTGGTTTATTCCTGACAGTATGATAAATTTAAGGTATACCAGTACTTGAGGTGTTTCTTGCATATCCTTTGAAACTAACATCCTTTGTTTGATTTTTATACCAAAAATACCAAACCCATACTTACCTTCTGTGAACTGACACCCCTGTCTGAAGGTGGAATCATCTCTGGAGTCAGAGCCTGAGGTGGATCAATGCCCTTTGTTAACTTCTGATTAATTAAATAGAAAGCCAAAGCAAACTGTTCTTTTGAAAGTTTCCCGCAGTCCTTTGTGTCACAGAGAGCCCTGTACAGAGATGCACATGAAATGAATCAAGCCCTCATTTCTGCAAGCACAGCCCTGTTTATTATACTTGTCATCATTTAAAAATGTGAAACTTGCTAGTGTACATCTCTTCTAAAAAAAATGCAATGCAGAAGTATGGCACAATAATAAACAGGAAGCATTACTCAAACATACACAACCACTTTCTCTCTGCATGCTAAGGTCCTCTGTTACAGTAAGTTCTGACCTAGTGAAAAGCAGAATCAGGGCTATAAGTCACCAACACCACCTCAGTATCTGCAACTGAAGTTCCTTCTAAATTAAAGAACTTTTCACAGTCAACCAATTTGATCTAATTTTCCTGAATTTCCTAAGTTAGAGGTTGTGTTAAGCATACCCTGGGGGGTTGGGGTAAGTTTTGCTTCAGAGTGCCCCGCAATAGTTTATAGTGGGGAAAGAATTAAAAAAGCAGTGGGTGTCACTACTAGCTGTAATGAAAGACAAATAAGTTGTAGAATGAGTTGCAGAAGGCCTGTGAGGCCATAAGTCTAACAGGCTAAGAATTTTATACAGATAATTCTCTTTACCAGTATATTGATAGAATCAGTGTTTAGCTATACAGCGATACTATGATGTCCTAAAGTCAGGGGTTTAGCTGAAGCGCAGTATTTGTTTGCAACAATCTGCGTTCAGGCACTGTAATTCCTCCCCTAGATGATGACACATAGCATAAAACCATTTCCCCCCCCCCATTTCTAACCATAAGTAGAAGCAAGTAAGTTACCACTGCTTATGCAGGGGCCATGAGATTACACACAAACCCCAACTTTTACTTTCCAGAAATGTCAACATAGCACTTCTCAAGAAAAGTGCTAGGAAGGAGTGAGAACCATGCCATCGTCTAAACAGCTGTCATGAAAAAACCCCTACCAGATATGTGCAAGAAGAGCAGAAGGCAGTCCTGTCTTCAAGAATAGTTCTCTGGCTTCCACACCTGACACAAATCCATCCATGTCCTTGTCAGTTTTCACAAAGATCTCATCATACTTAATTTTGTCCGCAGGTGATACAACCCACTGAAGGGGGGTGGGGAAGGAAGGGAAAATAAAAAACAATAACAACAAAACCCACAGTATTAAGATACAGGCAATTCTGTTTTCATATAGTTACCTTCAGAGTTACATAATTCGAGGACTACAGCACACATTTTAAAAGTGATATAGGTACCTAGTTCATGAACCAGTTTTATCTTCCAAAATAGAGAAGCACAGAAATCCACATGCACGTCCAAAAGCAGCAGGGAAGCACTTACACCAGTGAAGCCGAAGGCTGATTGGTACTACTCCCACCTCTTTGCCTATGCATTAAAAATATTCCCTGGGGCCTATTTTTCCTCCCAGCAGAGGGTTGAGCCCACTGTGCTCAGTCACAGTCATGCTTACTGTCTGGATCTATCAATTTTATTCCTCTTTACACAGCTAGAGAGCTTTAGCTGGAGAACTGAAGAACTGCCCAGCCCAGACTGTTAATAGCTGGCACATCCTAAATTGTAGAATTTACCTCAGATCAAGGTAAAAATGGGAATTAGAGACACTTCTCTTACTTCACCAATTTTCCCAAACACTAAGCTACTGTAAAGATGTTTGGGGATTTTTGAGTGAAAAAGGCTTCAGGTGCATGCTTATGAATGCTGATTAATTTCAGCGTACAAGGACACTTAACAGATGAATCCCAAATGGTACACAAAACATAGACTGAAACACTCATCCAGAACGGCACTGCTTTGTAACACAAACAGCAAGACTTACCATCAGTCAAGTAAATTGCCAGATGAAAACATTAGCACCTCCAGAATTAAGAAGCCAATTTCTTACTGATGACTCAAATATGGGTACCCAAACATCCAAGCAGCAACTTATGCATTAAGTACTACAGTTCTTACCTTGGATCCCCTTCTCCGTTTTTTTTTTTCTCCTTATCTTGAATAGAACAAGTTATAATCTACTTGGAAAGACACTTACCCAAATTCTGGATTCTAAAATGAGCAGGATTAAATAAGATGCCGGGGGGGGGGTGCTGGGAGGTGTTAAACTTCTTAATAATCACATTCGGAACAAACACCAAATTTCATGCATTTAGGTGGATATGGCAGACCTTTCGTTCCCTTTTCCAATAGCTTGCATTTATCTATTCCATTTTCACTCATGTCTTCTTCAAATTGCATGCATGGGTGCACGTATAATTGCACATACATGCCTGGGACAATTTGTTTTAAGAACTTGTCCATATTCAAAAATCAGTCTTCAGATAGAAGACTTAACACTCTGCAGATGTGTACCTGGACTACATTTTTAAACTGTTATCTCAATATTCTGACCGTTAGGATGAGCTTGATGCCTTGAAGTAATTTATTCTAAAAATATCTTCAAAATCTTTACTAAATAATGTTCTTTTATCCAATGTTTATATCTGAAGACATCTAGAAAAAGCCCAACAAGATAAATTTCATACCTCTCCACCTGGTCTTGCCATCAGCCTCCTCAAATTCATCCACCAATCAACAGGGCACAAAAGAAACTGAAAACTTGTATGAAGATTCTTCATACAAGCAGTCTCCAAACCACAGCATTAAAAGCAGAAATCTTCTAACCTCAAGTAATGTCAGAACTGTACCTGTGTTAATGGTGTTTTGGCAGCTACAATGCCTACAGGTGGCAAGGACTGATGAGACTCTTTGGTAGATGTTGAAGATGGAATTAATGGCATTGCTCCTGGAACACCAATAGGTTTTCTCTTGGATGGTGGCACCAAAGCTGCAGGCAAGGACATTGGCACTGGTTCTTTTTCCAAAGCACAGTACACCAAAAACATGGCCTGAACAAGAAAATAAGGTGTGTGGATGTAAATATATAACAAATAAATACACATATCAGTTAAAGAATTAGTTAAGAAATAAGCTTGTAGCATTTTTTCATTATATTTCTCCTTTATAAACCCCCCTAACTGAATTGCAGCTTATCACCTTCTGTGTTTTTCATTACTACTTTCCTTCAAGGTTCAGTGCTTAGCAAATGAAGTTCAGTATCTTTTAGAACATTAAAATGATTCTCCTAAATATTACCAATCTTGTACCACCACTTGTGGAATTTTATTTGAAAGAACACTTAAAACACTTAGTGAATACATTAAAATAATTTTTCCAGGAATCGCTCCACTTGGCGCCTATTCTTTTGTAGCTGTACGTTTTAATAATTTTATGACTGTTGTTCAAGACACAGAACTGCATCTTAAAGAAGGTTTATAATACTTCACAGATTATAAATTTAATTTATCTCGAACATTTCCCTAGTGCATATCAATCCTCTGATCTCAAAGCTAAAAGCCTGAAGAATTACAGCATAATCACAGGAAATCAAATATAGTAACAATTAACTACTAGAGTCTTAAAGGAATGGGCTTCAAAAGAAACAAGTATATAGGTGCTTGAAGATGACTACAAAAATATTCAAGGAAGCAGTTTTTACACTTTCATCCTTTCTCAAAAATACACACAACAGCAGAAAAAGGTGAATTCATCATATTTATATTACAAAGGAAAAAAACAAAGCAAGGTTTTGACTTTGTCTGTAACATCAATTCTTGACAATTAAACAGGTATTCTTAATTTTATTTTTATTTTATTTTTTAATTTTGACTCTGAAAGGATGAGCAAAAAGTTTAGTTCTAGAAATTACAAAGGCTGACTTTAGTTCCCCCTGAGGGCAGAAAGGTCACATTACTTTTTCAAGATTCTTGCAATGCAGAAGGCAGTTAAGATATTTTGTTAGCTTTTCCAAACCTTTAAAAGATGTGTGTGATATTTCTCTACATAAAATGAAACCCTCTCCTCCAAAGTGAGTGCCTAATCCCTTCCTCTCCAATTCACTTACATGCAAAAACAAGCTGAAAGTTTTGAGAAAAAAATTGATGCGTGGTTACTATCACATTCAAGACTTACACAGTCTTCAAAAGCAAGAGCCTCCCACTCTCTTCTCACTTGCCATCACTTGGGGGAAGTCAAACTTATTTACCACTTCTTACATTATTTCATCAGTCCTGGCATTAATAGCGTTAAAATTCCACCTTGCTACAAACTCCTAAAAAATTCATACATAATTGCTTTAAAATTTTCCTCAAAGGTATCCTGAGGTGTTCAAGTACTATAAACACTGATGGTTAAGGTTAAACTTATTTAGTAAAAACCCTCAGTCTCTCCTTGGCAGATCACAGGTATCAGTCTGTAATGACTCATTTAGCCCAGAAAGAAAGTCACTGCTGTGAGACCATCCTATAAACTGACAGAAACATTAACTAGTACTAAAACCTGACTAAGGTCTCTAAATAAAGGCAAAAAAGTCAAAAATTAATACACAATACACCTATTTTAAACCTCTGCTATTAGGCTTTCAGAATCCCAAGAAGGAGAAGATACTTACGACTGCAAACTCATCTCGATCCAACATTCCATCACGGTCAATATCACTCAATTCCCATACCTAACAATAAAAAGCAGAATTTAGGGATGTTTGCCTAAACTGCATCAGTTTCCTATTTAAAACATCATTAAAAAAAAGTGTGAAAACAGCCTCCCTCTACCATATCCTAAGTTCTATTAAGATTAACAGCGTTAGCTTTCAGTGAGCAGCATATATTCATATAAACCATGCAAAAGAAGAGAGATTCTTAAGTTGGAGACAGAGTGCAGTAATGGCACCCTGCCCTAAACCAAGTGTTAAAAGCATACACGTAACTGATACACTGTGGTAAGAGGCAATCTATCAAAAGTAATTTAATTCTTTTTTTAGGTGGGGTTTTTTTGGTTTTTTGTGGGTTGTGTTTTTGGGTTTGGTTTTTTGGGGTGGTTTTTTTGTTTGTTTTTTTGTTTTGTTGTTTGGGGTTTTTTTACAGTTTAAGAGTTACACATATGGCCACTCCACAAGATAGTATTTAATAGTTAGGCTTGTTACTACAATCTTCGATTTGAAAAACAGACATTGCTGAGTGTAGCACAGTTATTATTTGTGAATTAACAATGAAGTAGAAAGACATTCTTACTCGTCCTAAGATATCCACTGGCAGTTTTGAGTTAAGGAGCACAGGTTTCACCTTATCCCCTGACAACAGTCCATTCACAGGATTTAGGCTGTCAAAAATAGCATCATACTTGGCCTTGTCTTCCAGCTGCAGGGACAGAAATAAAATATTACTTATGGAAACAGTCACAATTGTAGCCTAAGCAGCAGCTGTACTTTCAAATGTATTCTTTTTTTTTTTTTTCATTTACAGTTGGAAACACACAGATTGCAGTTCCCAATGCTTAAAAGAAAATATGAAAAAGATGTTATTGCAAAGTCAGCTAGAGACTCATCTAAAACCCAGTGAGATTTATTCTTCAATTATTTTCATGGCCTCAAGTAGCTATTCCCAATAAATCAAATTTCTAAACACAAAGAGATTTCCCAAGGCACAAGTGGTTTTATCAAATTAGGTCTATCAGCCCAATTATAGATTTGAAATGCATGGTAACGTATCATACTTTATAAACTATAGCTACCAGCAGCATTTTATTTTTCTCAGAAAGACTTGTATTTTCTTGCAAACCATGTCATAGTTTTAGGTAACAGCTTCATCTTTAGTTTACCTTAACAGCCCATGGTACATCACTTGATGCTGTTCCACTGAGTAGCAAAGGACTATTAGTATCAGTCTAAAGAAAGACAGGGAAAAAAACCACATTAAAAGACACAATTCTTGACCTTGCAAAACCACTCCCTTCTCAAAGCCAGAACAGCATTTTAGTCACTCCTACCTTAGTTAAGGATACCAAAAATTTAGAGTAAGAAATTTAAAGTGTATCTTCCGTTAAGGACAACACTAATAGAACAAATACCATATATGTAATCAAATTATACACAATTTTATATTCAAATCCCCACTGGAACATGTACATTCTTATTCCACATTGCTTAATTTTCCCCTATTGTAGGGCCCTATTGCCCTACAACATCACTTTCAGAAGTGTTTGGTATTTATAGCAAGCCTTCCTAATTGTTTACTTAAAAGCAGTTCTTATTAAGGAGTCGATATGTTCAATTAAAAAAGAAATCTTACAAATCTTGGTGGAGGAACAGGCAAATTAAGACTACTCAGGGAAACATCCAATCCATTCTGTGCACATGCTACAAGTCGTAAAGCCACAAAAAATTCCTACAGGAAAAATGAAATTTTAAAGGATTTATTACATGAAAATACTCAAATTTCAGAAGAATTAAGAGCTTTCCTAATGCTGCTATATATATAAAGGGTTGCAAATGGCTTCAAAGGGGGTCACAAAGTGACAGAAAGCAGCAGTCAGCAACTGCAGAATTCCTCCAGTGAGGCAAAGTTTGTAATTACTAGCTCCAAGCATTTAGTAACTTCCTGGTTAGTGTAGTCAGTTCTCAGCACTCAGTAGTTCTACGGCAGAGCAGTGAAAATTTAAAGCAGCAGTTACAACTACTCTTGGAGGAAGGGAGTTGATCCCAAAGATGGCAGTTGATGGAGGGGGAGGAAAGAAAGGTACAGCACTTGAGATAAATGAACCAAAAGAAGTCGGAAAAAAACCCTAAAAACAATTGTTTGGTAGATGGTACAAGCTCCTCCTTTTCCTACCACAGGATGAGGCAGCTAGCTCTCCAGAGGCCATTATTTAATTAACTATACTTCAAATAGCAACACGCATTAGAGCTTTGCAACAGCATCACTGACAGGCCCAGTCTGACTGCTGTACTGCTTATCACTACAACTTTGGAAGAAGAACTCCAAACCAAATGTACTAATAACAAGGCCACCACAATTAGATAAATAAGAATTCTTAAGATTTTACTGGGATTTTAATTTCTGCATTAAATTTCCTCCAAGGTTAAGAGGAAATGTCACCTTTATAGTAAATGCAGTACATTAACCCTTAAATTACTTCTCAGTATATCGTATCACACAGCAGCTCATTTTATTACTCGAAGAAAAACTGATAGTAGCTGAAGGCTCCTTAATTTATTGTAGTTACACTGAAGTGGGAAGTACATATCTAGTTCTAATTAGAAAAATCTGAAACAAACCCAGAAAAACTGCTTTCCTGAACCAGAAATCCTAACTTTTATCTTATTTCAAGTCTTGCTCATACAGAATAGAAATAATCATACCTGTTTATTCAGGATACCTTTGCCATCAGTATCAGCTAAGTCCCAAATCTAAAACATAAAAATAATAGACACAAAGTGTTTCATAGCGCTGAGAGGAAGCTGGCAAGTTCCCACTCCGTTTAACAATGCATTCTTGGATGAGAGTCCAGGTCTTAATGTTCATGATAGCACTTATTTACGGTGAAAAATTTAAATACTGTTTTAATTTAGAATACAAGCTACATACATAGTAGAATAAGCAAGGATACAAGCTGGAAACTATTGGATAGCACAGCTGAAAACACATTAGGGAAGATCACGTATCCTGTACTACCACTACCTATTTTGATTTACACAGGATACTAACTGAAGCAAGAGACAGTATAATTAGATAATTGTCATTAAATACCTTTCCAAGTACCAAATCTGTCAATCCAGACTTTTTCAAGAAAACAGCTGCATCGGAAGCTAACACTCTTCCAGCATTAGCAGAATCAACCTGGGAGGAGGAAAAAAAACCCTCAGATGATTTTTGAATTGATGCAAACTCTACACAGGCTCTCAAAAACCTAGCAAAGAAGAATACTCAAATTAACATAGTCACTTCGAGAACAATCTCCAGACTTTTTTTGAAGAAAGAGAAACTCCCTTTCATTAAAAGTCATGTTACATTAGAAGCAAGACATTTTGAACTAGCTGCTCCAGGTTTAATACTAACAGGCAGGCTTTGGAAGTTGGTATCAAAACTAACACTGCCAAATTTAAGATATATCACACATACAGATACATACCTAAGCATCTTTCACACGTTTTACAACATTCCAGAAAAATACACATTATCCTCATCTGTCGGTAGGCATTCAAGACACAAAGAGAGTAAAAATTTTGCCTAGATGACCCAGTTTGGGGCAGAAGCGAGGAAGGTAACCCCAGTCTCCCAAGTCACAAGCCAGCACCCAACGCAGCTTACTCTTATAAGTCCTCAGTGATGATTTAGATTAATTCCATTTAAAAACTGAGGAAAAAACATTAATGCATATGCAAACAACCACACATCCACTGCTGCAAGTTTATAACCACTGATTATGCCTGCATTTCAAGGTCTCCAGCAGTAAGTTTTATGTGCAAAGGCCCAAGAATTTCTCGAGTTATACAGTAGGGAGCGAAGCTTGTTCACATTAGGCCATCATCTGAACCCATCTTATCAGCCCTTTGTAATCACGGGCTTTTCTTCTTGATGCCTGCAAAACATTTGATTTGCAAGGACAGAGAAGTCCCAGAGTTTGATTACATTTAATTGTCCAGCTCTGAATTCATTACTGTTATGGTCTGAAAAAGGAGGCTCTGCTTGAAGATACCTTTACTGTGCTGGAAGAGGACAATGCTTACTCCCTAAAGTGAAATTTATTTACACAATGAAGAAGTTGGTGATAATTTTGGCAGAATATCAACCAGCATGCATTTCTCCCTGGATCAATAGGGAGATCATTAAAATAGATTGTTATTCAAGTTCCTAAATGAAAACAGTACCTCAGCTATACCTTCAAGAGGAAGAAGCAAGCAGTAAAACTTACACCACATACACAAGGACAAGGGAAAGAGAGGAAAAGCTGCAAGTCTTTGAGAGCCTAAAGCAAAAGAATGCCTAAAGAGACCACAGGATGGAGAAGTAGTCTAATACTATCTTCAAAACCAAACTCTTCCCATCTATGATCAGCCCTGAAACTCTGAAGAATTTGCGATATGATAAACTTTTCAAAGGACAGGAAAGAGGCAACAGAGGTCACTTTGCTTTCCACACTTCCTGGAGAGAAAGAGAGACAGAGAACCAAAGCTGAAATTGTACAAATAAATGAGCATGCACGGAAAACTGAAGTACACGTAGAGGAAAAAAAAACAAAACCAAACTTGATACTAGCATTAGATTTCCCAGTATCCCCTTTTGAAGATCAATGCTTTTTGAGCACTTGCTGAACACCAAGCCATCATGGCTGTCTTTGAAATTGCTTGAGAATGCCTAGTGAAAGCTAGTGCTTCAGAGAGAACAGAAAGGTTGGGAATATACAGCAGGACACCTGATGATGACATGCATCGCATCATTTGCACTTCATCGCTTTGCGTTTGAACAAAGACTATATTCAACATTTTGTTTGGAACATAAGACCAAGCTTCCAAATTTACAGCTGCGGCACACACAAGGTGCTCAAAGCAAACAGCTCGCAAAGATGGGCTTAGAACTAGCTAGTGAAAGACTGTGGAGAATTTATCATTTGGAAAGCATGCCGCAGCAGATGAAGGCTGTCTGTAGACATTTCTGCTTCTAAAAGTGAACAAAAAAACCTCTGAAAACGATCCCAAAAGTGTAATTTAATACAAAACTGAAAGCACCTTCTATTTTCAATATAACTAATATGATTTTAATTAGGAGAGGTTGTTTCCTTTAATTGAGGATTCCCTGGTCAGGGCAATAAAATCACAAACACTAGAGCCTTGTAATTAGCCTGCTTCTCAGATTTTTAAAAATATCTAATTCAGTCTGTATGAGAAAGCTGTTCATATGATAGGCAAAAAGTTGCCGAGACACTGCATGAAATCCCCTTTCCAGTTAGTGGAGTCGACCTTGCACGTAAGCAGAGTCACCTTGGCACCCACTCAGAAAACCTCCAGCCTAGGACTTTTCTACTCTTTCCCAAAAGTCAAAGCAACACAGTATCAACTGGGTTTGGATTTTTATTTCCTCACCTCCAAAGCAGAGGAAGGTGACTTCAAGAGAATTAAGCAGCATTCTTATTTAAAACAATATGGATACAGTTTCTTTTGGTGTAACTAATTCCCTATTTTAGTAACTATTTTTTTCCGATTTCACTTTCTTTACAAATTACTCAGTCTTGCATGCTGGGATGGGGGTACTTACTGAGCATTAAAATAGTGCAGAAAATTGGCTTATGTTTGGCTATTGCACTGAGAAGGTCACTGGTGTTTGTCAGTTACACACCAACTTGGTAGAGCTTTTTCTCTGATGTGCAAAAAGCAGTTCATAGCTGTATCGGCCAACAACTCTCTTTTTGCAAGTTGCCTTTTAGACAGCCAGAAATGATTAAAAGTTAAAGACATACATCTGATGTCATTAGGTGACAAGGTAGCAGTGAGAAGTACTGCAACTCAGGATTCATCAGGAATTCATCAGCAGCTCAGGCCTACTGCTTACCTGCTGCACTGCAGCACACGATTAAGTAGTTTCCTACTACTTTATCACACGTATTTAAATTTAACGTTTAACCTCACGCCGCTTTAAGAGTCAGTCTAAAAAAGGTTAAACAAAAACTTTTATTTGAAAGAAAAGTGTCCATATCGAAAGGTTAAGATTTCAATCACATTGTACAAAGCCCATGATTTATGCCCATTTCACAACATGCATTATGGCAAATGAATCAGTTTAAGTTTGCGATAGAACTGGAAGTGTACTAAGCATCAGAGCTAGTGCAGGCGATAAATGTATTCTCAAGTTGCATGGAACATTCTGAAGTGCTTCTGGCATGGAAGAATAAAAACAGGCTCTACCAGCACCATAGGACAAAGTGGGAAATGTCTTTCTAACATGTCTATTCTGAATGTTTGACCTCTCCTTAAATAAGGGAGGGAAATAAAAAGCTATTTAGTGCAACTGAAAGTTTTTAGACATGGTACATTCGAAAGCTACTCTTTAGGAGAAATGCTTGCAGAAAAGAGTTTGGCTGAGCAAGTCAGAAAATTAATCCTCTGGAAAACAAATTCACTGACACAACTTCACTAACAGTAACATCACTTCTACGGAATCCCCGTTCCTGTATTCTACTGAGGCTGCTGGCAACAAATAGTGCTCCAGTTTCACTAGGCTGTATGTCCCCACAAATGCAAGATGCTAAGCGACTTAGGAACCAGTATCACATTTGTCCATAAATTCAGTTTCTTTATTCAACTTTTTGTGTCATACTTCAGTGGTAAAGCAATCGCAATCAGGAGGAAGAGACAAACAGGTATGTGGCAAAGATGGCACATGACAGCAATAGACAGTAGTATTGAGCTAGGAGACCTAACATGCAAAAAAATTAGCTCCTTGCCTTTTCTTGTGACCTTATAATGATCACCATAATATGGGATTCCTCTAAGGCTTTTAATCCAATGCCTAGAGATAGACACACAGTGGATTTGTCCATCAGACCAAAAGAAAACTTTGTAAGGGTGATACGGTCTACTTCAACCTTCAGAAGCCATTCAAAATTAGATAGCAAAGTCAAAACTGCTACTCTCTCGAAGTGGAGAAAAACCTTTGTCAAAGTAAAATAGAAAGCTCAAATTTTTCAGGCATCATAGGCTGATACACTTTAACTACACTTTTATGCGCTTGACAACAGGACTAATCCCCTAAGCACAATCCAAAACCAGAACATGGATAGAAATCATGGTTTTCTCTCTTCCCCAGCAGATAAACTTACATTCTAATGTTGACAGCCAAAAGAAGTTCCTAAAAAAAAAAAGGTCATATAAACTATATCCTGCCTTAGGGCAAACAGATAGGCACCTTACTAGTTACACAAAGGAAAAAAACACTTCCCATAAGGTTGGGTTTGGTTTTTTTGTTTGTTTGTGGGTTTTTTGTTGTTGTTTGTTTGGTGGGCAGCCTGGGGGGGGCTGCTTGTTTGGGTTTTTGTTTGGTTTTGGGGGGTTTTTTTTGGTTTGTTTTTTTTTTTTTTACAGGGTTTAATCAAGTACTCATAAGTTCTATTAAAAAAATATTGTAATTGTTTTATACAGTCATTCCTTTAGTTTACATTTCCTTAAAAGTTCTCCTATACCTATGTTTGTACAATAGTGTACATTATGCACATGATACAAAATATTGCTATTATACAGCAGCTGAAAGAGCTGTTTTTCAAGAAAAGCTGCATTTATAGGAATTAATACACCTTATTTTTGCTGGGCCTAAATATAAAAGACAGATAATAAACTACAGTAAAGTACATTTATTATATTTTATTTTTACTTTATAAAGTCAAAAGATTTCCATCTGCTGAGTGAAACTGCAAGAACTACATGCATTCTTTTGACAGTCAGTGGTCTTCCATCCAAATTTCACTCCTTATGGCATCCTGCAAGATCCTCTGGGGAAACTCCAAGAGAGATGCAAGTCTTACATAGCACAAACTGCACTACAGACCAAAGAAATTCAGCTTCATTTGTAAAATGTAACAGAGAACGTATCAATACAGTATTTTTTGAGAATTTACTCCATTCCAAGAAAAGAACAGTCTTATAACATACATATATATAAAATATATAAGAACAGTCTTATAACTGTAGAGCGACGTATGTCATACATACCTGGCAGTTCCCTACAACTAAATAAGTCATCTTACAACCAATATTAAATTTATACTAATATAGCTCACAGTAAAGTGTTAATTACTATAAATTAACTATAGTTTACTATAGTAAAATACTATATAGTATTTTAAAGCAGAATAATTTTCCTTTAACTTTATTTACACTGCTGACCATGATGAAGTCTACAGCAAAAGAATATTCTTTCTTTAAAATACAAAATAAAGTATTTTATTTCAACAAGAACATACATACCTGTCGATAGAATTTCTCATACACAGGATTTGCACTCGATAGCTGTGAAAGAGAGAGAAAGTTAATCCTAAAGATCCATATTTCAATTCCCTTTTCCCTGGATAAAGACAGAAAACAGTTTTTACTGTTCTTCAAAGAAGCATTAAGCATTTATATAATTTTATTTATTCTGTAAAATTATGAGGACTATGACAGCTCTTCAAAACATTAATTTAGTCTTCTAAAAGTTACACATGAAGTCAATGATAACTAACCACCATCAGATTACTATCAGACAGGTCACCGGGTTAGGCAGTGTGAAACAAGAATTCTTAAGTAAGATCATCTACAGGCAAAAGAAGAAACCTGAAACGATACTGGCAAAGAAGTGCTCTCTAATGAATACAAAGCAATATAGTTTTATTTCATTATCCACTGCATCATACTTTAGAATTTAGTGACATATGCAATGAGTCTGTAAAATTTTCAGATATCCAAATTAATTCCTGGATTCACAACCAAATCTACAGCAATGGTGTAACATAAGAAAAGTTATATTTTAACTTAGTTTTTTTGTAACTTGAATCCTTGCCAGAGATAACTTCTGCTTTAATTCCACTGCCATCTACCAGGCATTCACATAGGTGCACAAGGATTAACAGCTTCTTTGGAAGAGGCCCCTACATTATGAACGTATTTTTAAAACATCAGTGGGTAGAGAGAAACCTAATGAAATTCAACAAGGGCAAGTGTAGGGTCCTGCACCTCGGCAGGAGTAACGCCATGCACCAGGACAGGTTGGGGGCTGACCTGCTGGAAAGCAGCTCTGCAGACAGGGACCTGGGGGTCCTGGTGGACAACAGGATGACCATGAGCCAGCAATGTGCCCTGGTGGCCAAAAAGGCCAATGGCACCCTGGGGTGCATTGAGAGGAGTGTAGCAAGCACAACCAGGGAGGTCATCCTCCCCCTCTGCTCTGCCCTGGGGAGGGGCATCTGCAGTAACTGTGTCCAGTTCTGGGCTCCCCGGTTCAAGGAGGACAGGGAACTGTTGGAGAGGGGACAGCAAAGGGCCACAAAGATGATTAGGGGGCTGGAGCATCTTTCATACACGGAAAGGCTGAGGGACTTGGGTCTCTTTAGTCTGGAGAAGCAAAGACTGAGGGAGGATCTCATTAATGCTTGTAAGTACTTAAAGAGAGGGTGCCGGGAAGAGTGGGCCAGTCTTTTGTCAGTGGTGCCCAGTGACAGGACAAGAGGTAACAGGCACAAACTTGAATATAGGAAGTTCCACCTGAACACGAGGAGGAACTTCTTTACTTTGAGGGTGTCAGAGCACTGGAAGAGGCTGCCCAGAAAGGTGGTGGAGTCTTCGACCCTGCAGACATTCCAAACCCACCTGGACGCCATCCTGTGCAGCATGCTGTAGGTGGACCTGCTCTGGCAGAGGGGTTGGACCAGATGATCTCCAGAGGTCCCTTCCAACCCCTAACATTATGTGATTCTGTGAAAACATTCTTAGAAACTCTAAAAAAGCCTAAGGCCTGAAACTAATATCCTGGTCTACACCAAAGACCCTCAGCCCAAGAGATTTTCCAGACATGGATTGTTAGGGTTACCTCTCTTCCCTGACATAAAAACAGATACAAAATCTTCATTTTCATGAAGCGCACAGTGCCTAAGCCAAAGACTGCGTGCATGTCTGGGTGAATTTACGCAGAGGGTAACCCTAGAATTATTGCAATTGTTGCCCCTGTAAACCCAGCTGGAACAACCAGGCATAATACATACTAAAATAAATCTCAAAACACACAGCTTTGGATATAATCCAAAAAATAGAGTTCTCCCCCTTAAGAGGAATATGATTTTAAAACCCAGGATTTACAGACCTTTGTACAAATTGAATCCAAACAAGGTAGCTTCTTCAGCTTTAAAATTTAGAAGTTTACACGGAAATATGGAAACCAGCATTACTCTAGATTTGTCATCAATCATACAGTTGTGGAAAACACTTTAATACAGCATGTATAAATGGTGACAGCTTAAATAAAACCACATACATTTTCCTATAGCAACAACGAATACAGTTGCTCTTCTGGCAAAGAACTTAGATGTTCACAGGTGCCCATTATCAAAGAATATTAGGAGGGGAAGTTTGGTAGAAGTCAGGGGTTTAGTGTCATTCTGTTCAACTACAGAAACTGAGCAGTATCACCAGAACATCCCAAAAGATAAATTACAAAGAACAGCTAGAAATAACGGGAGAACTTTCCTTCAGATCTCGGCACCTGCTTATTCAGCAAGTACACTGCCCCAGAGACACTCAGTTTCTTCTACAAAACACCTCATGGGTTGAGATAAAGACAGTTTAATAGAACAATATCAGAAAAGGAAAATAACAACAATAACAATAATAATGGCACAAGTCACTCTCACCACCCAGTGAACTGGCACCATCCCAAGCAGTGATTGTGAGTACCCACTCCCTGGCCAACGCCATTTATATACCGAATGTGATGTCTATGGCACAGAAATTTCCATTGGACATTCCATTGTTCTATTTGGGCTTCTTCTCAGCTTCCATGGGAAGCTGAAAAAAAGTCCTTGAAAACATCTGGCAAGAGCTATATCAATATGTATTATTGACATTCCTTTCATACCAAATCTGAAACACAACAACTACTAGAAAGAAAATTAACTCTCTCCCAGCTGAAACCAGGACAGCTGGGAAACCATTGGCATTCACTGCAATACATCCATTTATATACCTTAACATTGCTCTGGTACCCGAAGACTTATTTTTATTTCAGCCACCAACTAAGCAGGCATTTACACATCCCTTAAAATAGCCTGATGAAACACATTCAGGTTTTCCCAGACCCTTGACTACCATAACACCAATATAACTAAAACACTTTCAATCACTTTCCAGCACGCTCCAAAGCATAGTATATTTTCTTAGCTAAAACTCAAACGCTTGCCAACACAGCTACACTTTGAATAGCAATCTAGAGGGGTAGTTCTCCTAAACATTCAAGTATTTTTACTTACTCAGTCCTACTTCATTACAATCTAAAAGTATAGGCACAGAATCAAATTAGAGCTATGAGCAGAAAACTAGAAT
>VZSF01010416.1:2474258-2497282 GCA_013398295.1 Chionis minor
GCAGCCGGAGCCTCCTCCGCCAGCGCGCGGCAGCGGCGGCCGCAAGCAAAACCGGGCGCCGGAGTACGCTCGCCGGAGCCGGAGCCCGCTCCAGGCAGCTGCAGCAAAAACCCGGAGCCGGAGTTCCTGGCCCGGTAAGGTGGCCAAGGTCCCCGCTGCCGTACCTCCTCTGCTGGCCCCGCTCGCGCTGCGGATGCTCCGAGCATTTTGGAGGGTTACAGGCCCCCAGTCTAGTCATGACACAGGTGGGGGAAGTCCCAAAACAGGAGGTGCCTCAGGTCTGGGCTCGGTTGCAACAGGAACTGGGCAGAGGGCCTGGGAGGAAGCGGCGCCGAGCCCGGCAGGATGTCCTGACCCGACATGTCTTCTCCTGGCTCAGCAGCGGCGAGGGGCAGCCCAGGGCTTGGCCTCCTGCCCCGCTCCCCCAGACCTCCCTCTCCGCTCACGGGAAATGGTATTCCCGCCCCGCAGCTGCTGGTTGTGTATGTCCTGCCTGCTCGCGCTCGGTGGGACGGCACGGGGAACAGCGGGTCTTCTGGGGGGAAAAGCAGAAGGAAGGGGACCAGCAACCCTTAGGGCAGGAGAACCGTTAGACAAGATGGGCAGCGAGGGAAAGAGGAGGACGCTGGAGTGGGAAGCGAACTGCACCGCCTTGTCCCAACCCAAGAGACACGACCCTGCACAAACTGGCTGGAAGTGACATCCGTGTCACCGCCTCTTCTCCTGCTCGTTCTCCCGCATGGGGCTCCCGCTTCACCCAGGCAAATCTCCCTCTGCCGCAACAGAGCCGGGGCTCGGGAGCACACGGACTGATCCTCCTGTACCTGCGCACACCCGCACACGGGCTATTTTCAACTGCCACATCGTACATCCATCACAGAGGGTGGAGGGAAAACATTCCTATTTTTACTTTTCCCTCCAAGATGGATTTGGCCCAAATTTAAACTTGAAATGCACATTCGGACCAATATGAGGAAATCACCTGGAGTAATACTTGATTACTGGAAAGGTTTCACAATGGGCTTTGTTTTCTGTTCTGAATTCTCTTACCTCTCTGCATTTTTTTTTGTCCTCTTCGGCTCAGTTTCATGCTTGTGCAACTGCTCATGCCCCACCTCTGCATCCTGTCATTCCTCAGCTGGCAGTCACGCACCCATCCGGAGCTGCTCTTTCTCAGCATCTCTCATGAAACACGTGGGATCCCTTCTTCCCACCTGTTCTCTAATAAAGGTTTTACAGAAGCTCTGCTTTACCAACCTATTTCTTATTGTTTCAGCAAGAAGAAGAAGAAGATATGGAGGGGAAGAATATAAAAAGCAAACAGAATAGATATATAAAATATTCACGCCGTTCACATACTCACTGTCACACCTCTGCTCCACCTGACACTCATTTCCTCCTACGTAAAATCCCTAGAAAATAACACAGGCTGTATTTCTAGGTTGATTTTTTTCTTCTTTGATTAAAACTGGAATACTATCCCACAATAATTAATACCTGGAAATTAAACCAGAAGACTGTAAAACTACAGCTGTGTCTCCTGGGGACAGCAGTATTTGAGCCCGTTAGTATTTGGGAGGGGGCCCCTCGGTAGAGATTCGGAGGGCCAGGGTTTCTGTTAGCTGCCATGATCTCGCGTGGATGCCCTTTGCTCTGTCAGTTGTTTTTCCCATCTCTCAGTCACCTCTTCCCAGGTGAGAACAGCTTGGGAGCTTGGCAGCGGACTGGTGGCCTCCCAGGAGAGAGGTTACGCCCAGGCTGATGTCTCCTCATTGCAAATAGAAGGAAAACGCAAAACAGGGCAACGGGGCCTGGCTCTGGAGTTACAGGCTTGATGTTGAGAGCTGTTGTGGGCAGGATTTTGTGGGCAGGCTATCTGACTCTGCAGATGCGTCCTTGCTGCTGTTCTCCTTCTCTCTGCTGGGTATGGCATCAAGCCCATCTCGTGCAGGACTAGACCCACAGCTGCAACAAGGCTACTGAAATAAGGGTGGAGAGAGAAGGAGCAGCAGGGACTTGTACAGGTCCTCACCTCTCCCAGCAGAGCCCTTCGTGCAGGGCAGCCTCACCCGGAGCACGATTAAATGTCCCATGTCTCTGAGCAGAACGTGCTGTCCAGGAGGCATGTCTGCCTTGACCCAGTGACCGCCCCTGAGGGCCTGACCTTCCTGAAGCCGCTGGGTTAGAAAATAAACACAATAAAATGCACCATTTTGCTCCCTCAAACTGCGAAGTGCGCAGCAGTCTCTGGATCCAGGGAGCCTTTTCATACTGCTGTTGAGCTCTCCTAAGCCGCAGCAGCAGCAGCAGCCGCCTACGAGCTGCACTGGCTGCGTAGGAACCAGCAGGCAGTGCCAGGCACGTGGTTACGCACCTTCCCACCCTGGCCATGCTTCCACCCTGCCTGGCTCCGCTGGGAGGTGGACGGACTTTCAAAGTATGTGGTCATCATGCACGACCTCTCTGTCCACAGTCAGATCACAAGAATCGCTCCAGGTAATCACTGTGGCCTCTGCAAATTAAAATAATAATGAGTTCCATTCAATCAACGCTGGATTGGTGTGGTCACGCAAAACTTTTCCGTGTTGACCATCCTGTGTCTCCCACGGACAACATTGTCCTGGATGCCTCCAGCCACCTGAGTTAAAACAACTAGCTCACGGCCTCAGACATCTCTACAGTAATTACAACAGCACTTGTCAGCTTGCCACCAACGAACTGTTGTACTGCAGATTCGTGTGAATCTCGAACAACAGCTCCCAGAAGGAAATAGCTCTCCGTTTCTAAGCTGGAATCGAAATGTCATCTCCTAGGGTCATAAAACTGGACTCCATACCTATTTTCTGTCAAGAGAAAGACGAGGGCTACGAAAACTTACCTGAAACTTTTGTCAGGTTTGCAATACAATGCTCTCCAACTACTTTCTTGGCTTAGCCAAAAGCAGCTCTCAAGGGCTTGGCCTAGGGTGGAAGAGCTCCTCAGACCTGGATCTGGGGAGTTAGTAATGTACCTCTCCCCCTATTCGCTCCTCGGTGGAAACTCTTGTTTTTCTGTCTCTCCCTTTGCTGACCCCATTAATCTTGGTCTTTTGCAGTATCTCCTGCCCTGAGAGTTGTGTAGATGTTGAAGGGGGTGGTGGGATTGTGTGGTGGGTTTTTGGGAAAGCTTGTTAAGAACATAAGAAAGTCAAAGAGTCAATGAACTAGTTAAAAAATTAACAGTTTCGTTTTGTATCTTCTAACATTCAACATGAATTCTCCTGCAGGAAACGTGTTTATCTGTAATCTGCTTGGTAATAACTGCTATATGTTGATCTATTTGTCCTAAGAAAAGCCTCTAGTACAGGACACTTTTGATACCAAAAGGACACAGAGAACAGTATTATTGGTAAGTATAATAGGATTTTCTATGATTCAAGTACCGACATTTTGGCAAACAGGTACTATATCTTAGTGTTCTTCATTGTTTCTTCAAAAGTACAATGCACAAGGTTAAGTCTACACCGGACAAACAAGTGACTACTAATATATCAAATAAATCAAATGAAAAAAACCAGCCAAACGGCTTGTGAAGAACAGGGCTTGCACCAGCACAGATACAATAGCAACAGCATAACCGTTTTGGTGCAAATCCCCATTGTAAGACACGGTTTAAATGTATAAAATGACTTGATCTAGTACAGTTGACTTGAATTTGAAACCTATGCTGCAGCAAGACAGCGTAGAAAGGCCTTTACACAAGTCAGAATCAGACACTAATGACCTCGGTGTTTCATAAATCTCTTATGATCACCAGATCTCTTTGTTAGTAAAGCTAATAACATTTTAATCATATCCACTGGTCTCCCTGGAAATAACATCTTAAGTGTCCATCCCTTCCTTTATTATAGCTTTGTTTACATTAGGGATCAGCACGCAGGAAGCCCATTATTTTTTTTTTTTCCAAAACAACACGTAGGCATTTAGTATGACTTGTTCTGCTCGTTCTAGGAAAAGTATTATTACAACCCATGAGCACTCGGGAGTCTGACTAGAGGAATGACTCACTCCTGCCTCCTGCACACCTGAACATGGAATGACGTACCCAGCTTTCTGGAATTTCAGTGCAAAGCAGATTAACAGCTACAGTGCTACAGATACAGAATTAAGGATCTAAACGTCAGAAGGATTAAGCCATTTTCAGTTTTACGGAACAAAAGGAACCATATGTCTGAACCCATAAAATCCTGGCAAAAAAAAAAAAGAATTACTATTCTATGATCAAAGAATGAAACGCAAAGGAGCCGGCTCACAGGTAAACAGAGACTGTCTTATGTTGCACAGGTTTCAGAAAGCCAAGCAACTGCCGTGCTCCTGATACAAAACAGCATTTTCCCACAATTGCATTATTGAGACATTCCTCCTGAGAAATGAGGAAGACCATCATAGAAACCGTTGATGACCTTCTGGATTGAAGGTACTTTTTATCAGAAATCTCAGAGTACTTTCCAGGACTAGTGACACAAGTTGTTTTAGGAAGTCACAACTGCGGGCGTGCCGTTAACTAGAAATACACCCCAGGATATGCTTTATGTGCTCTTTACATTTTATGCGGCTACAAGTTTTCTAGACGTAGGGTTACTGACAGGCTGGTATGTTTTAAGGCCACAAGAGACTACTACAATAATCTAGCCTGACCTTCATCAGATCTTCCATGGAGATCTGTTAATTTTTTGCATAAAACCTGTAATGTGTGAGTCCTCCTACAGCGTATCTTCTAGGAGGATGCCTAGTTACTAGAGTATGTACACTGATCCTTATGAAAACTGCATAGGATTAATCCGCTAATTCCTCTTGTGCTGTGCTCCTTCTTGGCTCCTCGTGGTGGCTTGCAGACTTTCAAATTTATAGCTGCCTTGAAAACATTTTAAAGTGGGTTGTGGTCTGATCAAATTTATACAAAGCTGTAGCAATATTAAAGAACCACAAACTAGGATATTAAGGTAGCTGCACATTTCTTCATCTGGACAGTGTTTTCTGTTCAAATGTTCAGAAATACTTGAATATATATGAATTTAATTTCTTCATCTGGCAGTCTTATATCACATAGAAACAGAGTACAGTATGGAATAATCACACCTCTGTTTTTGTAAAATGATGTCATTTATATTGCAAATATTCAGAATCCTAAAGGCCAAAACTATTTTTGAACGGTGATAATTAGAAAGAACAATCTTGAATCTTGCAACCTGCTCTAGGTGAACCTGCTCTGGCAGGGGGGTTGGACTAGATGATCTCTAGAGGTCCCTTCCAACCCCCGTGATTCTCCAAATTTTTATTAAGGTATTGGAATATTACAGTTGATAAAACTTGAATAAGGCTTGAGCGAATCTTTTCAAGACAATTACATTTGATGGAAGAGTTGGCAAATTTAAAGTGCAGCACTACAGACCCATCTATACCATTTTAAAACATATGAAATTTATCTTTTCATCAAGACTGTAAGCATATTTTCTCCAACTAATTTGTATGAGCTAATTTCATGGGGCTATACCTCATGCCCCAAAAGAATTAGAGAAAATCTAGGTATATGCAAGAGGTCAATTTGACCTCTTTATAAACTAGATGGGTGACACACATCAGAGTGACATTTTTTCACATAGGATTTAATTTCTAATTCAAGATTCTACTTCAAAGCTAGTAAAATCTTCAATAGGCACTAATTTGACATGATGTCCAGCTAATACAGCAGCTGGAGATTTAGCCATTCCTTGTACAGCTTAATATATGCTCTGACAGAAATAGAACAAGCAATACCACTGCTGAAACAGCAACAGTCTTCATTATAAATTAAACACATCAATATTGTAATGTGTATTGTATATTCGACCAAAATGAGAGCTGAAAACAAATATGTTTACAAAGTAGTGGGCAGAAAGGCTTCTACCAACAGTTTCTTCTGTTCCCTTTTTCCTTAGGCATGTTGTCTATACTATAAATCCAGGGAACATGTGGCTCACCTTTCTGAAACAATTACAAGTCTAGTATGTTTTAAGTAAGTAGAAAATATTTTTTTAAAAAATCTACACTCTGAATTCCCAGCATTTCCCTAAGTAAGAACTAATTCACTCTGTACTTCTCAAAGATTATTAATTCATTTCAGAATTATATGATACATGAAGTAATTAGGTAAAAGAACATGTTGTTGACCATTTGAATTTTTTTCCTCTCATGAAGTGGTCTGTCTTTTAAGACAAACTCATGACTATTTATGGCATGATGCCATATTTATGGCATTACTGTAAATCTCCTGATACTAGTAAGTGTTTCTTCTGGAGACATTCCTTTTCTGTCTTCCTAATTCTTGTTATCTTCGTATATATTCTTAGCTTCTTAATTTTCTTTCATTTTCATCTAGTCTTAATTACAATCATAACAACGTCAAAATCATTTGGAAATTATGAAAATAAAATAACACTTATGCAATACTGTTGGTCATAAGACAAAAAGATTAACTGTCCCAAATCACAGTAACCTACCACCTGCAACCCAGCCTTCAAGCTGAGCAACGATTCAGGCACTAACAAAGCAAAACACTCAAAATACACATTTAAATTCCTCCTTATTCAGGACAACACAATAGTCATGTTTAATTTTACACTGGGAGTTAAAAACTTTCCTAAATATAAATCCTATTCCGCTTGGTTTCGGCAGTAATCTCTCTCATGCATGTGAACTACAGTGACAAGACCACTGGTGACTGAACAGAGATCTCAGCTGGGTTACGGTACTGTGACTGCCAGGAGGAGAGGAGTCAAAAGCCTTAACAGTGGAAAATCAATCGTATTTGAAAAGGTGTTAATGATTTTGCCCTAAGAGTAGACAAGGACAGAGATGATCCGACCACTTTAGCTGACCATTATTAAGCCACATTTAAAACCGTGCTAACTAAAATATGCGTTTTGATGCCTTTGTTGCTATGGAAAAGATCACAAATCACTGGCAAATATAGTGAGAAGTAAAAGCAAAGCATTACTTGCCTACATCTGTATCAGTTGTGTGCTGTAAGGGAGACTGCAGGTTGCACTTTGTGAAAGCTATCAGATACCACATTGCAGCAGTCTTTCTGCAGACAGAAGGAATTCGGTGTGATTCTGTAGGAATCTCTACAGATACTCTTGCTGCTGCACTCCCCCTTCTCAGAACCACAATCCTGCTGTATGTCCATAAACGAGAAACCACCACGTGGGATTATGTTTGATTTACAGCTCTGTAGCACAGAGAGGAATCCGTTCTGTTACTCAGCCAACTATTGCACAACACTGGCAGGGAAAATGTTCCTTCAGTGCAAAACATATAATCCCACTGGTGTCAACATGTAAGACTGAGGAATGTTGCCTTAAAACCTCTCTTTGTTTTCTGGAATCCTGAATTATTAACATGTAATTACATTTTTTTCTAAATCAGTTTGCTACTATCAATAATAGAAATGTAACTTGACTGATTGAGATAGCACCTAAACTATTTTTCTTTATGAAAAATGTTTTAAACACATGTAATAAATATCACTGTTAAATATCAAAGACTGAATATTATCTCATTGCTGTGAAGTATATGTGCAGTGAATAGTTCACGATTAAACGTATGTTCTCGTTTGGTTGCACACACGATTGAAACATGAAATATCCTTAAAGATGACCAAATTATTTGCTTAATGACTGATTTATTTTCTGGTTTTTTGTTTTGTTTGGTTTTGGGGTTTTTTTAAGATTAAGTTGAAGAAGTAATGCAGCAGTGATTCAGCCTTGATGGAACTCTTTAAGGTTTGCACGTGACTGATCAGATGCAAAAGAGAATTAATTGAATTTTAACTCCATCAGCTGACAAGGACTTTCTTAGTTCTTTGTGACCTTGTGCTTCTTTCCTCTTATAAAAGGAAAGATATTCCATGAGCTCCACCTGTTGTGTTCAACATATGTAGCTACAAAAGTCTGGTGACCATTCATAAAACTAGTTTCTTTGAGTTTTAGTAGCAACTAGAACAGCCATGGACAATACTTCCAGTGTAATAATCACTGTGACTATGTCCTGGTTTGAGGTAAAACAGGACCTATTTTGTTCAGTAACTCTGCTTTCTAACTAGGCCTCTTCTAACTGCTGAAATTAACAGCATATTGTGCAGAAAACTGCTCTTTCTCAGAGTGATAAGACCCATGTTTATAGCTGATGCCAAGGCACGGTATGCAGAGAGGCCCTTGCTTAGACTTACTGCGATAACGACCAAGGCCAGACACCTTGTTATTTGCCCTGTTGGAGGGCTGGAAGCAGAGAGGCGTAGAGGGGTCCCATCTGTGGGGAGGAGCAGACAGGACAGGTGACCCAAAACTGACCAAACAGTGTATTCCATCCCATCTGCATCATGCTCAGTATAAAAGCTGAGGGATCAAAGGCTCAGCATCCATTTTTTCAGTTGTTCCGGTTTTCCGTTTTACGGTTTCCGGCTCCTTCTTCAACTTGCTTGGGCTTTTGCTCTTGCTGGGACTCTTGTTTTTCTTCTTCAATGGCCGGCGTCCGAGGAGGACTTCATCGGTTCGTCTGCCTTTGATCCTGACCCGTGTGTTCCTGAAATCCAGTTCCCGTTCGTCGCTGAGTCCAGTCTGGGACTTCCCCAGTGCCTGCTGGTGACGTGATTGTCATCCTGGGAGCTTGATACGGTTTTGTATATATTTCATTATTTTCTTTTGTTATTTTATTCTTTATATTTCATTAAAGTAGTTTAGTTCTTACTAAACTAGTCTCTCTTATTCTCTCTCTCCTGCTCGGCAGGAGAGAGGGAACATCTGTCGCTCGGCTTGCTTGGGCCAATCCGGCCCAAACCCACGACAGACTATGAAAACTGCATAGCACATTTCAGTAGTTTCACAACAGCTTTTCAATCAAATTTGTTCATGGTCTGAATCTGAAAGACAAGCTGAGTTAACTCCTGCTGTTATTGGTAATATATAAATTAGAGCACAAAAGCTGAGAAGCAACTGGAGACTGTATTGGTATATTTATACATAAATATCTATATCAGATTACCAAAATTATTGATGGTGATGCACAAGTACCAAACCAGCCAGAATTTTCAGATTCCTGTATCAGTCTAATTTCTGTAAACATGATAAATTTGTCCTTCCTTAGAAGGACAAACTCCCCAAGGTGTTCAGAAGACAAACAGCTAAGATGTATAAAAAAATGACACAAAGAACACTAAGGTCCAAAAGGGGAAACTCTCAAGGTTTTAGGTGTAAGACAGAGAAAGAAGCCATATAAGCCAGATAAGATCAGACAGCTAGATAAGTTTTGCAGAAACAGAGAATATATTCTTCCTAAAAGAATCTCCATGATTCAAAACGTATTCAAATTACATCTAAATCTGAAATATTGTTAGTCTCTTCCTGTTTAGTGAAGAGATGTAATTTGTTCCTGTTCAAATCAAGTTTATCCCGATGATTTTCCTTAGAGAAATATTTGTAAAAAATGATTTAATGAATTTCTGTCTTCTTTCCTCCTGATAGCATTAGATGATGGTAAATTACATCTACACGGATAAGCATGAGAAAAAAAACCACTTCAAAATCATCAGCAGAGCTATTTAGTTAACTGTAAAATGAATATATAGATGAGTTACTTAATTTAACTCCAATTATCCACAGTAGGGAATAAATCCAAGGACAAAAATGAGCAGCGAGTCTCCTACATGGGACTACAGAACAAATCCATTAGCTAGACAGCACAACTGTCAGCCCAAAAATACAAACCATAGAGGTACCTTGTAGAAATCAAGGTCAAGAAAACCTATCACATAATCACCGGGGTTGGAAGGGACCTCTGGAGATCATCTGGTCCAACCCCTCTGCCAGAGCAGGTCCACCTACAGCACGCTGCACAGGATGGCGTCCAGGTGGGTTTGGAATGTCTGCAGGGTCGAAGACTCCACCACCTTTCTGGGCAGCCTCTTCCAGTGCTCTGACACCCTCAAAGTGAAGAACTTCCTCCTCATGTTCAGGTGGAACTTTCTATGCTCAACTTTGTGCCTCTTACCTCTTGTCCTACCACTGGGCACCACTGAAAAAAGACCTCCCGGCACCCTCTCGTTAAGCACTTACAAGCATTAATGAGATCCCCCCTGATTTTTGCTTCTCCAGACTAAAGAGACCCAAGTCCCTCAGCCTTTCCGTGTATGAAAGATGCTCCAGCCCCCTAATCATCTTTGTGGCCCTTTGCTGTCCCCTCTCCAGCAGTTCCCTGTCCTCCTTGAACCGGGGAGCCCAGAACTGGACACAGTTACTGCAGATGCCCCTCCCCAGGGCAGAGCAGAGGGGGAGGATGACCTCCCTGGTTGTGCTTGCTACACTCCTCTCAATGCACCCCAGGGTGCCATTGGCCTTCTTGGCCACCAGGGCACATTGCTGGCTCATGGGCATCCTGTTGTCCACCAGGACTCCCAGGTCCCTTTCCACAGAGCAGCTTTCCAGCAGGTCAGCCCCCAACCTGTCCTGGTGCATGGCGTTATTCCTGCCGAGGTGCAGGACCCTACACTTGCCCTTGTTGAATTTCATTCGTTCTCTCTCTGCCCAACTCTCCAGCCTGTCCAAGTCCCGCTGAGTGGCAGCACGGCCTTCTGGTGTGCCAGCCACCCCTCCCAGTTCTGTGTCATCAGCATACTTGCTGATGGTACACTCCATCCCTTCATCCAGGTCATTGATGAATACACTGAA
The DNA here is from genome assembly GCA_013398295.1 of Chionis minor. NCBI lineage: Eukaryota > Metazoa > Chordata > Aves > Charadriiformes > Chionidae > Chionis > Chionis minor. Next base: position 2,485,000 of record VZSF01010416.1, read on the forward strand.
CAACAATATATTGTTGTATTTATAAATACACGTATCTCCTGTTTATTCTTGCTTTTCAGTACCCTTATTTTTTCAGTTGGGAGTCTCAGGTATGCAAGACGTCTGTTAACTCTAAACAACAACAGGTTGTGACAGGCCTGGATGATATCACAATATTTATTGTATTCAAATAAAAATCAACATAATATCTAATTCTGATCCATTTCAAATCCCTTCTTCCAGTGTATATAGTTCCTACAATCACAACTTAAAAATCTACAGTTATCCTCAATATAGGATTGAGAACTGTGTTTACAGAATAATCTAAAAGATTAAGTGAATTACCAATATTGTCACATAGACACAGGCTTTGATAAACCTTGTTGTGACAGATCGCCATCTTTTGCAAAAATAAAGCACAGGAAACAAAGGCGTATGCATGGCATCTCAGAAAGACTAGTTACTAATTAGAAGAATGAGATAGAAGACCAGGGGGTGGTGGTGAAGGTTTTCTGGAGTTTTTGACTGTACCATGTGCATCAGACAGCAAATTGGAGCAGATCGTACACTCAGGCTTGTTTGCTGCCAGTGGGGCTTGAAAAGGGAAAAGTATCCAAAAATTGCTTCAGGACATGGATGAGGAAATTTTTGATCAAAGTCTCAGGTATGGAAGCTTAGATGGCTTCCTTGGGTTTCTAAATCACTTAATAGGTATGTTTCCAGTCAGGTAACTGGCAATTACTGTATTTTAATCAAATTCCTGCCTCAAGAAATGCGGTAGAGGCAGGACAGAGGGCTTGGCCTAAATAACAACTGGCACAGACAAAAGCCAGCCAGATGGCATTAGTCTAAAAGAGTTCTCTTGCCCAAAACATAGCACCTATGTCCTTGGCAGATTCTAAAAAGAGAAGAGAATCTCTCCCCCCTGTACCATTATCATACAGCTGACTTTTGTACATAGCTGCGGTTCTGTCCCCTGCCCTTGTGGCTTTGTAATAACTTAAATTGTTCATATGAGAAAAGCATTTATTCTACTAACAAGATTCAAAAGGGCAAAATTTTAAATAGACTTTTTTTTTTTCTTTCAGGTACCTCAGTTTTGTTACACCTGAGTAAGCAATGTAATATAAAGATCTATTTTTGATCAGATAAGCATATTAAATATATTACAAAAAGTAAAATTCCTAAAATCTTAGATCTGCAAATTGTGCATATACAATTATTTGATTAATTGCTACTTCTAGAAGGAAGAAATATTTCTAAGCCTCTCACTCATGTCATAATCAGACTCTTCATGCACATTGAATAAGATCTGCCCAAACACTATAATACATGTACATTTGGTCAATGCTCTGTTCACAAGTTATTATAAACTATATTACTTAAGTCTGATCCTCATCACCAGAGGACTCAAACTTTGCTGATAATGCAAACAATCTGGGGTTTTGGCTAATGTGAAAACCTGTAAAAAAGAAATACAATAATCTAGAAAGAGAATCTATGACAAAATTTCATTTATCCCTCAAGTCTCCTGGCTGGTCCTAGATTTACCATTACTTCCATCACTGCATTATGTGAGCCAGATTTCCTTCTCTCACACACAACTGCACAACTGCTATCCAAGTCCATAGTTTCAGTGTATTCCATGAGGAGAAGATGGTGTTATGCCAGTATCTACTGCTTGTAAAGAACTCTCTTCCATCTCCAGCCAGCATGTTACTCAACAGCTGCAACAGATCTGCACAACGCTGGTGAGAGGGAAGTAATGTGCTCTACTGAAAACCAGACAAGGAAATGCCTAAAACTGCAAGCTGACTGCAAGAGCAAAAGGAAGCGAGTCAGCATTCTGGAGAAAGGAAGGAATAGGGAGGGATGGAACAAGTAGTATATTCTTCCAAAAAAAAAGTATGTTCAAAGCAGATAACATATGAAAAAGTTAAGCGCTACCAGTATGCCATAAATAATATAAAACTTACCTAATGCACCATTAAAGTTTATGGATCAAATCCTCTTTCCTGGCCAAGATGTACTTGCATAACAAAAGCTCTCTGAGAGCTGGCTATAGCTTTCTGATTCACTACCCAGTTCATCTCTTGCACTGGGTAGAGGACTGGAGATGATTCATTAACAGAGGGACCCAAACTACAGTTTCTCTACCTTACAATCCCTTTAAGACACCGTTTAAATGGGCTGTAAAACTGGTTACTGTATCAGCTCTTAGACCATTAAGAACTCTTCAGTCTGAAAGAGAAATTTCCTAGCTGGTGCCCTTGGGTGGTTTTCTCTTATTTTGCGCTGCCTGAGCACTGCGCAAGGGACAGGGGACAGTGAACACAGCCTAAGGCTTTCCACTTACAACCTTCCTCAGGTTTCTCCAGCTGTATGAATGCTTCAGTTTCTCCACAATAAACAGAGTTTATTTAGATGTATGACTGCACATCCGTGTTTACAGATCGCTAAACTGCAAATCCAATTCAAGTTTCTTGTGTTTGGGGGAACTGTATCCCTGGATGCAATGTGCCCTCTGAGCATGCATAATTTGAAACAGATGGCTCAACAGATGAGCTGCCAAACACACAAGGCCAATTCAAATGCCATCCAAAAGTAAAAGTGAAGTGGGATAAAAGTTCTCCTTGTCCCACTTTAGATAAACAGGGCCTATCTGCTTGGAAGATGCTCTCTTCTCATTTTCTGCCTTTCTACTTATTCTTTTCAAATATGGCATATACAAGAAAACAAATTCAGCTTTACCAGCTACCAAGATTTAATCATATATTTTCCAATTTTTGGTCTGTTTTTTTTTTAATAAAGCTTCAGCCTCTGGAGTTAAGAGCTTGCATGGGTTATTTGAGCTTTAATTCAAAAAAGCCAACAAGAAAGCAGCAAAATATAACACATTTCTGGCCTTCAAGGTTGCCAAGAAAAGCTTGAAAATGTGAACCCTGAAGGTTCACAGATCAAAATTCCTTTTTAACTTATGCTTTAGTTGGCAGGGCTTAAGCACAAATAAATAATTTAAAATGTCTGGAATTTGAAGTCTACTGATTTCACATTTAAACAGTCTAATACAGGAACAGTTACCAGGAAGTCCTCCTCAGCCTCTAATACTTCCTAGCCTTTCCACAGGACCCACTGCCAAACACTTGGTCCATGGCTTGCTTAAATGGAGACGTTGTTCCTGCCGGCATTATTATACCTTAGGCAATGCCTTCACTGTAAAGCTACCATTTAAAGCTACCATATGTCTCGGTTTTCCCAGATATACCAGTTTTTTCCACCTGGATTCTTTTCCAGAGGTGACACACACATCTAGGTACATCTGAATTTGTCCATTAGTGTGTCCATCTCCCCAAACTCGGTATCCTGTTGTCTGAATTTCTTCAGGTCAGGAACTCTGACACAGTACATTCAAAAAACCCAGAGAATGGCAGATTGCATACTGCAGATTTTCTCTGCACATGAAAAAAATCGAACGTTTTGAAGAAGTAGTTACGCTGCCTGAGCATTCACTGTAGAGAATATGCCCATGTTGCTACTGGGAACAGAAATGACAGCTGTCACTTGAGTCAGCCAAGCACTCCTAAGATCAGTTACACTGCAGAGTATTACCTACGCTTCACGCAGTCACTGCAGCAGCTGACACTGCACTGAATATCCCCAGAAATCTTTAAGGTGCTACAATCCCAATAAAGGATTTGTGAGTATACAGGATTCGAGTTAAAAACCCCAAAGAAATCATAAGTTTACTTAACTGTACAGCTGAGACAAATACTCAGGGTATAAAGTTGGTCCACTGCCTACAACAAAAACAACACTGTCCTCCTTGTGTTTTAGAAATTCAGTGAAATGAGTAAATTTAATGCAGCACCTCCATAGTGATTAAACATATGAGACATCACCCCTGGTATTTAACAGATTAAATTCCCATCTGAAAGACTAAAGCCAAGTAGCCATAACATTTTACAGACAGAATGGATTAATGTTATCAATATGCAAATGATAGTTGGATCAGGGAAAACTGTGGGTAGGATTTTGTTTTGTCTAAAATTGTCAGATATATAAACTAAAGTCTGAAAGACTGATAAAACAACAGTTCAATTGCTACTAATTTTGCCATATGCAGAAGAGCTGCATCTTTTCTCTAGTTGGCATACTAGAAGCAGCATAATTAGATCTAGTCAGCATAAACTGGAGAGTGTAATACTAGTGAAAAGCTCAGATCCTCCTCTTTCCTTATGCAATATGAATAGCAGAACTTAACTCCGGGTATTTATTTACATGCTTTAATCTTTAAGTCAATGGGATAAATTTTGTTCTTGATTATGTACTTGTAACCACATCAACACCAATGGAGTATCAACAACTTTTGGCCTCTTCGGCCTGAGCTGGAAACACCCAATTAAACTCATGCTTTTGTTCATTGATACCATATTTTGAAAGACTTAATACTGCTAATCTACAAACGATATTGCAAACTTGACCAGTAAATTAAAACAAACTGTCTATTGTGTATATCTCAAGGAAATACATAACTGTAAGAAACTACAAAATCCTAAACATTACCAACTTCAGCTTATGCTATGGAAATCAAAGTCTTACTGTATACTGTAAGCTATTTCTATAGTTAGACTCCCTTGTTAGTATATTCATCACAACTTTATTTTCAAAAATTAATTCTCTTGGGCAGTGGAAAGCAAGTGATGTAACCCTCCGTTTCCTGACAATTGCCCAGAGAATTTGGTTAACTCCAGTAGCCTTTATGGATTTTAATATTAATGTTATTTTAGCATTTGCTTAGAAGTTATGTTGCAGTTACTGTTCAAAATAAATAGATTATCAGGGCACTGGGAAGTACAAATAAAACAGACTGAACTTTTGAAACTTGGAAGGAAACAGATGCAACAAGGCCTGGGTTTTCATCAAGTTCTTGGCTTACAAACTGAGCAACAGAGCCGTCCGCCCTGTGTGTGCTGCTGGCCATGAGATGAGTAGGATTCCCTTTGTTTCAGTCCATGACATCTGGGCTTATTTCAGCAGTTCTGAGCAACTTCAGCTGCAGCAAAAGTCAGCGAAACTGCTAATATTAAAAAACGGGCCAAATAAGGTTTGACTATCAGGATGTAAAATTAGGCTACAGTATCATTAAAGAACCCCACAGAAATTCCACTCTTTTACTGGGAGGAAGTCAACAAAGCCCTCCTTGAAAGGGTACCTATAGACTCCTTTAGCTGTGAAAAGAAGAACATACTATAAGAACAGAGGTAGTAGCTCACGACAAAGGTCTAAATAGCCCAGTGTCCTGTCTCCAGCAGCGGCAATAGCTAGTAGCCATGGAAGACAGTAGGAGTAGATAAGCATGTAGTGAGAATGCCCTGGTGTACTTGCAAACCTCCTGTAATTTACAGCTCAGAAGTCACCTGAGCTGGAGTCATTTAACTGGTATAAATGGTTGGTTTAGTCTAGACAGCTGACGAACATGTCCTATAACATGTCCCAGGCTTTTGTCTTCATACTGCTGAGGCTGGAAACCTAGCCAGGGTAGGCTAAGACTTTCCCCTGATCTTTGAACCTGGGTTTTCTTCCTGCTGATAGCAAGCTGATGAAGCTGCAGGAGGTGCTGCTGTAATCCAAAGTCTCACTTCATTTGGAAATCAGACGTGGCTGCATTCAGCACATAAGTCTGCTAGTTCACACGTAGCCGAATAGCCTCCTGACAGCTCCCGAGAGCTGTCAAAGTAGCAAAACACCCATCCGCCGTCTAAATTGAGGCCCAAGTGCAGATCATGATTTTGGGGGAGCAATCTGAGCTTATCCTGCCAGTTCTGGTGGCTACTTATTTTTCTTCTACAAAATCAATTCGCTGCTTCTTTCTCCATTTTTCATGAAAGAGAGAGAGTTGAGTTTGATGAAAAAATAATTTCTGCATTTTCGCTTCCATCAGAACAAGGAAGAAGCAAATCCTTGAAGCAGGCATCAAAAAGGATTATTTTTAATTCTCAGATAAGAAGAAATAGACTTCTCCAATTTTTGGTAGGATAAACCTTGCTACCTTTGTCTCCCATCCTTATACAAGAAACAGTAACCCTAAAGAAAGATCTTTTTGGCATCCCCAGATCAGAGCAGTATTAGACCAGGGATTATACCGCATACAGGGATCCTCCTATGTACAAATCACTAGGAGTGATTCTAGATCTAACATAAAATGATTTGGCCTTAAATTCCAGAATGAAATGCAGAAGGAGCTGGAAACTGATTCTAAATTGACACAACTGAAACTTACTTTTAACAGATAATCCTTTAACACTTCTAGCTATGGAAATAAAACGAGTAATAGAAGCACTCATGGGACAGTGCCCGTTCTACATACTTGTGTTTTATGATTGATTGCTCAGCTCTAGGTCTCCTTGACTTTACTTTTATCCTCCCTTTCATCTCCTTAGATCTCCCACCCAGTACCCTAAAAATTACCATAGTCCAATATATGCTTAAGTCTAATACATTATTTCTGCTATTTACCTAAATACAATAAAAGAAAAAAAAAAAAAGAAAAAGATATTTTTCCTCCAGATTTTAATACGACTTTGTACCAGACAGCATGGATACTGTTCATAACAGCCTAATAATATGCACATATTTTGGAACCTACTTGTATATGTGTATACACTAACATTAAATACTAGCTTGGTAATACTGTATCTATTAATAACAAATAAATGTAGTGTATAAAGAAAAAATCAACACTCCTTATGGAAAATAAACATAGCATATAATCCTTATGATTAGGGACAATACTCTTTAAAATATTAAATCAGTTCTTACCTTTTCCCTTCCTAAATTTGCTACACAACAAACTCTACTGTAAATAGTCTAATTTTTTGAGAAGACCGTGGAACTATTGCATTATTGCAAAACAAATTGACTACAAACAGCGATGAACCTTATTTGAAAAATATTAACGGGCCAAATGCTATGAAAAGAGGTGATGGTGGGAAAGCTTCGGGAAAAGAGATTATGCTTATTTGCCTTTTTGTACTGAGGCTGCAGTGAAGTAAACATTCCAGTTGAGCAGCATTCCTCTATATCTTTTCAAAGTCTCTGTGGAGACTAAAGTAGAAATCACTTATTTGCGGTTGAGAAAATAGCATGGACTTCTGCATTAAATTTTAAATAAATTCTGCCCACAGGATGATAAGATGCTTAAATCAAATAATGAGACGTTATCCATCTAGGCAATGCATTAGGAGTATAAAATGTGATTCAGCATGCTGTGAACTCTTGTACTTAGCAAAGACATCAGGCCTGTTGTTCTCAAGACTTAATTATGATTTGTTCTAAGTTTTATAATAAAATAATATTAAGATCACAATGAATTGTTCACCCTGCAAAATTCATTCCAACATTTTTCTAGTTGTTAGACTGATTTCCAGATTACCAGAGCCCAATCCATGTGCAGATGGAAAACAGATCATATAACCGTTTTTTCAGTATAAAGGCTAGGCAAATATTTTAATTCCTTTGGACTAGATTTATTGTATATTTAAGTTACACATTCTGTTAAGAAGGCGCTTTCCCTATTAAATTTGTATTACTGTTAATGCCTTTATCTCTGAACACTGAAAGACCTCAAGCGTGACAGGGGCGTGTGGGAGGACTTTCTACCCTCCTCTGTGTAAAGGCAGTACAGAAAATACCCACATTTCTAAATGGCAAACACCCTCAGCAAGTTCAGAAATGTACTTCTTGAAGAAATGTTGAGTCCCAAAATGTCAGTTTACATCTCTTGCAACTCCCAGACAAGGCTGTTACATCAAACTGTCCTGCAAAACTCTAACCTGAATTTACTCTTTTACGAGACAGTAACAAAATTTAAGTTATGCTATTGTTATAAAGCTACTCAAAATTATAATACCCTTAAAACATGTTTCTCTGGACACCTTGTAACAGGATTTGGTTAGTGAGTCACCTAAATTGCTTAACTGAATACCATCATCACGCTGCAATATCTGACAAACTCTTCTTAGTCCTGTAAAGTATTGGTGCCAGTTCGGTGAGTCAGCTGCGTCTTTGCTGCATCATCCTCCAGACATACAGCACTACTAGAGAGGATGGAATAACTATAGATAAAATAAAGCTTAGTTTCAGAATCATCTCTATCTATGTTAAATGCAAAAGAGATTCTTCAGCCCTTTCTTAAATGGCACCACGTTTTGGCTGAACATATTCCACGTGTTTTGGGGAAATAGCTCCAATATCATAATACTCTCCAGTGCAGCTCTAAACACACCATGAAAGGATGAGAATCTGGACAGTAATAAGGCAGGTTTTTATAATGTTCAGAAAGAAAAGCCCCTTCCCTTGTGAAACCTAGTCCAAACACAGCCATAAGCTATAAGTAGAAACAGAATGAGGAATCTGAGGCCTGAGGACTTTAATTCCATACAACCTGCGGTAATTTGGTTTATTCTGGTGTATGCTAATATGAAGTCTTTTAGAAGACTCAGAAAGGTCTGCTTAGCCCTCGACAAGGTTCCTCATCCCTGACCTAGATGGATTTACAACAATTTGTTAAGACCAGAGGAAAAACTAAATTAAAATGGACAGGATTGGGAAAATTTATTGGCTTTTATTTGCTGGGATAATACAGGAATTGGCAAGAAAGGCCCAAGATAGAATTATTTGTTTGCCTCAGAAAGACAGAGAACCAACTACTGTCTTCATTCCACTGTAATGCTGATTTTTTTCATAAACATTTGTATTAAAAACAGTGACAGTATAATAAATCTGTTCAGAAAATCTACTTACAATGGCACTTATTGGCATACTTGATTTAATTATCCTCTTTTAAGAATGACTGTTTGTAGGGTAAAGGTGATTCTCTCCCATCTATCTTCTCTCCGTAACCCCCTAAACCAAACATAATTCTGAAGAAATAAAATACAAAATGTTTAGGCTTTGACATTGCTCCTGTTCTTAGTGAAGTCAACAAATGCATAGATGGACTAGAAAATACCTTTAAAGGACGGTAGCAGGAGACTGAAGCTGACACAGAAGGCTTCATCTTCTACTTGACTGTAGTTCATTAGTGCATTTGTTACCTGAAAAAAATCAAATGGAGGAAATTTTTTCCTGAAGGTACAAATAAAAGACATTACTTGCTAGCAACAAGCAGAAAAAAAATCATCCACCATCAGTCCAAAACATAATGTCTTAATTATGATTATTATGTTGTCAGTAGTTGACACAGTGACCTGATAGGACAAGAAATACAAAATGAAACTACCAGCCCATTCCTGAAGTGGGAAAATAAAAGGAAACAAAATGTCATTAGTTCTCAAATGGTTTCCTTATGTTCTACAAAACCCCACGCAATGGCAGCTGTTGGGAGAAGCTAAAGCCACTCTCACTGCTGCTAGTCACACTCCCAGACACCCTTAAGGAAACCCACAAGCCACACAACATCACTGAGGTTCTTCAAAGTTAGTTCAGCTATAACTTCTGGAAAATTTACAGTAGAAAAGCATTTTCTCTCTTAAAGAATCAGACCTTCAGTGTACTCCTGCTTCTCAATCCCTCTACCCTGGTCCTTCACTGGTATTTACCCTAAATTGGCAGTACCTTCCTCTTGGCTAGAAACCACACAGATTCAAACTATGGGGGCAAAAAATCCCCAGATGTAATTTATTGGACAAGCTTGGACAAAGGAAAAGAACATTGAAGAATTTTTTAAAAGTAGGGTGCGAGTTGGGATGTCCTGGAAAACACAGTAAGGATTGGGCATATCTGAGGTTTCCCCCTACATTCCTGCTGGGACAGTCTGAGCACTCCAGAGCCGCTTTATGGGCTAAACATTGTGGCTGGTCAGGAAATCTGTGTGTGGCTGGGACACTACAGCAAGATCATTTTGTTGAGGCCTCTGTGTGGCAAGAGAATGATGCTGGACAAGATTTTCAGCTGCTGGAGTGGTGTATAAAACAAAGGCAGCACAAGGTAACAGCTGCTGCTTTCCACCCAGTTCTGTTGATCTCTGTAGTACGTAATTTTCTCAGATGACAGCAAGTACTCTACTTAACGTTAAAGGGGGTGGCGTACTAGTCTAATTTAAATTTTGTAAAATATGCAGAACACCACAATAAAACTGTCTATAATTACAGAAAATAACAGCTCTTTGTTCCAAATTGGATACAGAAGGAACATGTTAAAGCAAACTAAATTCTTCTGTTAAGGAAGTAACTTACTAACTTCTATTTCAAGTAAGTTTTTATTCAAAATCATTGATGATGACGATGTAATATACGAAGTATATAAAAGCAGGTTATACCACAGTTGTGTCTGATTTCGGTTTGTTGTATTAAAATGTTTGCACTGATCTTTCAAAACAATTTTAATGGGCACCTAGAATCTTTATCCTTCAACAATGCCCTCATGAACCATGTTCAATATATACTGGAGTAATCTGATATACACAGAAGACAAATCATCCTGGCATGCCAAGAAAGCACAGAAAACTGTAAGATACCATATCCTGAATGCTGATAACAGACTATAATTTCATATGTATTTATTTCAGTTTGTGTGGGATTTTTTTGAAAAACTATGATTCTCTGATCTCTGCCAAATTACCTACAGAGAATATCCACACTGCATTTCTAAAAGAAACCTTGAGATATATTGCCCTTTAGCACCTGTTAACACAACTTTTCCGTCTACTCTAGGGCTTGTAAGGTTTAGCTAAATTGAGCTAGCTAAAATACATGCTTTTCCTAGTGGAGACAAGTCTTTGGTACATTTCCCTCAAAAAAGTCAAAGAGAACAAAGAACGAGTAAGATACTCAGTGTATGCTGAAGTTCAGCAAATTCTGCCTCTGGCAAACTAAGGTAAATAGAAAGCTCTTCTGTCGAGAATTTCTCATTGAGAATGCTCTGCCTACACACAGCCCTTTCACAGTTAAGGCAAGAGGGGTTTTTTTGCACAAGCTCTTTGCATAGTTTCAACTCTTGTGGCATAATACAGTCAAAGTAGTGAACTGAGACGATAAAGCTCCAGTCCAACTACAGCTTTAAATGGTAGTACTAGTAATGTTCTGGCACCATCTGATGTTTTTTGTTTTGCTTGCCTGGGTATAATCTCTAGGCAGCCAGGCTTTGTTTAGTCAGTGAAACTAAAGAAGAAAACAGACTACTAAGGTCATATGTACTTTGAAAAAGAACGTTATCAAAATTAACAAGCTGGGTTTCAAGACTGAATCGTGCATTAGCTAGATTAAACTGGTAACACCACACATAAACACACCACCAGGTGACCCCAAGGGATATTATAACATCAATGCTATAAATTCCACTTGGTAACAAACTAGTAAGCAATGTGACATGTAAAATGGAAAGATGGATTTGAAATAGGGAAGTATCTCTTATTTTCTAGAGTCAAACACAGAAGCTCTGCCTTTGAGTAGTTCTTTTTCACAAAAGGGTAATTTTTCTATTAAAACTAGTTTGACTTACTATAAAGGCACAGTGTTATAAGACAGTACACCTACTTCAGCCCTACCATTTATATTAAAGTCCTAAAAAGAAAAAACTCAGGTTTATGTTTAGTAGAGAAATGAAAAAAAAATTTATTCAACAAATACTGTGAAGATTACACAACAAACACGAACCTCATGGCAAAAGCACTACATTTTCGATCCCCAGGAAGGAACATGAGTTATCTCTGTGGGTCCTTTGAAGTTTTTATGTTAACGTACAACTGAAGTTACATACTTATTGTCAGCGAAGCTCAGTGCCAAAAACCACGCCTGGCATGGAACAATACAATTGGATTCAAAATTGTCTGTAGCTCCTGGGGAATTCATTCCGCGTTCTCGGGCCAGTCCACAGGAAAGCCGTGCCCTGTTTAAACAAGACTTACCCTTAAAAGGTTATCTCAAGCCATGGATGTTTTTTATATGCTTTGGCCATGTGGGCCCTTCAGGAGAAGACCCGGGCCCTTGGACTGGGACGGGCGAGCTCCACAGAGGCTCTGGACAGGCCAACAACAAAGAGACAAGCAAAACAGCCACAGAAATTAAAAGCTGTCGCGGTGCCAAGTATTTTAGGGGACAGGATAACGCCCTCCCGCCCTCACACAACCCGGGGCGCCCTGCCCTGCCCACACCGCCACCGCGCGGCCCACCCTCCCGCCTCGCCCCCTGCCTCCCCTGAGCCCTGAAGCGAAGCCCTGCCATTTCAGGTACCGGATCCCCCAGGCATCACCCGCAAACCCAAACCCCCGCGGACACCCAGGCTCCCCCCCCCCCCCCGAACCCCC
>VZSF01010416.1:2497554-2525170 GCA_013398295.1 Chionis minor
GGCTCCGGGGCGGGGTCGCTGGGCGGGAGCCGCCGTTGCCCTCGGCCGGGAGTTCGCCGGCGGCCCCGGAGCCGGCAGTGTCTCGGGAGCCGTAAGTGGCTCCCGCCGCCCTCCCCCGGGGGGCCTCACACCCGCCCGCTCTGCCCCGGGGGAGCGGGGCCGGCCCGCCCGCTCCGGAGCCTTGCTGTGCTGTGGCCCCCGCTGCCTCCGCGCCGCCCTCCCCGCCCAGCGGGAACTTGCTCCCGCCCCACTGTGGCCGCTCTGCCCGGGCCGCGGGCCCGTGAGGGTGTCGCCGTACCGGCCGGCCCGCCCGCCTCGGGAACGGCTGCGCGGAGCAGCGATCGCCTCCGGCCCTTCCTACCCGCCGAGCGGGTGCGGGGCCTGGGCGGCGGGTCGCTTCCCAGCTCGGGACTGACTTTCCCGTTTCCCTTAAGGACTTCCGACTTTCCAGCACGAACTTTTAAAGTGCAGCGTGTAAAGAAACAGTCATGTTTTCCCTGACTTTTCTTTTTTTTTTTTTTTTGGAGCCAGATCCTGACTTGCTAACTTCTTCAGCTTCCTGTCTAAAAATGCGAAAAAAGTTTGTAGAAATTCTTTTTTTTCAAGGAAATGCCCTTAAATGAGAAGGCTGACTGGCTGAACCGTGTGCGCTCACAGTTAAGCTGTCTTAGCGTGGAGCGATTACTACTAGTGTGTCTGGATAAAACATGAATTTAACCTGTTGTAAATTCTAATAGATTTGCAGCGAAGAGCTTCAAAACTTGGAGTATCATGCTGTCTGTGAAGGTGTATTCATAAAGAAGCATTATATCTAAACCTTTTTTTTCCCTAAATCTGGAATTCCAGCCCTGCTAGGTGATTAGGGGTTTATAAGGCTCTCAGCATAAAACAGTTACAGACATTCAAACTGTTTTGGTTCATGTAAGTTAAAAATCCCCCACCTGCAATATGGGTGAAGAAATAAAAGTGCTTTTATAGTTGCTTTTTTAATGGCTGTTCAAATGTCAACTGTTTGACCGAGCTGAATTAGTGAGTGTAGTCTAAGTAGAGGTCCAAGGTGCAAAGTCATTTAATGCTCAGCTACAGAAATAGAAACATTTGCCGATGACTAGTGTGTATAATAATAATTCTGGTTATTGCAGTGACTTTCATTCTATGGTCTTCAGCTGCTTAATCAAAATCAGTTCTCATATTTCATTATTTCCTATGATTAGGTATCCCTACATATTATTACACTTTTATTTTGTATAATGTTACCAAAATGACATTTAGTGCGCAAATTTAAAAATCCCTTTTTTAACTACCTGCCCTAAAAAATTCAAGTTGGGATCAAGAAATCAAATGGCAGTCTCTGCTTTGTGTGCTTTTACCACTAAGGAACTCCTGTAGTTAGCATTTCTTTTGGAATACTTCCTTTATCTGTGTGCTGTCTCTTCTGCACATACGTCTGTAAAGTACGTGTTATGTCATTCTTTAGTCGTCTGAATTCTTTCTTGTATCTAAGGGTGTGCATCGTGTTGAACTTAGCCTGGTGAAAGACTGGCTGCCAAAAGAACCGATCCTTTAGAATATGCTCCTCTGTGTGTGTGCTGGCGTGATTACTCGTGGGGGCTGTATGGCCAGCCAGAGCGTGGATTTCCAAGATGATTCAGATCAAGTCCCACTTGACCGCGTGCCTCACAAGTACCAATATTAGCACTGAGAAGGTAGTGGGATACTCTTTCTTTCAGCTCTACCTTTTTAGAGTAGCGAGCCCCGAATGGTAGTTTATAAGACTGTGGTACATACGCAACATTAATTTGGAATGTTAGCAGGTTTGGGGGCTTTCTGTATGTGGGCAAATGACCTGTTGTGATTCTGTGTACGCAGACTTGTGTTTTGAATGAAAGGCATAGCTGTGTGACCAGGGACGTAGATAGGGTCGTGTACTCTGTTCCTTCTGAGCTAGTTTCAGTCTGAAGCAATGTGGTTGCCCTGCTCTGCTTGTGTAAGTGGAACTGAATGGTTTTCAGCCTGAAACTGGCCCTTCCCTATGAGCGTAACGCATGGGTGGGGTAGGCTGAGATTGTTTCGCCCTGATGGTATAGACACGCAATCTGCAAAGAGTTCTGCTGATAGGAGAGATTACAGTTAACTCATAAGCTTTTACCTGCTTGTCACCTCTCATGCACTCTTTAGCCCATTTCAATCCCGAATATTGCTCATGCAGGGAACACTTTCTCCAGTAGATGCAATAACCAATTAACCTTCGGCAGAGGAGCTGTGGAATACTGCAGAGTAATAACTTCTGATGCAGCTGAACTTTCCATCAGAGCTAGATCCAGACATATGTCTCTTAATAGGTGTGTCCTTGCACTGCTGTATTCAGTCTTCTTTGGCAGTAACTTAAAATAGACTGCAGGAAAGTACCCTTAATATGGAATAAACATTCAGAGTTAGTGTGCAATAGTATTGCACTTGTGGGAAAAAAACCCTAAAAAAGCACCTAAATTAATACGCTTTGTCTTTTGGTAAAATGAGTATATGTTAACCTCCGTATGTTTTGGATACATACATCAGAAGCAAATGGATTCCATTAAATCTACATTTCTGACATGATTAGAGCATTCAGTGAGCAAGGCAAAACGTTTTACATCAAGTCTGAGTCAGGAAAAAAAAGACTTTAATGTTCACGCTTATTTCTGATTTCATTTGTGTGTTCCTTCCTCTCTGCTTAGTTGTATTGCAGTGGACACTAGTAGTGTGTACATCCTCAAATCTGCTTATAATTACATTTGTTTAAATTTATTTATGAATTCTGTATTTCAGAGAGTATGATCCGGACTTCCACAAATATTATCTGTACATGGTTTTGCTCAAATAAATGATTGTCTGCTGTCAGTGAATGTCTACTTTTTTCGTCTTTTAATTTTTTTTAAGAGCACAATATAAAATAAGTGACTGTGTGCTATTTTGGATCAGTTTGACCAATGGTTTGACAAATTACTTCTTTTGTCCCCTCAACATTCTTTGATTTGTGAATCCATCAGTGTTTTCTCTTGAAGGTATAGCAAATGTAAGTCTGCTGAAATATTGTGGTTTTTGCAGTGTGCAGTTGGCTGCTCTGCCAGTATTTAACAGAAAAGTCTCGAAATGGCTCATTTCTGCCTTCTACTGGCACAGGAGCTGTAAAGTCATTCCATGAGCTGGATTCCAGCTGAAAAATATGTTTCTGCTGATTTATTTTTTCAGCTGAATTTGTTCTGTCATTTGTTTTCTGCATGTCAGTATAAAAATGTGTGTTGGCATTGTACTGAGAAGATAGCATGAAGACAAAGAAATGGCTAGGGAGGAAGAGGGAGTTGAATGCAATTTGCTTTTTGTTTGTGTTTTCTGGCAGAAGCGCTGTCTTAAACACACATCAGCTATAGCCTTGATTACCCTTGAGAATCCTGTAGAAATAATCCAGAAAACCCCTCAAGGTTGAAAAATCTGATTTAAATTCTTGTTTTGAGTGTACTCTTAAAATAAATATTTTAATCATATAATAAATTGAAAGCAGAACTGGCATAGCTGTGCAAACAATGCTAAAACCAGGGCCAGTGGATAGGAAGGCCAGTTCCTTGAAGTATCTTAAAACTTTGTGGATATTTAACATATGGTGATACTGAAAGGAGAACTGTTCAAAATGATGTAGACTTGTATACAGCTGCGTTGTATGGTGAATGAGGGTTGCAAGAAAAAATGGTGTGTGTGACAACTCCATAGTGTGTTTTCTTGAAACCAAACTGGGTAACCTCTCATCATCTTAACGGTTCTTGCACCAATAAATGCCGAAAGAATAGATTTAAATGCTTAGGTATTCTCTTGTTGTTTTGTTAATCATTCCATCAAACTACTTTTAAAAACATATGCTGGTTGAATGCAAAGTCTGTGTGAAAACAGTCGTTAAGAGGAAGCAGTTGTGGTGGTCTAAAAATATTTTTCCCCTCATGCGTTTTAAAGATTGCTGCTAGTTAGCAACTTTAATACTGGTTGTACCATATCGAAGAACTGCTTGTGGATTGTACAATCCAGATATTGAGAAGGGGGGCTCAAAGTTTGCAGCAGTTTCATGAACCTTTGGTGGTGAACTGAAAACAAATCTCATTAACTTGATTTCAAATGATGCCTCTGAAGCTGAAGTCATGGCTCAGTGCCCATATGCTAGATACTTTCAGCTGAATGTGTTTTCCTGCTTTTTCCAAATACAGCTTCTCAATCAACAGCTGTGTGCAAAAATCCCAAGAAAACAGGAAAAAACCCATCTGCTTTTGCGCAAACATTCCCTTTGAGGTCTCTGCTTTCCATTCTCAGATGAGGTGACACTTTTTCCTGTAATAAGTCGATCTATCACATGCACTACAAACATGTGCTCAGTGAGTCTAATAAACACAGACAAAACTATAAGCAAATGAGGTATAATAAGAGAAAGAAGTCTGAATTTACAGACACACGATTAAAATATTGATGTCTGTTACACAACACTGAATTGAATTTTGTCTATAAACTTTGTATCACGTGTTGATACACTGAATAAATTGTTATAGGATTATAATTTCTGTAGTTGACTCCTCTTTAGTAGTTAGGCTATGGGTGTGGGTTTAGGTCTCCCAATACCTTTGGGATCATCACTTTGCAGTGTGTGCCTGTGGCATTTCTCGTCCAATATAAGCGTATTGTGTCTGTTCAGATTTGTTCAAAAAGGTTTGCTGGGTTAATTTTGTACTGGCACTGTGACCTGCATGTCAGCTGGCCTGTCAAAGCTGGCTGTGCTCTCTGCTTCATTAAGTTGATGAAGTGTAGTTGGGTGCTCACATAGGAGCTGGATCAAGAGCTTGGTGAATCAGTACAGTAGAGATCGCGTGCTAATTGTGGATCTGAGGAAAAACAGTTCAGTACTAAATATGTTCACTTACCTGCAAAAGCTCACCTATTGCATATTTTTTACATTTCCTTTATTAGGTGTGCAAAATAAAACCAGTAGCAATCTAGAGGATCAAATTTTGTAGGTAGGTTACAACTTTGTTTAAGGTTTCTAGCTATTTAGAAATCTTTCCTCAATGCAGGTTGGGAATGGAGTAGTTAAACTGAGTCTAATGAACTGTCAGGTGAGAGAAAGAATGTAATGAATAAGTGTGGTGGTTTGGGCCCAGTCGGCCAAATCTATCAGAGTCCTGGTTGAGCCCTGCTTGTGCCCCAGGTTGGGTGCTAATATTTAAAAAAAGTTAGAATTATGCAGTGTGAACTTTTGATAGCTATTACAGTATTTAGAATTTTGAGAAGATCGGCATGGTGGTCAGATAGCCAGTCCTCTCGCGGATATAGGCTGTTTAGTCTGTAGCTGGGCTTCTTGGGGAAGAGGCTGAAGAAGGTTCCTATGTTTGTGTCTTTGTTATAAGGCTTCTCATGTATTAATTTCTTGTAGGATTCTATAAGCAGTGTAATGCTTTTCTATGTCAGGAACTACAAATTGTTGCCTTACCTTTTTCAGATATACATGGCATCTCTTGGAGTTAAATGAGCCCCTGTGGCACCCTCAATTATTGCTGCAGTACTTTGGTTCCTGCTTTATCACTGCATCCACAAAAGTCAAGTTTAGCTACAGAAACAACGTGGCTGTTAGATGCTGTCCCTGTGCCCGTGGAGGTTCTCCTCCGAGACTGGGTTGTACCTCGCAGGGGAGCTAGAGGAATGGTGGGCTAGGAACGGCATGTAAAGTTTTAAAATTGTTTATTTCTGCTTGAAAAATTAGGGTTGTCTTAGCGTTTAATGAGAACAATAACTGCTATGGAAAGTGGTCCAAACTAAAGCTTCTCCTGTAGATGTGCAAAACTGCAAAAATCGCTGTTTATTTTAAATAGAGCTTGTTCCAGGTTCTTCATCCCTAATGGGAAATAAATGTTGTAAGTGGTTTTGCTCATCTCTGTACTTGTGTTAGAGATTTCCTTGACAGCACTGAGTGAGTCAAAAGTGTACGTCTTCAAGTTCTGTGCACTTCTGCATAAGCAGAACTTGTGCCTGAGAACTTTGGGAAGCAGACAGCAGCCGGGTTTTATATTGAAATCGTAAACTTTCCATGCAACAGCTAAAGCCCAAATTAAATAGTAGTAGTTCTAAAGATGAAGGAGGGCTGGGGACCTTTGGAAGGTTAGGCTTTTGATTTTGTTTTGGTTTGTTGGTGGTATTCTTTTAATAGACCCACTTACTATTTTAATTTCTCAAAGTTGTAAGTTACCTGAAATGTCTTATGTTAGATCAGTTCTGTATTTGATGAACTTCACTGCATGGATGTAAAAAAGAACCAATAAAGGCCGTATTTTGGGGGCAGATGCCTACATTCCTCCTGCAGTAATACTGCATAGCTGTGTTCATTTTTACAAATTTTATTTGAGTATTAGCTGAAATTTATCTTGTGTCGCTGTCTGCTTGTAACCTATTGGAGTCCATTATCATCAAAATCAGTAGCCTGTGTATTAAAAGTTTATTGAAAATGTCATTTTGTCTGGTTATAAAACTGCTGACTGAAAAAAGATAGCTGCATATTAAAACTTTAAATATAAAGAAAAGAAAATGTGACTTTTTTATTAGACATTCAGAGATGTCTTTCTGCTGTATGAGATTTTGTTCAGTGAAGTGGAACCATTCCTCAAAACAGTCATGAGGTGGCTTGCTCTATCCAAGAATACTTGACCAAGTATAGGATATATTGGATACACGCGTCTAATTTCTACCAAAGGGTAAAACATAATGATCTAAGGGGAAGCTGAAGCTGTCTGAATTTTATTTTTTATAAAATCTTACTGGGGGGGGGCGGCGCATCTAAAATGTCGTCTGAGTTATGTTTTAAAGTACTCTCCTGCAGCAATCGGTGAAAGATTTGCTGTATTCCAGTGAGAGAATACAGCACTATGTGTGATGATAGCTGCATGCTTTACTGCACAGGGAGTTCAGATACTGGAATGATAGGTACTTTATTCCACTTAGGTAGAATGAATTAGATTTACCGCTTCGTTATAATTGGTATTAACCAATTAAAGCTCTGTCTGAAGATGAGAAAATTGTAAGTATACAGGACCACATTCTGAACCTGTTATTTATCTTGTGAATCTTTTTGCAGACTAAGGACGTTATAATGTTTAAACTTAATTTCCATTCCATTAAAATGTGCCATACAAGAAAAAGGAAGGCTTTTACGGTATATTTTGCAGTTGACTTGATAGCCAATCTGCACAGCAGAAATGAGAGTTGTTGGGATTCCACCCTCCCTTGCAGTAGGACTAGCTCTCATCTTCCCAGCGCTTACCTGGTTGAGGGATCTAAACCAAACCAAAATGAATGTCTCTTCTGCTACCTTGGCTTTTTGTCCGAGTTGGCTCCCTGCCTGTGCTTAGTCAAGTGAGCTGGGAGCACTTTTCCTGGCATGCCAGAGGGGCTGGAATGTGTGATCCCGACAGTCAAACCTGGTGGGTTTCTTTTCAACTGCTGCAGAGTTGCACCCTCAGTCCAGATATTTTCTTTCCTGCTAAGATTATGCAAATATTTCTTCTTGAAACCACCAGAGGGAGTAATAGGCTCTCAGTAGTGCCCTCCCATTTTAGAACTCTCAAGGCAGTGAATATAAAAAATATGTGTACAAATTACATATCTGTAGAATACATTACAGATGCCCTGCTGGTCTTTGCATCCGTTTCATTTTGACCAGCTAACCTGTATTGATGTGAAAACCAGTAGATTAATACTGAAGGTTTCTAACATTCAGAAGACAACAGACCAATTAGAGACTGAAGTGAGTGAGAGATCAGCAAAAACATAATTTTATTTGAAACTTTGACAGCTATATTTTCAAATTATCTTTAGTGAATAGGGCTTGCTGTGACTGCTTTGTGCTTTCCTTGTAGCTGTGTCTCAAATATGTAGCAGATGAAGAATAACTTGTTCCTGTTAAGACTGATAGTTGTGGTTCCTGTCTTTTTTCCCCCGATATCAACAAGATTTCATTGTCTGATGGCTTCAGGGAAAATAGGGCTGGTCATAATCATATCAATATATTGCCTAGATGGAAGTGTTAAGATACTGTTGGAAGAAGTGGATATTTCAGAAGATGACAGCAAGAGAACCTGTTCATGAGACACCAGTGATAGCTGTGCTTTCATGACCTGAAAGAACAGCTATTGGGATGGTAAGAGAGAAGGGGTTGTATTAAACAAGACCTTTGCAGATAAGGCTACAATGGAATGTAATGTATCATTCAAGAAAATTAAAGAGTGTGTGTAGTTGAAAACCAGATGATGTTTTGCATCTATCAGAAAACTGAGTACTTAGGACAACATAAATATTTTGGGTTTTTTATCTTAAAGAGTTTGTGTGTGTGTTACTTGAGCTTGCCAGTATTGCCCAGTAACACTTATGACATTGGCAGAAAGTTACTGACAAATCTACCTCAGTCAGTGCTGGGAATAGCTGAAAGTTAAAGGTGTCACAGTTTCGAGCTAGAAGTGAGTTGGCGGTTTAGAGTTGCCTGTTTGGATTGTTCAGGTTTTTTCCCCTGGAATTCCCTTGTCAGTGCTTCAAACAGATAGATTCAGTAATTTAGCTGCAAGGTGGGTTAGGCTACAGGTTTGAGCACTGGTTATGGACATAGGAATCCTGTTTTCTGATCTGGCCTTTTAGTGCTTAAATGGCTATAAACATAACTTTTCTAACTGTTGTAATGGAAACAGGCTGTACTCTGTAGGAAGTAGACATAGAAACCTGTCTAAACATGACATTTTGTATCTGTATGAAAAGGGGTATGAATCTGGGAAAGTTTCTGACAGAGGTGTGATTTCATTTGTACACTTCTGCCTGCGCAGCTGGATTTTGTTATATGGACGCTTTTCTGAGAGTAGGAGAGAAAGGAGGAAGATGTAAATCACTATACTGCCAATATTTAATATTTCCTAATTTCTTTCTTCTTCACTTCTTTTTACTTTCTATAAAGGTGTGGACTGCATCTTCTAAGTATTTTTTCAGGGTATCTACAAAACTTCTTGAAGTGGGATATTGTATTCTTATTTTTTGAAGGATTATTTTTTCATACCATGCTTGTGTCCTTTCTTTTGTGTGATAATTAACCTATTTTGTAACAGAAGTTGCATCTTGTTTCATCAGTCAATAAACATTACACAAAAATGCTTTATTCTTTTTCTCAGTTGCTTTGAATAACTAACTTTCTCCTTGCGGCTTTTACTGCATTTGTTAATCCTGTGATCTGTTTTTTTTCTCTTTCAGTCAAAAGACAAAATGATGAGAGGATCACGCCGAGGGTGTGTTAGACTCAGGGTAAGTGTTGTTTTATTCAGTACTTAATGACTTAATATTACATAGTCTAATGGAGAGAACTGCAAGGAGACTTGAGGTTTGGGCTCTATTCCTGACTCAGCAAAATACTGAAATAGTGCCAAGTATTTAAAGAAATAAAACATTAGAGGTCAAGTGACATGCTGTGCTAATTACATTCTATAATTTTATATATCGTATAAAAAAGCATATGACAGAGTAAGATGGGTTAGTATATACAAATTTTATTTATGGAAAAGTTGCTGTTTGCAGTTCTTATTTCTTTGTGTGGAGATACATATGTATATACATATATGCTCTGTACCTACATAAGTCATTGCAAAACTGCTTCCTTCTGTCCTTCTGATTTACTTTTATTCTCTTATTGTGTCCCCCATTCTGCCTGGACACTCTTTAGGCCTGCCGCTTGGCTGGGCTTGAGCTTAGTGAAACAAGGAGGCCTGGAAAGGGAAGAGCACAGCAGGGAAAGTTTTTGAAATATCAGCTGGGGGGGTACAAAATGGGGAAACAGAGGTGAGAAGATGCAGAGTGGGAAAGCTGAGCGTTACCTGTTTGAGGCACTCCAGTTTAGGACATTGAACCTTGAATGCCGCTGTTGTAGCTTGAAGTGACAGTGCTGAAGTGAGCTGGGAATGCTGTGATGTCTTTGCACATGTCCAGTGTCTACTTTGTGGTCATGCACTTCAGCAAAAATGCTTCTTGCATGAGTCCTTCTTCTATATTTTTTCGCATTTCTCATAGCATCTCTGGTTCCAGTATGCAGTAATCTTGTGAATAGCTGCTGTAAATAGGGAGAAAGAGTCAGGAGGGTAATGGGTATGAATGGGAGCATTTTGAGTCTTGAAGTAAGAGAAGTCTAGGGAAGGTCAGCTGTGGTCTGACACCCAACGTGATGAGTGTTGCAGCACAACTCTGCTTCTTCCACTTAGTCCTTCCTTCTGTTGTTGCTCCTTTCTAGTCTTTCTGTGGGCCTCATAAAGGGGTACCGATAACCTTTTGACACTCATACAGAGAATCTCCATTCGCCTCGATTCCAGATGACTTTTTTGTACTTTACGTTGTTTAATGTGTTGGTATCTCAATTTAGAATTTCTTTAAGGGTAATGTAAACTCAAACTGCTGTCTAGAACATTACATTCCCAAGGATTCATGAGGATGTTTTTTGCATTGTGCAGAAAAAATGAGTCTGAAAAATCATGCCTGCTTTAATAGTGTTGTGAGCTTGTCAGTGTGGAGGTTGGCCTCAGCCTGTCAGTTTAGGAAATATCAAAAGTGAACAATCTGTTCAATATTGCATCATCTGTCTTTATATGTATTTAACATAAAACAATCCCTTTCACTTCCCCCATCTGCCACTCTCTCACCCCAAATTACTCTTTGGAGTTTTCTGAAGATCTGCTGACTCCCCCATCCATTCTCTGAATGTGGGGGGGGGGCTTTATTTGTGAGGGAGGAAGGAATCTTTCTTTTTTCTGCTTTTGTAAAGCAGCTTTTCTGGCAGATGACAGTGATACTGATAGCTGAACAGATGGGCTTCTGCAGTCTGAAATTCTGTCAAAGAGGGTTTCTGTTTAGAGTAATTGTTGATTTGTAACTGTAGGTGTGAATATAAACAAACATGTAATTTAAACAGTTTGGCTAAAATACTTCCTTTTCTCTCGAATGGATTTTTAAAACTTGTTCCTCACCTTTTTGCTCTTGATACTCATGTCTCCCAGGCCTAAAGTTTCACCTTCAAAAACTTTTGTTGACTGTCACAGTGTATTTAGGAAGGTGTGTTCACCGAGGAATTTGTGTTATCCATACTACACTTAGGTTTTCTGGAATGTATACCTAAACTTTCAGTTTTTCTTTTACTTGTTCATATGTATTACCTGCATGACAACAGAAGCGTCTTCTATGCTTAGAGTGTGTGCACTTTATGTAGCTTTGTGCTGAGATCACACAGTGATGTGCTCTTCTTGCTCCTCCATTTCCTCCCACCACTTAGGATGGAGGCAGGATTAGCTGTCCTAGTCTGACCTTTTTAGCCTTACGTTACTTTTACCTATATTCTCTGAGGAGAATATCTTTGTCATGTTCGTGGTGTCTGACTGAACAGATTTTTGACATAGCTGGTGAGGAGAGGCCAGACCATGATTTTGTACAACTTGCAGTGATTTATTCTGATTTATTGAGTAGCAAAACATGTACTTAAAGTGACAAACATTTTTTATCTATCGGTCTGTTTAAAAAACAAATAAATCATTCTGGCAAACTGAGTCTGGCCTGTCATGTCGTGTCACTAGCATACTGTATGATTACCAGATAATCTCTGAATGTAATGTCTAGTCATCTGGGTTTTGTTATGTCCCGGCACTAAAAGTGTTCAAAATTATGCTGGCTCAGGTGTACTTTTTGGGTGCCTCTTTTATGATGATCACAGAGCTGTCCTTGAAACACCTGTATGGAAGATACTCTTTTAGAGAAGTCAAGTGGTACATTTTTGGCAGTGGAGGGGAAGAAAAGCAGTTTGGAGCTATCCTTTCCTGCTATATAACCTTGAATTACGTATGGTTGGTGCTGTTCTTAAATAAGACCTGTTTCTTCCACTCAGTCTTGCGGTGCCTGTGATAGTCCCAGCCATACGTGAGCTGGTACCATTGGCCAGAAACTTCATATAGGGGCAATGAATAATGTGTGTGAATAAGATTGATGCAGATCCCTAAGTCTGTACCAAAACAATTCTTATGTTTTGGCCAGCCTGATAGTTACCTAATTCCCTGCTCTGCAGTTGCTGTATGGCACTGGGCTGAATGAAATGAAGCACTTGTTGGAATTGACTCACAAGTGCTTGTACTACTGTTGCTTGCTGTTTACTCTGAGCGTAAGGGCAGAATTTACACTTTAAATACGTGCACCTTCCAGTGATGGCTTTCCATTTTGTGGGAGGGGGAAGATCCTGATGCTATGTCTCCTGGAGGAGGAGAAGAGAAACTGAGTAAATAAATCCATTGGTGGTTTTTGAACTAAATGTTATGATTTCTTGGAGTTGGCAGAGGCATGGAATGGTTCTTTTTTCAGCGTTGTCTTTTCCTGGGTAAAAAACTGTGTTACTTATTAAGTGTTTTGTGGGGGCAGGAATGAAGAAGATGTGGATAGATTTGTGAATAGCTGAGCACAGATGGCCTTTAACTCTCTAATTTATTTGCATTTCCTTCAAATAATTCATGAGGAATTAGAAGACAAAAGCTAGGTGCTTTTGATATATCCTGTTGACTTAGTGTTAATATTTACTTAGGGACTGAAAATTAGATCATGCAGTGTACCAGTGACATGACATGATGGGCCAAATTCATTCTGCTAGAATGATTTATTCTTTTTATAGACTGGTAGGTAAATTCAGGTCAAGAGCTTCTTTTTGCAGAGTATCTATGAATTAGTATTTTTTATACATGGGAAGTATTTACAAAATATTGCTCCTCACTCCTTATATTTAAAATATAAGTTGGAATGTAGTAGAAAACTGTTTACTATAATGATGCTGCAGCGTAAAGCCACCTCCGTTACAAAAGTAAAAGATGCATATTATTATCCAGAAAATCACAGTTTTACAAATAATTACTGGGGTTTTTTCTGCAGCTAAGAATTTATTCTTTTAAAGAACTGACTTGCATCCTGTAATTAAACAGAGAATCTGTCTGCTCTTTACAGTATTCCATTTGCTTCTAATTTGTCAATGCTTTTTAAATTCCAGTGGTGTAGTGATAGAGTGTATGCTGCTGATGTCACTGCTTGCCTTATCAGGATTTTGTTCTTTGTTTCACAGGGAGCTGTGATTGGTATAGACGATGAGGACGACAGCACCTTCACAATAACTGTTGATCAGAAAACCTTCCATTTTCAGGGTGAGCTGAAAGAAGAGATTGTTTTTTCTTATAATAGATTCCACTTGTATTTGATGGATGATTTTAAACGTTTGGCAACAGAACAGCATGAATGAGCACACTGAGAACATTCTGGATTCAGGGGTGCTGCAGGTTAGGCAGGGATTTACATCTGCAGTGGATACATATGTGCTAGAAAGCGACTGTAGCTCTGGCAGGATTTGGAGATTAAAAATGTAAAGAATAAATCACTCCAGGGGAGAAAGTAATGGGCTTCTGATTATGGGTTTCGCTTACAAAATGTTTCTGATCTTCGTTATCAAGATACAGTTGTGCATTTCTGTATGAAGAGAATCAAGACTGGTCTGAAGGATGCAATTTGTATCCAAATAGAACCTAATGCTCAATTATGAGGAGACTAGAGGCAACATTTGGCTTCAAGGTGGAGCTTTGCTTCAAGATTTACCAGCTTGCATTCATTTCATCTACATTTCTGTGCCTTGTCTGCCAGTCACCATTTCTCTGCTATTATCCTTTTATTCACATTTACTAACACCAATGCCATCTGCCACTGCTATGTTTCGTCATTGCATGCTATGGTTCACCGGTAGAAAGGGTAAGGTACTATATAATTGTTATGTACTCCTTAAATTATTTTATCCTCAGCAGTAGGACAGAATACTGTGATAATATTTATTAGAGAACTTCTCTTTTCTGAATGTAAAAATCCTAGGGAAGTGTAATGAAAATATTTTTAAACTAACAGTTGTTACTCCTTTTGCTTTTCCTCTAAAATGTAGTGACTAAATCATTTACTTGCTTTGCATAGAGCCGGAAACTCTAAATATCCGAGGAACATTTGCATGTAAGCAGTCATATTAATGCATATAAACTGGAATGATTCTATAATCTATATTGTACTGTTTGTGTTTTTAAATCAGTGATTTGGAAATGGGAGTTGTCATTAATACTGCTGTGTTTCTGAGAATACGTCTATTGATAAATATTAATTATACACCATATTGTCACTGGCATTTGTATTCCTTGTGCTACAGCTAAATGCTGCTGCTGTACTCTGGCTTTTCACTGCATTAATCCTCATAAACATGCCTTTATAATGCTGAGCTCACAGTAATAGTTAAATCTACTGTTCCCAAGGAAAACTGATAAAATGCAAGCTAATTGCTAATGCAGTAATGGAATACCATACTGTGGCAGTCTTTCAGTACTATGAAACTAAATACTGCTGAATATTTGAGAACTTAATACAGGTAAATCTAGAAATCTCGCATCTGTAGTTACTAAGATATAACTTTATTTAATATGTCTTATTTGCACTGATTTCTTATATGCTATATTCTCTTTTGGGTAGTCAGATGTCTTAAAAGAAGACCGATAGTATTTGATAGAAGTGGTGTTCTGCTCTAACTAATAGTGATAATTTTTGTACACCAATTTTGTCACATAATATCTCATGCTTTATAATCTCAGGTTTTGTGCATTTCATATCAGGTCAGGATTCGTGTATGCTCCTTTGTGTAGATCTTGTACACTGTTTTCTGTTCTATGCTTTTTCTGTTAGCATATTATGAAGATAACATCCCTGATATCCAGCAAATTGTAATGATACAAGCACAGTATTAGTATATGTGGCTGTAAAGCAAAAATGTAAAAAGACAGGTAAGATATTAGTGCTGGGATATTTCAGTATAAAACAGCTCTGTGGAACTATATCACTAGTTCTTACAGTCACTGTAGATGTATTCTAACCTCATGCAACCCTTATGTCATATACATATAAAATGTTTCTTCATTATATTAAATTAATTCAGTGTTACATGGGCTTTAATTTACATGAAATGTAGATCACTATCAGTCAGGAATGGTGAATGGGTAATAAGGTAAATACAACAGTAAGTATTCTGAGACTTAATAGATTATGTAGAACAGAATCCCAGGATATTCTGGGAATAATCCAAGAAAACATACCGTATTCCTAACAAATTCTTTCTAAGTATTTTTTTATATACAATCAGATAGAGCTTTTGGTCTGTGAGGTAGTCAGAGCTATAAATACATTAAACCTTTATAAAAGAAGTCTTGTACAAGAAAAGACTGCTTCAGAAATGGCAACTTTTTAAAAGATACAATCTCTTCCTTCTTTCTTACTGCCTGCCTTCATTCTCAAAGACAGCCAGAGATCCAAACAACGTGGAGCCTAGTTGAGAAAACAACAGAGTTTTAAAAATACCAAGATTTCAAAGATCTGCTGACTTGTCTGTAAGTTAGGGTCCCATCTGCAGTGGAACGGTTTCTCTTACAGACTGCAGAAGAAAAATGTTTTCTTGTACTCAGATTTTAAGTACCGGTTGGTGAAGCCTTGAATCCTTTGTGGCCTCCGTGAAATTTTGCTGACAAGCAGTGATAGACAGAATTTGAATTTGGGAAAAGAAGAAAAAACTTCATACTGGGTTCATTAATTACTGCTTAATGTCAGTTACTCAAAATTGCATATCTGTCTAACACTGGAGATGTAAGAAATGAGATGAAGGGCAAATAAGTCATTTAAAGATGTCTGATTGGCTTCTCACAGGGATGTTGTTTCTATATGTGTGTGTATGTGTGTAACTGAATTTTTGAAGCGCTAAACCTCCAGCATCTCCCACTAAGATTTGCCTGTCACTGGATCCTGGGAAATGCTGAGTCTTTCCAGTGTGTAGTTGGTATTTTGTTGCTGTCTGTGACAGTCTCCCTGTATTTTGTTTGGAAATGTGCTTCCTAGTGCCATCTCTGTATTGAATATTAGTAAAAGTTAAAAAGTTTTTGTTACAAAGAAAATATAGGCTTTGAATGATGACTGCATACATATCAAATGGTATGCATATACTTAGTACCTGGGTATAAAGGAATTAAGTGAATTGAATAAATTTGGGCAATAAAACAAATAGCATGTTTTGGTTTTGTCAGCTTAACAGCTTGTCTTGTTCTGCCAGAGTGCCCAGCAGATTTTTCCCTTTTATTCTTACATATGGGTATATTGATACCTGTTCACACTAAAGGGGGAAGGCAGGAGTAGACTGTCCACAGAAATTTTAAAATATATTTAAAAGTAATGTGTTTCATCTCCCGATTGGTCCTTGTTTAGTCATACTGTATATCCAGTTTCATGGCTTGATTATAAGGCTTCTGAAATAGGTAGATTTCAAAACACTCCCTCATGGGTTTGTTCAGATTAGATGCAAAAATCCATTCAAGTTGCTGCAGGACATTTGGGATAATACTGTTAGTCTAATACACCTTCCTGTCAGGAAGCTTTCTTGAGAATACATTTTTTCTTGCTGTAATAAAATGGCCCTATTCTAAAGGATCCATAACCTTCAAACACTGTGCTGTTTTGGGGTTTGTTTTTCTTCTAACATCTCCATATCGTCAGCTAGCTATAAGCTCTTTCCATTTGGAAAGTCAGTTCTTCTATCCTTCATGTCACTTAGCTGCTCTTTCTGCTGCTCACTAGGATGTTTGTGGCTTAAATTCAAGAGTGGGAACGTGTTGTTCAGGATAGTCTGTCGAGGGTATTGTTGCCTTCTTGATATTTGAATTGCTGTCTAACCTGAAGCAGTAATAGCTTTTATTTGGACTGAAATACTTCACTAAACACACATTGTATGCAGCAACAAAAATTCAGATTTTTTAACTCCTACCTGAAAACCCAGCTCTTATTTTTACAGCCTGCAGCACAGTTCCTTGGAAGGCAAATCAGCCTTGTCTCCGCTGTTTTCTGTGATAAAGGATTGAAAGATTGGAAGCAGTCCAGTGCATTGATCTGAGATGATTTTGCTTTAGCTTTTGTCTTTCCTTTCCTAGTCCTGCCACAAAAGCGTCTAAGAAGTGAAGTATGAATGTTGCTGTGCAGCTTATTCTCCTATTATATCAAAGCTGTCAGCTGGTAAAGGTAGATTTCTCCTTCTTCCCCATCCTGCCCCAGTTTCTAACTTGATTTGTGACTGCCTACCATCCCAGCTGAGGAAAGAGGGAGATAGGCACAGGTTGCCTGAATGTTATAAAAGCAGGGGATTTCTGTTAATGTGGGACACCGGTATTACTAAGGATATACTGGGGTCCACAAAGACCTGAGTTGCTGAGCAGTATCAGAATTTGAGAATAAGTATTTGTGTTAAGTATGAGAATTAAGCGTAATGGCTTTAGACCTGCATTTCACCACCACTTGGGGAAATAGTCAATATTTATAGTCTTCTATAAAACCTTACCATTTTCCACCAAATAGATGATAGGAAGCTGATTGCCCTTGTGGTATAAAGAGGTACTTTAGCCTATCAGATTGCCCAATTTAAGTAACGATTTATAAATTGCAGTCTTTTTCCCCAAAAGTTTTGAGAGCTTTTTAAATTGGATACTGAAAAATGCCTAGAAAGAGATTTTGGTGTGAAATCTTGGTGTGTGCTGGTTTCCTCAATGATGCTTATAACTGCTGTGACGGCATCGTTTGCCCCAACCTGACGTTTTTCAGAGTCTTTTTTGGGGTTCTGGTAATGGTGAAACAGTGAATTCCCCTATGCTGTGCTCAACAGTGCTTTTATATTGCAGAGGAGGGTGAGCAACGATGTAAAACTTCCAGCCCTGTCTCTTCATATGTTTCCATCAGAATGGAAATGCTACCTGTCCTCCTCCCTTTTCATAATGCAAATGTAACTTCTGCTTTGTGATCCTCACCACACCTGTGCTGCACAAAGTTCTGGGCGGCATCTCACCCTCTGCTGGTTGGCAAAACTGCAAAAATTCCTCTGCGAACCACAACTAGGTTTAGCTTTTCTATATGATATTTTTCCGTCTTCCTTTTTCTTCCGTCTAGGTGGTTTTTGCTACTAATGTACTATACTAACACTGTGAGTAGTTGGACCAGAGCGCAGAGAATGGTGTGTGGTTGTGCTTTTACGGTTTCGTGCAGTTCCTTCTTGCATCCGCAGCATCCTGTATTATAAGTGTCTATTTTATAATCCTACCATGAGTTTGCCGTTTTTAGGGGGCGTACCTGCACTCAGTTTTTATGGTCATCTATAAACACTTCTTGGTTTTCCTTCTCACGAGGTTGAAGTAGCAGATTTCAAAATGTATGTTAAATTTGAGATTAGTAAAGAAAAGAATACCTTGAAACAGTATCAGTGTGATGTGTCCAGTTGTTTTCTTTTTTCCTTCCTCTGGAAGAAACAGCATATTTATTGCTTGTTACTTTTGGCATCAATATGAATCTATTATCTCAACTGTATAGATGATACTTGGCCACCATTTGGGAAAGATGAGCTTTGTCAGTGTGAGAAAAAGACATATTGAAAGGGGAGAAATGGTCAGAAAATGTCTCACTCTAAGGAGGAGAGGGATACTGAGAAGTTCAGCACTTTTCCTTCTGTTTTAATGAGGAATTTCAAGTAGCAATAAACTTGAGTTTGACCTGTTAAATTGAGAACTATTATTGGCTGAGGAAAACAGTTACATTTTTGTTCTTCTGGTTTGGGTTGGTTTTTTTTTTTTTATTCAAGCCAGAATATGATTCCTACCTTAAGCTAGTAGTTTCTGACCTAGTTCAGTGTGATCTGCAAAGGCTTTTAGATGCAAACATACCTTGAAAGCCATTTCCGTAGAATATAGTGTATAAAGTATTGTTTAGTGTTACTACTATTATTAATCATTGAATATTGACATTCTCTAGTGAAAACCCAAATACTTGCAGATTGTCCCACATTAAAAATGGTCAATTACTACATTACACACTGGGTATGAATTCCCAGAGAGAACTAATAGCATTTTGTTCATGTTATTTCCTTCGTCACACAAGTTTCCACCTGAAGGTATATTTACAGGCTGAATATAAAGCTTGCTAAAAAAGCTTTTGAGCTTAGGTAACAGTGAAGATGACAGATTAATCTAATACATTGTGCACAGGAGACCATTTGATGCTTTTTCTTTGGACTAGATTAGACTTTCTCTCTTGTGACTGCACTGGAGTCTTTAGTAGGTAGAAGGAGAGCAGACTGGTCAAACACCTGCAGAACAAAATGAGGGTTGATTTATATGGGTGGGTGGAAAATGGCACCAGGAGGAAGATCAGTAGAAGGGAGAATAATGATTGTTACAATGCCAAAATTATCATACAGAGGAAATAAGGTACTGACACTATGTTCAAGCGACTGACAGATGTGGGAGCTGCATGTGGTAGAAAGAAGGGTATCCGTAAGCAATGGAACTTTAATGTTTTGGTAGGCTTGTATGAAACCTTGCTTCATTTTGCATGTTTTTCTATGGTTTGAAAGGCCTTCAGTGACTTTAAAAAGACATTTATTTAGCCACGGAACAGCCCATCGATGTGTGACTTTTCCACCTTATTGAGCACTATTGACGAAATCCCTCTGTGTTGAAATTGGTGGCAAAAATCCTATCAATCTTAATATAGCCAGAATTTCACCTCTTATCATCTGTTTATTTGTGTGTAAAGGTACTACATGAGTTCTGCACTTGGCTGACAAAATACAGGAATTTTGCATAAAAATCAGTGGAAGTTTTGTCAGAATGAAGGCTGCATAATTGACTCTATTGACTCTGTGGGTGTGATAGACTTTTTTACTGAGTTCTGCCTGTAAGTAGGTCACAGTGAATGAAAATAAAATATGCATTCCGCTTTGTGACAGTATCATGTATTTATAAGTAATCTAGTGATTTTTTTAACCAATTCTTGAGGTTTTTCTTTCACCTGATGCCCGTGTAGATGCACCCAGAAAAAAAAAGCATCAGTAAGCTCATTCTGAAGTGATATGTTTTGTATATTCTGTATATTCAAGTACTTGTATATTCAAGTACTGCTGTGCGTGACCCAGAAATGCTGGTGATAAATGCTGTATCATGGAGCGGAGTTGTTAAACTCGTTTATATCTAATCTTTAGATGCTATCAAGCTTAGGCTAGAAAAAGTAATCTGTTTTATGCTGTACTTTAACATTTGGTATATGTTATATAAACACATATAATCTCTTCACAACAAAGCAAATATTATAGAAACTCTAAATTACAAAATTTATTCTCGATTTGGGAAATTAATAGAGTGTGAGAGCATTTAATGTAGTTGCGTTTCATTTGCCTTCTTATCCTCATAGAACAGAACATTTTAAAATCACTGCTGTATCTGACGGCGGTTTGGGAAATTCAGAGATAAAGGACTATTTTAGGAGTTGTAAAACATCATTTTTCTGAATTACAGAAATTCTGCTCCTCAGTAGAAGCAATGATTCTTCTCTCTAGGACTTTTTTACTCTATTATTTTCTCCTTGGTAAAATAATTGCTTTTCTTTCTTTGTATCTCCTCTAGGAAAGAGTTCAGAAATTTTTTTTTAGTGAAAAACAGATGTTAAAATGTCTTATGAATAAGCTCAATCAGATCGCAAAAAATGCCTGTCTTTTAAAATATTATCGTATTAAATCTCACTGTAATGCATTTACATAGTTTTCAAATGTGCTTCTCTGAACTAGTCATAAATAGGACTGTGACTGTGTTAAGTACCCCATGGTTGTCTCAGAGTTGCCAGAGATATCACAGTAAATTATATACGTAGCTTTCAAAGGATGCGCTCTAGACACAGAGGAGTGAAAGGTTAAGCGTATGGGAACAAATTGTAACCAAGCTCATAAATACTAGTTCTATTTGAAAAATGTAACAGTAGCTTAACTGATGTAATCATGGTAAATTTGCAATGTTTCAGCCATTAATGATTCCAACCTCTTGCATACAGCAGCGAATATATAACTATGTGGATTTACCTGGTTCCATGTGCAAATGTTCGCTGCTGAATTGCAGTAAAAATTGAGTTAATGATTCTGGCATTTAAAGTAGAGAAAAGCACAGGGACTGTTGCTGTTCTTTCAACTGCAGACAGTATTCAGATTTTTGTGGATAGCTGATGCCCTAGTAAAATTTGAATTTCAGCTGACAAGGTAACTATTGCATTAACCCATCAGACTAAGAACCACAGAGAATATTCATGTAGTGTAGTGGGCTCCTCTATTTAATTTCTTTTTCTAATCAGTGTAAAAACATTTTCATCACTTATAAACAGCTGAAGTAACACCTTTATGATTTTTAAATGCCTGATATTTCTCATATAGAGGCCTCAGTGTTTCTTATTTGTCTTTTGTAATAGTTATTCTAGAGTCAGCCGAGGAAAATGTCAAAATGTCACTTGTTTCTCTCTCTTGCCCCCTACTCTTCTTCTCTTTCTAGAGGTTTTGTCAGGAGGGACCAGATACCGTTCCTCCATGTTTATATAAGCGCAGATACTAGTGAAATTCCATGGACTAGATAACAATGGCCTTACCCAAATAGGTTGCATAACAAAATTCTGGAGTAGCTTTGCCATAGGAGTAAGGGGGTGGGAGTGGAATTAACTTTAAAACAGAGCCTGATCAAATCATGAGAAAGGTTGGCGAGATTTCAGCGTACTTGAGACAGGAACACAGGACTAATGAACAAGGCGTTCTTGTCCCCTGTCTGCTGAAGAAAGGCTCCAGCATTTGCTGATGCAGAGTGGCTGTTACGTTGTGCATATCATGAACTTTTTAGCTGAAAAGATATTAGAGCTTTTTCTTTGGCCAAAGTTGCCCTCTTAAAACAAAAAACAGCTTGGATATCTAGCTTTGCCTACAGATGGGTGGATAATGATCTCTGACCATTGTGTGTAGGTTTTTCCCATAAATTGTTTCTGAGTGTGTTGGCTAATCTCTTTTTTGAATGTTCCCATTGATTTTTTTTTTCATCGGTGATCTTTTGGCAGCTGTTCAGTTCTAAATCGCTTTTACCATTAGAGAGCTTTTACTTGCACCTAATCTCACAGCAGCCATTTTGATTAGATTTAATGTAACTTTTCTCTCAGCTCGCTTTATAAAAAACTGCATCCTACTGTTTTCTGCATGCTTTTCTTAAAAGAGTGTATGGAGGAGAGCCAGGAGGATCTGCTGTTGATGATAGATGGTCTGAAAGTTAAACCAGCATCCTGAACAGAGAGTGCTTAAAAGGTTACAATGCTGTGTGTTTCCCTATGGTAAGCAGTCTTCTCATGGCAGTATTCCTGGATTTATCGTGGCTGAGACTTTGTCTTAGTAGCAGAGTTGCTGAGATTGATGTGTTCTACCTCAGGATTGATCATGCTGTGGCACAAGTTTGCAATGTCTAGTATATGAGGAAAAAATACACCTTTTTTCCTTCTGCTGAAGCCTGGTAGAAAGAGCTATAAAAAGGGCTATTGGAGGAATAGAAGCTTCAAAACTTTAGTTTATTTATGAGCATGGTAGAGCCAGTTCAGTTTTTGAACTGTACTGATTGGTTGGTTTCTAGGTCTTCCCTATTGCTGTAAGCCATCTCTGTTCTGTTTGTGCTTCATATACAAGTCTTAATGTGATAACCTTTATTAATGGGCTACTGTATATTGAGATTAGTATTGAACTCATACAGTGACCTCTTTTTGCTGGCAGAGTGGAAGGTCATAGGAAGTCTGCTGCCTTGTTTGTTCTAATTCACTAGTCTGCAGCTTAATCGTTCCTTTTTTAGTTTAAATAATCGTGGGCAAAAAACTTGAACACATGATTTTTGTATCCCTTGAATTACTTACTAGCTGCTCAACGATTTGTACCCCGGTTCCCCAGTAAGATGTTCTTTGGAACTGGGAGATGGTTGATTAAAAAAACACAGAAAACCAGAAAACACGCCCAAGAAACTTTACACACATTGAAGTATGGTAACCACTGCCACTTTGAACACACATTTGGTAAGTTGGAAGTATTGATACATTTGAAGTACTGATAGATTAATGACACAGGTAACTTTATATGTTTACTGTTCAATGGTGCCTGGTGTAAGAAGCGTAAACTTGATTAATATGTCTGTCAGGACTAGGCAAAGGGGCCTGTTCTTGGTAAGCAGAACCAAAAAAGCTAATAAGCATTAAAATTATTGTCAGAGGAAAATACACCTGATTCTGACTAATTCAGTAATTGAAAGTAGTGTTAAAGTTATGCTGTGAAAAAAAGAACACGGTGTTTTTGTGTGCATGTGTGTACATAGTATGAAAAGAAAAATTATCATTTGCCCACTGCAAAATATATTTGGCTTGATGCAGTCATCTGGGCAGAGTTCACAGGGTTTCTGTCCCTTCATCCTGCCCAGTTTCAATGCATTTTAAACTTCTACTCAGCACCTACTTCAGATTTTCAATTCAAATATAGAGAACTAGTAGGAAGAGCCCTTGTAAGTTCGAAGTTCTTTCTAGTGAGCTTTTGAGAGTATTACAAATGGCAAAATCCAGCTTTTTAATACTTGGTGCAGTTCCTGCAGGCAAGTTATTTATCTGCTGTTCGACGTAATGTCTAATTACCATAACTTCTTCCTACAGGCTTCCTTTGTGCATATGAGAGTGCTTCGGGTAGTCATGTTCCCTTATGTGTCATATTTATTTGTGCAGGTTAATGGTATCATTACCGTAACACCTGTGGAAATTGATCACACTTTACTATTTTAACAGACAATAAATAGGGATTGACTTGTAGTATCTGGGAAGATATGTGTTCGTGTTTTTTTTAAACTAGCTAGATTTTAAACTAGGCTTTGACTTTAGCTTTGTTTCTTTAGGGAGTCTAGAAAAATCTACAGTTTATTCCTCCTAAAGGCAGGGGGCCCAAGAGAGAGATTCTTCTGTGGATTTCTCGTTATCCCTCCCTCATCCTTTCCTTTGGCCAATGAAATACCCTTTATAGTAATTGATGTGTGAAAAAGTAATAAATAATTTCCTAAAGGAGGGTTTATTTAACATATTTGGAAGGCTTGTGGTGGTTTTGAGTGTGGGTGGGTTTGAGCTGCAGAATTCCAAAGAAAAAAAGCAATAACTATTCTAAAACTGCATATGGGCCAGTTTGTTTACAGTCTATTCAATGCATGTGGATTTTTCTCTTCTTTCTTCACCTGGAGTCCGTTGATTCCATCCACTCTGTGTTTTTGAAGCTCTCAGAGCACAGCAAGAAACTCTTTCAAATTAGCAAAGTAAAGGTGGCATGTCTGTACTGGGGGTAGCAGGAAAGAAAAGCAGTTTTGGGGGAAAAAAGGGGAAAAAAACCCCAAAAAGGTGATGGTAGTCCTTAGTCTGTTTTGATCTATTCGTCATCTTCTTTCTCCAGATCCTCTTCTCCTCTTTGTCCCCCCAGGCCTGAAAGCCATACGCTGTGTCCTTTAATCATCACTTAATATATTGCTTTCTTAACTATCACCATCTGCAACTGACAAGCGTAATCATCATCTTTTGTCATTACTTCCTGACTTGTATTCTTAATTAAACCTGTATGGTGGTCTGTTGCAGAACTATGAAAATATTATTGTGTGTGTTGTCATTATCACATGATTCAGGTTCTATTCAGTTTTAGAGTAGGATTGCCTTGAGTTTAAAAAACGTTTATTATATTCCAGATTATTCTTTGTGCTTTATTGTTCACACTGGTGACCTGTTGGAGTTGGTGTTTGTCCTGTCTTACGAATCCATACCTG
Source organism: Chionis minor (assembly GCA_013398295.1). NCBI lineage: Eukaryota > Metazoa > Chordata > Aves > Charadriiformes > Chionidae > Chionis > Chionis minor. Next base: position 2,522,370 of record VZSF01010416.1, read on the forward strand.
AAAGGCTAACAGCTTCTTATAATTAAGAAAATTTTAAAATTACTTAATGAATTAAGTGAAGAATGTCTGTGCCTGTATGTGTGTCCCTGAAGACGGACAAGGGACAGATCATCACAAATAGCAATAATGCAGACCTTTCTTATATTTATCATATTCTTGTATTTATATCTAAATTTTTATTTATTTGACATCTATGGTACAGTCATTAGTAGAAAAAAATTGTCTGTCAAAGCAGAAAAGCTTTTTGCATGCGTGATTATTTAAAACATCTCTGCAGTATCATAGAGTAGATTAACACAATAATGTTACAGAGCTGTAACCACAGAAAAATAAACAGGATATATTAAGACAACTGTAGAATTATGTCCTTGGTGACTTAACAAAGATAGTATGGTTTCATTTTCATATTTAGTGAGGACATCAGATCTGTTTGGTTATGCCTTTTAGTATGTTGCATATGATTTCACAATATCTTTTGAATACTTTTTCAGCTCGAGATGCTGATGAGAGAGAGAAGTGGATTCACGCTTTAGAGGACACCATTCTCCGCCATACGCTCCAGCTTCAGGCAAGTTTCACTTTTAACTTGTTTTACTTTCTTTTTTTTAAAGCAATGAAATACAATGGCATGACTGCTAATTTCAAACAAATCCCGTATAACAACTGGTCATTCTCTAGCCTATACAATCAGAGATAGTGAGACATCAGTATAGTTACCTGAGAGTCGGTTCAAGTCTTTCTGCTACTATTTTTTTGTCTTACCATCGTGAAAAGTCAGTATGAGACTTCCCTTTTCTAACTCATATTTTTAATTTGTGGTTCCAGACTTACTGTTATACATTTAGTTGTGGGTTTTTTTGGTTTTGTTTGTTTGTTTGTTTAAACTGGGCGTTAGTCCTTTTTAGGTCGAGCCTGTTGTGTGCTTGTACACCACCTAATTTTGAAACTGAAATGAAACAGCAGCATTGAACATCTTCCTGGATGACAAAAATGGCAAATAGCTTATGTTTGAATCCACTGTGTAAGCTGGATATCGTCAGTTTTCTGGTTGTAAAAACAGATGGTTAGACTGAGGATGATTCTTAGCAGTAGTGATCTGAAATCGGTTTCCGGTGATGTTCTAGACTTGGACGTGTGTATCAGACTTGCTAAACCCTTATTTTTGCCCTGGAGGGAAACCCCAAACTCTTCACAAAAGGGACTTTCTCATACTTGGTTTGTACCACAAAGGTGTCTGACGACAGTGTAGAAGTCTTAAAACAGGTATTCCTTACTTGTGTTGAATAAAGGTTTGGTATGCTTTTGGAGTACGGCAAGAGAATTAGGTAACTGTTGATACTGTATGAAGAAAGATACATTAAAATCCCTAATATCACAGAAGGAGAAGCAGCTTATAAAGACTGATCTACATCTAAAGACTGCCCAATCTAAAAAGTTAGAACAAGCCTGAATTTATCCCATCCAACTTCAGGCACTTGTTCTATCTCAGTCAATTTACTTTAATTTCCTGTTAAACACTGGTTTTCAAGTTTTACTGATTTATCAAGGACCACTACAGATTTTCTAGTGGATAGCAGAGCCCTGGATAAAAATTCAAGTTTCACAAGCAGCTTTGTATCCTTAGTAACGCGTCATGGATGTTTTAGAAGTAATCTCTCCATCTGGACACAGTAGCTGACCACAGAGTGAAGAACTCTGCTCTGCAGTGGGTGTGAGGAGACAGAGAGTATCTAGAGAACAACATGTGGAATTAGGAGGGCTGAGCTGCCTCCCAAGGAATGCTTCTTTACCCATCCTCTCCTCTGAGGGAGAAACTGAATAGGTTAACCTGAGCCAGTCCTGTTTAGGGGCTGAAATGAAATAAAAATAATCTGTGCAGTTTTTTTCACCCAGAAGACTTCTTATGGCTTGAAGATACAGACTATGGAAATGAAACACCAGAATATATTACAGTTTTGTCAAAAACTTCCATGTTCTCGAGAACTTGATTGTGCTTTTATTGGCAGACATAGATTTCATGATTGCAGCTAATAATGGAGCTTTCCCATTGTGTAACCTATTCACATTCCAGTTGTTTTTCAAATAAGTAAGGCATACTCTAGATTTAAAAAAAACCCAAAACCCAACCAAAAAACTAAATTAGTAGTTTATCTGGTGATATTTGAGGGAATAATTAAAAATACAGAGCCGATTGCTGAGAAACACATCCTCATCTCTCTTAAATATGCCCAGCCTTAAGCGCAACACCTTGTGGGCCGCTGCTGTGTGCTCACCGTTCTTTTTCAAGAATCTCCTTCAAGGTGCTGTTGACACAAGCTTTTTGTTTCCAAAACCCCCATTTTTAGACCGGCTGGAATACTGGCCGCTTACACCCCGACTCAGGAACGGTCAGAGCCTCACCATCTTCACTGCCACAAAGCTGCTGAGCAAATACCAATGGCAGGATTTAAGGAGACTGCGTAACCCCTGGCAAAGCACCTCTCGGGAGCAGGACAGTGCGGCCTGTCCCTGCTCACCTGCAGGGCGCTGGGGCCTCACCGGTGGGACTGGCAGCCTCTGGGCTGAAGTCAGGGCGGCCGCCTGCAGGGCCGCGCCCTGCCGGTCTCCCCTGGCAGAAGACCCGGGGGCTTGATGGCCTGGCCTGGCCGGGCCTGGCCTGGCCTGGCCGGGCCGCGACCTGCCTGCCCTCACGGCTAGGCCACCGCTCCCGCTGACCGCCACTCTCCGAAGGGAGGGACGCACCCCATCCTCCCGCCAATCAGCGGCCGCCTTATTCGTGATGCGAGGGGCGGGGCCGCGGC
>VZSF01010416.1:2525234-2654691 GCA_013398295.1 Chionis minor
TGGGGCAGGTCCCCTCCTCCCCGCAGCCCCGCGGCGCCTCCCTGACTGGAAACCGAGCGCTGCCTCCTCCCGGCGGCGGCCCAGCGGCTCCGGCCGCTGCCCTGCCCCGCCCGGGGCAGCCCCGGGGGAACGGTGGCGGCGGCGTTAGGCAGTCGTCTGTGTCCCCGTCCCCGTCGTCCCCCCACGGCACCGGGGGGTCGCGGGATTCCTGCGCCGGAGCTCCGGGAAGGGCTTGGGTTCCTCACCGGGGCGCCCTGCGCCTGGAGGGATGCTTCCCACCGGTTACCAGAGCCCGGTGCACACCAACACGCCTCGGCTTCAGTTAACGTGTAGAACAAAACGCGCTTGGTGTTCTTTTGCTTTCCTTTTGATTTGCACAATCGAGTCAAATGAGTTCGTTGGGAGGATTATTGGCTCAGCGGGCATGGATGGGGGGTTGAGTGCTGTCGCAGAGATTATTTTCTGTAACGGTATTTTCTTAGGTTCTTAGTTTGCATCGCAAGCAGACACGTGGTTGTCTGTCATATAAAAACCCTTGGGTATCTCTTTGTCCAAAACGATACATCTTTTCGGAGTCTTTTCAGATTTTGCCTGCCTGTTCTGGTCCTGGAGCGTTCAAGTGTGGAAAGTTGGGCTTTGGTTAAGTTTTTTTACAGTGTCAAACACCTCTGCTGGGTGTGCGAAAGTGTACTGAAATGCTGGTAGTTGGTGTGTGGTGCTGCCCAAATCAGAAAGGATAAGGAGTTAACGCGAGGTGGGGAGGTGAAGTGGTGTCTGGCTGTTCTCTGGTCTGATTAGTCTTGCTAATTTTATTTTTGCCTAAGTGTCCTACTGTGTTGTCCTTCAGTCTTTGTAATGGAATTCTTTTTCAAAACACTTGAAAATAATTAAACACACTTCCCCCCCACTTCCTCAACAAACCTAAACTTGCAAGGATGAGCTATGGTCAAGGAGCTGAGGAAGAACTGAATCATAAATACACAGACTGAGTAAAGGGATCCTAGTTGTCCAGAGGGCTGACAATTAGTAATGTTGTATTCAAATGGAACAAGAGTAGGGAGGAAACGTTTGAGATACACTTGTAATCTAATTTCTCTGACTTTTGAAACTGAAGTCTGTTGTTCCTGAAGCATGGAAACTGAAGCATGCTGTGTTTTTGTGTGTTCTTATATTAAAGGCACTACTAAAAATATGCATAGTTCTTCTAGTATTAGCTTTGTCTGTTGAAAAGTCCTTGAACAGTAGATGGTGTGGTAGTATTGGAAGTACCTTTCTGGATCCAGCAGTGTTTTTCCCCTTACCCCTCCCAGGATGTTATTGTTGTGGCATTACCAGGTCAGTGGCTTTGCAGTGGCAGCACATCGGTTGCCTCATACCCACAAGAGGTAAGGGGAAGGGTGTGCATGGGGTGAGGGCATTTTGTGGCTTGGGTTCCTTCTTTGTCTGGGCAGAGGTGATAAGTTATCTCAATTTTTCTTTTGTTCTTCACCAGTCTTATAACAACCAGCAATCCCATTCAAACAACAAATGCTTCTAGTCCTCTAGAAGTTTAAGTGTACATTACAATTTACAATTCAGTGTAAATGTCCAGCTTTCCTTGTCTGTCTTTTTAAGTGGCACCCTAGTGCTAGGTGTACTTTTTGGCTCTGGAATTCTCCTGTGTGAAAACCCCTTGAAGGTAACTCATGTCGTTTAGGGCCACGGTAACTTTCTTCTTCGATCTGAAAAGTGCAAAACCACTGTTGCAATATGAATCTACCAAAAAAACACCAGTACCTTTCTTTTGCCTGAAGGTAACACAGTAAAAAGCTGAATAAATTTCAAAGTTCTAAATGACTGAATGTGTGTGTGTGTTCTGGTAGTAGTTTGGTGGTGTTAGGATTTTGTCTGTAGGAGTCATGCTCACCCTGAGCTGGAGGGAAGAGCTTTGCTTTTTTTCCTTTTCTTTTTTTCCTCCCCCTCCTCCCTCCTCCTGTTAGCTGAAGCTTTCATACTAATTCTTGCCTTAAATCCCATGTCTTGAAATGTACTTTTCTCCTGTGCTGTTCTAGTGATGCTAGAGTATCTCGGTGTCTTAAAGTGGCAACTGAAGAGGCTGTTGGGAATTGCATAAAAGACAGCTATATACCAACTTGATTTAAAAAAATAAATAAAAATACAAAGCTGAAACTTGCATGTTCTACAAATAAGTTGCCTTTCATGCTTTCTGAGTAGATATGAGGTGATAATCCACATTAGAGAGTCTTTAAATACTTGCAGGCTGCAAAAGATTTCCTACGCAAACTTGGAAAACCCTTCAGGTAATGCCCCAAACTATTTCAGCCTCTTGCACTCACTGTAGAGACAAAGGAACTGAAATTGCTGCCAGTATAAAGGTGAGCTGTTTCTTAACACAATAAAAGTGAAAGGAATAATAACAATAATAAAAAAATTTGCTGTGTAGCTTGGTACCTTGGTAATTCCAACAAGATATCGCTTCATAAGTAGCAAATAGTAGGGAAAGAAAACTGTATTCGAAGAAGTGGGTCTGGGATGATTGCTGTGAAGAGTGATACAATGTCTTAAATATTAAGAGTTTACACCACGGCTTCACCAATACTTAAAGTTGTTACTGCTGCTGGAAGCAGTCCTGTCTCGCTTCTCCTAGCAAAAGGGAAGGGGCAGTGCGGCGAGAATAGTTGAATTTGGAACTGGATTCAGAACTACCCAAAGTAAAAATACTTTTCCTGCTGCCCTCCCTTTCTGAGTTTAGTTTTAACCCGCATTAGTTTCTACACTGAGTTGATTTTGTGGCAAGGGAAATGTTTATGCTGATTCAAAAAAAAGAGCAGAGTAAGGGTGAGAATAAACAACAGGGGAACTGTTTATTCACTTAAGCTGGTGTAAAGTGTTTGTGAACCTGTGTTGCTAGTAGCAGTTCACTTACTATAACGTTAACCAGGGTTTTTGATGACCTTTCTAGAGCTGCAAGCGACAGTAAAAGGGAGAGTAAAAATTTCTTTTATGTATCTCATAAGTATATTCTGTTGTTACTCACTGGCTTTCCAATGCTCCTTCTAGAGTGAGTCAGGAATGCTTGCATAAAACTAAGCACAGGTTCTTTTTAGATAAGAATATATCCAGTAGAGGTGTGCTGGCTGGTTCAGGTGCTAGTGGAAGAGCATAGAGTTAACAGGCGTGCTGCCCTTTTCCAAATTCTGCTAACAAAGTAACTGTGATAGTGAAAAAGCACCTTAGCACAAGTGCAATGTCTACATCCATAATAAATTACGTAGGTAAATGAATGGGACTCTAGAATATACTTAGTATTTGTGAGGTTTCAGAATTGCAACTTATGCTTTAAAGACAGAATTTTACATCAGTAAGTAAATACTTCTGGTTTTTGAACTCTCTCGGTTTTCCTCAAAGACCTGATAATATCTAGAGTTACACAGTCTTTGGTAAGCGTTTTGTGTTTTGCAAAGCAGAAATACTTCTCCTTTATTTTATTCTGTGTTTCTAGAAGTGCAGTATTCTGTTTGGAAGTCTTTTGTGCCTTCCAGAACTCATACGTTTGTTTTTAAACTTACTTTGAGACATTTACATTCAGAGTTTTAAATATTGCTTAAAGATCCATCAGAGGAAGAAAGTATGGTTGTCTTTGCTACAAATAAAAAGACAAGAAGGTGCCGTTGTTTAGTGGCTTACTGGTCAATTTGTTGGTTTTCTTCACTTTTTACTGGTGGTCCTTACAGGCAATGTCCTGCTTGACAAAATCAAACGTGCTGTAGGCAGCGCATATGTGCCTGATGAGGTATTGCGAATGGAGGGAAAACACTCTTATTCACTTGTTTAACTTCCACAGGATTTTTTTGTTGGACTTGAAATCCTAATTAGATGAGGAATAGAGCATGAATATCTTCAAAAAGATAAGAAAGTCTGCTCTGTACAGCTTTCTTTTTTCCTCCCCCAGTAAAGCTATTCTACAAGGACAGCTCTTGTTAAGTCTTTGTTGTTGCCTCTATCTTTTTCATTGTTTCCCTGCCTTCATTACCGGTCGTTTTCCACAGAGGTCGTTACTGGAATGTTTTTGTTTGAGAAATATATTTGAATTTTTCCAGTATGCGTCTTCTAAGGATGATGCAATCTTTTCATCCCATCCTAGTTTGAAAGAACTAGTTTAAATTAGGCTGGAATTACTTCTCAGCGTGGACAAGTTTTGAATACAAATGCATTAGTGATATGCGCGACTTCTAATTTGGAGGACAAGGAAACAACATACAAACTCTCTTAGTGCTAGCAGTTCTGTAATGGAAATAAGACTCATAATACGTGTTTTTAATTAATTGGTTTATATTTTGTTCTTGCCCTCCTGTTTACTCCTTCCAAAAAAAGGGTCCTGCATGAAGGGCATAACTTTGCAGGACTCATAGAATGAGATTTCTTTACTTAACCCCAGACCAGCATGTAAACCCTTTCCTAGGATAACCATCCTGTCTGCGCACTCCAAGTTCATGGGTAACATGCAGATCACGCTGGCAGACCATTAACTGGGTAGGTCAGTGTGCTGCTGGGCCCCACTTTCTCCTTTCTACCTACAAACATTACAATGGGCACGTGCCCTATAGAATCTATTCTTTAAGCTCTTGATAGGTCCTGAAGGGCACATCCCAGAAGTTGTAGGAAGGAGGGAGGAATGAGGGAAAGAATGCTGTGTTACCTTTTTCTCTTTTCTGGAGTTGTTATCAATATGAGTTTCTTTGTGGGGGACAAGTCAGGTACCAAATGCATTGTTTGGGGAAGTGGTGGGCAGAATAGAAGTTATACAAATTACTTGCTTCTGCAGCTATTTCAGCTGGTAATATAACTGTTAATGCCTTAAAACCTACATTAACACAGAGTATTCCTTCATTATTTGAGGGAAATAAAGTGTACTTACTGACAGATCTAGTTATTCAGTGGAAAAACAGATTACGTTACTTTGGATTGGTACTGACAGTGAGAAATAATTAGTGTATTTCTGAAGACCTAAAATACTCTGGGTTACTATTCTTTTTAGTAATTTGAAGGTACTTATTTTAGAATCACAGCATAACTTCAGCTGGAGAGCACCTCTGGAAGTCGCCTGGTCCAAGCCTGTTCTCATTGTGAGACCAACTTTTCTATGTTAGATCAGGATGTCTAGAGGCAAATCCAGTTGAGTTTTGAACTCTGCCCTCCAAGGGTGGAGGTTTGACAATATCCTCAGGCAACCTCTTTTGTCGATCTATGAATAGGTGAGCAGCATGTAATACAAGTTTCTCATGAAGATTTGATTGCTAGTTCAGATCTTCCATTTCCTAATTTACATTTAACAAGAGGTTAAATGCCATTCTCTCGACTCTGCTCACTCTTCTCTTTTGAAACCTCATTTTCTACATGGCAGGGGAGGGAAGAAAGGGGAAGATAGAGAAAGTGTTCCCTTTTTTTCTCTACTGTGTCTTTAGGTGGCCAGATAAAGAAGAAATAAGGATTTTTTTTATGCAAATCTGCACTTTGTATATCTCCTCTCTGTAAATTACTGCTGGGTTTGAAATATTGATTGATTTTGTTTGCTATTTATAGTGTGGGTTTTTTCTGTGCTATTGCTAATCTTGATATTTTAAACTTTCCAATTGTCTTCAGGTTTTCAATTTTAAATCTGTGAGAAATTATTAACCTAACCTCGTATAACACAGACTAGTAAATTTGCTTAGTAGGTTATCAAATTTCATCTACAACTGTCTGTATACAAACCAAGAGCAAACTAGTGAAATGTTAGGGCCTTAAGTACCTGTACTTCTTTTCAGCATTATTTTCATGTTTCATTTCTGTACTATGTCAACTTGACGCTATACTTGGTTTTAGGCTTTCTTTTTACATTGATTGAAGTTTTAGCTTCCTAATAGAACTTTTTAGGTCACAGTTTTCACTCTGTGTTTGATGTCTGCACAGTTCTAACACTAAATGTTTTAATCAGCTTTTCCCTTCATCCTACGAGGCTGAAATTTATCTTAAAGCCACCACTAAAAATACCAGATTGTTACATATTAGTAGTCATAGACTGATGACTGAAACAAAAATTAGCATTTTTATGCAGCATACAGATAACTTGCACTGTTAACTATTGTAGAATGGTTTGGGTTGGAAGGGACCTTAAATCCAACCCCCCTGCCGTGGGCAGGGACACCTCCCACTAGACCAGGTTGCTCAAAGCCACATCCAACCTGGTCTTGAACACCTCCAGGGATGGGGCCTCCACAGCTTCTTTGGGCGACCTGTGCCAGTGCGTCACCACAGTCAGAGTAATGAATTTCTTCCTAATAGCTAGTCTAAATCTCCCCTCTTTCAGTTTGAAGCCATTACCCCTCATCCTATCACTGCACCCCCTGATAAAAAGTCTCTCCCCATCTTCCCTGCAGGCCCCTTTCAGATACTGGAAGGCTGCTGTAAGGTCTCCCTGGAGCCTTCTTTTCAGGCTGAACAACCCCAACTCTCTCAGCCTGTCTTTATAGGAGAGGTGCTTCAGCCCTCCGATCACCTTTGTGGCCTCCTCTGGACCCGTTCTAACAGGTCCATGTCCTTCTTATGTTGGGGACTACAGAGCTGGACATGGTATTCCAGGTGGCATCTCATGAGAGCAGAGGGGCAGAATCCCCTCCCTCGACCTGCTGGCCATGCTGATTTTGATACAGCTCAGGATGCGGTTGGCTTTTTGGGCTGCAAGCACACATTGCTGGCTCACTTTGAGCTTCTCATCTACCAACACCTGCGAGTCCTTCTCCTCAGGGCTGGTCTCAATCCAGTCTCCACCCAGCCTGTATTTGTGCTTGGCGTTGCCCTGACCCACATACAGGACCTTGTACTTGGCCTGGTTGAACTTCATGGGGTTGGCATGGGCTCACCTCTCCAGCCTGTCCAGGTCCCTTTGGATGGCATCCATTCCCTCCAGTGTGTTGACCGCACCACACAGCTTGTTGTCGTCAGCAAATTTGCTAAGGGTGCACTCAATCCCACTGTCCATGTTGCCAGCAAAGATGTTGAACAGCACCGGTCCCGTACTGACCCGTGAGGTATGCCACTCGTCACTGGTCTCCACTTGGACATTGAGCTGTTGACTGTACCTCTTTGAGCAAGGCCATCCAGCCATTTCCTTATCCATCAAATGGTCCATCTGTCAAATCCACGTCTCTCCAATTCAGAGACCAGGATGTCGTGCAGGACAGTGTCCTGCTTTGCACAAGTCCAGGTACATGACATCAGTTGCTCTCCCTTTATCCACCAATGCTGTTCTAGAAGGCCACCAAATTTGTCAGGCACGATTTACCCTTAGTGAAGCCATGTTGGCTGTCACCAATCACCTCCTTATCTTCCTTATGTGCCTTAGTATAGTTGCCAGGAAGATGTGCTCCGTGATCTTGCTGGGCCCAGAGGTCAGACTGGCTGACCTGTAGTTCCCTGGGTCTTCCTTTTTTCCCTTTTAAAAAGTGGGGGTTATGTTTCCCCTTTTCCACTCAGCGGGAACTTCACCGGACTGCCACAACTTCTCAAATAAGATGAATAGTGGCTTGGCAAGTTCATCCACCAGTTCCTTCAGGAGCTGTGGATGTATTTCATTGGGTCTCATGGGCTCGTGCACCTTCAGGTTCCTCAGAAGGTCTCCAATCTGGTCTTCTCCTACAGTGTGCAGTGCCTCATTCTCCCAGCCCCTGCCTTTGCCTTCTGCGACTCAGGTGGTGTTGCTAAAATATATTTCTGTGTATAGTATCTTCAGCAGAAATTTTCTGTATAGTTCATGCAGTTTTGGTATATGAAACCCGACCTCCAGAATTTTAATTCTGCATGCTAGCCCATATGCTGAAGTCATAGTGTTGACTGCTAGCTGTACAGACAACTTGGTTTTCAACAAGGAAATGGAATACTGATTTCATATAGTTTCAGTTCTAGTTTCAGTGTAAGTTAAACTTCACTAGTTTGAGGGAGCGTCAAAAGTTTCTTGGTTGAGAGGACTCTCCCTTCTGCCAATTAGTTTCTTTTTGAAAACCTGTTACACTGGATTGTTTTTATATTTTCTTAATTTCTTGGCATAGTCAAAATGGTTGCTTTCTTTTCTTCTCTTCTCCCTCCTCCTTGTTTCAAAACACTATTTCTAAATTTAATCTAGTGTGGACTGTTTAATACAGGGTGAAGGATCTTATTTTTTTTTTATTTAATTTTTTTAATGCTAGTTTACAAACTAATCTGTGTGGATAGATTTACTCATGTAGAACTGTTGTCAAGATCTGAGTGTTAGACTGTAGCACGGTTTAACATTTGGCAAATGAATAAAGAATAAAATCTTCTACAGTCAGTAGATGGCTTTATGTTTTAGGGTGTGCATGACACTGTGCACACAGATTGACAGATGCAAGTAAGAGCGAGTCATTCCTCTATTGCATGCGAGTGTTCATGCCTCTAAAGAGCCGTCAATAAAGCTCTTAATATGATGGCCCATTATCACACAAAAAATAAAATAAAGTATCAGTGTTGACAAAGCAAACTGTCAAAGAAAAATTTATGCTAATCTGGAATTTTACAAATAGGGATTGCCATCTTCCCCCCTACGAAATGTTTCTTCCCCACTGTCTGATCTTTACACATTCAGACTCTTGAGATTCTCAGCAGTCAGAACAGCACAGTTGATGTTTCATAAGAGTTTGAAGTGAAGATGATGTATTTTAGAACAAGCATTTAGGCTAGTAGGAAAGTCTTGTCACTGTGGTAACGTTCGCAGGATTGTTTCTGTTACAACTGATGTTTATTTCTTTATCCTCCGTGGGTTTTTCCCTCCTATATATTTAACTTGCATTGTACAATCTTTTTAAGCTGGGATTGCTTCAATATTTGTTTTGTAGTTCCATTTGCATTAAAAGGTATTATATAAATAAACCTTAAATGTGCTTGCATAGCATATATGCATGAAGTCAGGAGTAATCAATTTCAAGAGTCCTCTCTTTCCTGTAATTAAAGATTGGGTAACCCTGTGGGAGTTTGTTCAGGTCTTTAGTACATGGTTTATCAGTTTCAAGGCGGGGATTATGTTATATGCAAAAGTGTGCAAGCAAGAAAATACAAAAATAATCATTTTCATGGCACTGATACTTTGTCCTTGTTGGTGCAACAAAATGTAAAAAATCAAATACAGTGACAGGGATGCAAATCATTATAGCTGTAAAGGAACTAGAGCGACCAGGAATAATACTTTTGAATTTTTCAGCTCAAAGGTGGGTCTGTAGTTAAGAAGAGATTTAGCACTCAGTTCAGTTCTTGGCTGAGAAGCCATGAGTTGAGCAATATTGTCTGAAGTGTGAAAAGTGCAGTCATCCAATTGGGTATGGTTTTGTCTTCCTGAACAATACGTAATCACAAGACAGTCTTCAGAAAAACTTGAATTCTCCATTATATTTTCCAAAGAAACTTTAATTAGTGTAATGTAAGGGGATTTGTTCAATCATAAGTAATGAAATACTGTGGTGTGCAATGATTATACCCGCACTGAAAATGTGTAGCAATTTACTGTTACTGATTTAGCTGCAAACAGAAGACAAATGTGTTCAGCTGTGTGCCTGTGTTTGCACATGGCAGGATGAGAGGCAAGGCAACATTTTATCAGTCAGTTGGCAGGCAAAACCATTATTTTTGTTATCTTTTTTCCTCCTCTGAAACTCTAATTAAATATTTGATTTTTATTTTATTTATTTATTTATACCTAGGGTGTGGATTCAGGATTTGTTCCCAGCGTTCATGATTTTGACAAGAAACTCACGGAGGCTGACGCTTACCTACAGATCTTGATAGACCAGTTGAAGGTATGGTAACTAGCTGATGTATTTACTGTATATAGGTGTCTGCTTGTCAGCGTGGATTTCAAGGTCTGGTGGAACGGAAGCTTAGCAGGAGAGCATCACGTTTTATGCTTGGCACGCGTTCTCGTCAATGTGGGAGGCAGAGAGAGCTCATCTGGCTGAGTTGACTGTGAACTGGAGAAAACATAGCTTTTTTTTTAATATATGAAGTCTGATGATGATAGAATTTCAGTTTCTCTTTCTCCTCAGCTTAGGATATTACAAAAGTTTCTAACTGCTTCTGAAATAAAGAGGTTTTTTTACTAGAACTACAAAAATGAAAAGTTGTAAGCTAAGGGCTGAACATATGATGAAAATGGCTTTCTCTTAGAATTTGTCACTAAAATAGTTAGAAAATTAGAATAAACCAAACAGGTTTTATAGAATGGCTTACAAAAGCTGAAACGTTCTTTTGTGTATATAGCTTCATGGAAATGGCAGAGGCGACTTAAGTTTAATTTTAAAAACATAATGAAATCATTGTATCGCTCATAGCATTTTAGAATTTATCTTAAGAAAATTTTGTCAAGTAACATGTAACTACACCTGCAGATAGTTTCAGCCTTTGTTGCAGTAGTGGTAGATCATCTGTTCTTTCTCCTTGAGTGAAAGCATTCTGTAGAAATTTAGTACAAATACAGTTCTTTTACACTTTGTTTGTGTATTTTAAGAGTGGATGGGAAGGTGAGGAACGATGAGGTCATATCTCTCAGTACTCGCCTTATTGAGAAAAACAGTTTTTGCTGCTGGTTAGGACGCTTTTTCACATGAATCAGCAGGTTAAAATTGCTTCAGTTCTGCTGGTTTGGACTTTTTTTTTCCTGATATAACAGGCAAGTATTGCGTGTGAGATATTCAGCAAAAATTCAGTTGCGGGGGAGGGCGGAGAGGGGGAAGAGCATACCAACAAAAATGGAGGTAGGCAAAAAGATACAAACAGAATTCAAAGCCAAACTGCAAAGAGTTGATCAGGAGTTAGCTTTGTCTCCCACTCCGGAGCCATCTAGCATGCTTCGCTGAAGAAAGGTATTTAAATCTTTACATCTTCTAATTGTTATTTCAGGCCAGTTGGGGGAGGGGTTATAGGAGTTAATTAATAATGAAAGCAGAGTGAATTTGGGAATGGACAGAGACCAAGACTACAGTCTTTTTTTAGAACTAGAAATCTGCCCTCAAGGGAAAGGGAACACGTAAGTAGGTTTTAGGCGGGCAGTTGTGAAGAACTGTAGCTCACCTACTAAAACTTGCAGTCTCTTTTCTGAGCAAGGGTGGATGTAATGAACTTTTGAGCATTACCCTTAATCTTTTTTATTCCTTGAACAACTTGTACTTTGAGGTTCTTTTTATGTGCACCTTAGAGTGCTCTTGAAGGCAACTTTTAACTGTTTCAGCTCAACTTGTGTTAAATATAACACTTGTAAAAGAATAAATAAGAAAATAAGAAAAAGCTAATGCTGGGAAATCACTATATATGTTCCCAAAAGAAGCGCGTGCAAATCTTAAATGATTTGAATCATTTGCCTGAATAACAACGTACCTGGAAGGGTTGATAAGGGTGAGGCTGTTTTGGTAAGCACTCTATATGCCCCAAAGATCTTTACTGAAATAAAAGAAAGGCAGTTTGAGGTGTTCTGATGAGTGTCGCTTTTATTACTTAACCTCACCTTTTTGTTCAAATTGTGGTTAGAATCATGGCAGACTGAGCTGTGGAACTAGCTGGGCTCTGAGATTTGGTCTCTTGCAGGATGGGATAATGTGAGAAATTAATTACAAATTTGTTATATCACAAATCCTGTAGGGAAATGCTAGACAAAAAGTGCTTTGAGTCGTAATACCAAGATTGTATAATGTAAATACTTATTAAATGCTTTTGGTTTTGAAATTTCAGTGTTTCTGACTGATTTTATATGGAAATATAACACTTCCAGTATTTTCACAAGTATCTCTTTCTTTTAGCTCTTTGATGAAAAACTCCAGAACTGCAAAGATGATGAACAGAGAAAAGCAAGTACATTTTTGTCTTAAATATTGGTTATTTTGCTGTAGTCTGTAGAAATTTAAACATTCTTGGTCTGTTTTCATATTTTCAAAATCCCTTGAAGCAATTTGAGTAACTGTGATAACATTATTTGTGTTGTGAAGAGGCAGTAAACAGAATTTTTAGTAATACCGGGGTGGTAACATTAAAAAAGATTTCAGTCTGTAGGAAATGACTGCTTCTCTGTTATCCAACCATCTGAAGCATTTTTAACTTAAATTTCGTATTTTCTCATCTTTAACGAGGGTGAACGTTTAATGTTTGTAGGAATAGCAGAGCTATTCTGAAGAAAAAACCCCAAATATGAAGAATCATGTATTTCAAATAATTAGTCTGCATCCTGTGTAGTTCTGTGACTAGCCAGCCACAAATTGGAGGTGTGAGAATACCATAATTCATTCACCTTAGATGGGGATGCCAAAAGTGTAACTTCCTATGTGGGGAGCACTACTTTTTTAGCAAGGTTGTAATTCACGTAAGTGTTGTGTATTTTTTTTGCATCTTCTCCTATACCATTCCAAAGTCACGTTTGTAGGTCAGAATTCAATCACTATGTTTAAGAAAGTCGAACACATACCTCTTGTGGTGTGTGTTTGACATATAGGATCATACTGGTTTTGTGTGTTAATTTGTGTGGTGTGGAGGAGAGATTTAACAATTCCTTTTGAGTTGTTTATTCAGTTTGTTACTGAGGAGTTGCTCCCCCTCCACCCCCCCACAGCAAATGCAGTAATTTCAATATCATAGAGCAGTGGTGTATTTCATCCTAGTTTTCCACCCTCTGCCCCCAGTTTCACTTGTGAAAAATAAGCTGATGGATTCTGGTGTTGGTTTCAGTTTTGAAAACAGTTTGATACTTTCTGTGTTTAGTTTACTTCGCTATAATGGTTGTGACCTTTCATGGGTTATCCACCTTGCTTGATCCATTATGAAGTCTTAGGGACTTCACAAGTCTTTCTCGAGTTCTTTTGCATGTACAGGCGTTTAAAATAACTTTGAAGTACAAGTGTTCTCTGTGTAAGCATGTTTAATTTCTAGACAGCTGACTGAAAGAGTAGGGTCTAAAGAATTTGTGTTTCTCCTTTGGTGTGCCTTACTGGGAAGGAGAGTTCTCCTTCAGTTTTGACCTCTCTCCAGATGCTGCTTTGCAGATCAGGCAGTACTTTCTTTTTCCCTGTGACAGTGTTTCTAAGCCCTGGAGACTTTCCACGTGTTATGCTGATTTATTTCTTTCTTTATCTCTGCAAGGTATCTATGGAACAGACAGATTGACTTTATAGAGAAAGCAGGAGGCTTGTTTAGAAGAGGTCAGCTTTCTCTGGTTTTAAATCTTGATGAGTGTTGCTATTACTATAGATTCCATTTATTGTCTATTAAAATTGAAAAAGACTCGGCAGAGCACTTTTTACATCAAGTCTCTTCCTGTACTAAAGCAGTTAAGAAGATTTTTGCTACTGTATTTAGAGTTTTCCTATTTGTTTATGGAGGTATGGTTCAGTTGTCAGACTAAGAGCTGAGTGTAACTCAGGATACTTCATCCAACCCATAGTTTTTTTTCTCTGAGGAAAAAAGATTTGGTTATTTGAGTGTTACGCACTTCCCAAGTGGCTGTTTTCTGCAACTGTTTTAGGCCAGGCATTTAAAACCTGAGCTGTTGTTTTTGCAAGCATACAGAGCATTGGATGAGCTGGTTTTCAGCTACAGAATTTTGAAGGTAATGGTATAGGGTATAGGTGTTCCGAGGTGCTTCAAGATCTCTTAATATCTTCTTTCTGAGACACGGTAATTTGTTGAACTTCAAAGTAGACAGTGCAGATGTAGACTTGATGCATTTTGAAGACTGAGAAATATTGTGATTAGCATGAATTCCCTGTGTTCTAGCAATACTTCCAGCAGAATTGCAGTTAGCACAGTATAATGGGATCATACTGTCTTGCAAATATACGGTAACTAGCAGGGCTGCCAGTTTTGCTGAATCTACTAATGGAGTACAATGTATATATCCGATTTCGTAGGAATTAAAGGAAGGTGCGTCATCTGAGGGTACTGGTGTTTCAAGGTGAAGACAAGATAGAACTTTGCTTTCTCACAGTCTTAGCAATGTTATTGGTGAGAACTCAAACTTTTCTGTTCAGTTTTGTGAAACTGTCTTGACCACGCATACTGGGGAGAATAGAACTGTAAGCATTCAAAAGCATCAGAACAGCAAAGCGGTGTATATTTGGCAGCCTGGAACAAAGCTGACATTACTTAAGTTTTTGGAGAGAAGAGTAGCCTGCTCAGGTTGTTTGATTCTCAACGAGTACTTTTTGTGAAGTAAATCCAAGGCTGAGCACACAGATTCAGATTGCAGAGAGGCTGAGCACACAGAGTCAGCTACCCCTCTGTGCCTCTTCTGCCTCTCTTTGCTGCATGAGCTGATTCCTCTGTAGTCACAGGATTGTTGAATGAGGCAAAAATCATGTTCAGTGAAATAAAATGACTTTCTATTGGAACACCCAATAGCTTAATAAAAAATGAGTTGTCAAGGAGGTGCAACAAGCAGCAAGTAGATGGAGTAGTCTCAGCAGCAGCCTGCAATTTGATTACATTAGGTAAAGCGTGTGGCTGCATTCTGCAAATGTAAGTCTGCAGGAAATTGATGTTTCGTTTGAAAATATGTGTATTCATTACCTAAAATTAGGGAAACTATCTTTATTAAAATTTTATCTTCATCAGTTTTCAAAGAGTAAGGATATTGAAGAGCGAAAATTGTAATCAGTTTTAGTAGTAAATTATATTCTTTTATATTATTTTTACTGGTAATGTTTTTTTTATCTTCAAATACCTATTTTTACCTGTTTATGATTGTTCTTACAATTTTATATTTTCTGAATTGTCTGTATTACTTTAATGCAAGTTTAAACAAAAGATAAGAATAAAGTTTATAAGAATTACAGCAGCGTGTATACATAGCAGTGTAGCTCTGTACAGTGGATGAGACGAGATACAAGCATTGTCCTAACCTCCCCCAAACCAACCACTCTTGTCAGCACGCCGGTTTTGTTGCTAGTGAACATCTACTTGTTTTTCTCTCCCCAGTGTCATGTGTATAGGGTGTTTGTATAAGATCGTACAGGGGGGCAGTTCACAAACTTTGCTTTATGGCTGCTTACATCACCATTCTAGAATAACACATTGCTCCTGAAAATCCTGATAATTCCACGTCAATGTTTGCTTAGCTCTAAAGAACAGGGCTGGTGCTTTTTAGAGGGTCTTCCCAAGGACTGAGTCTCTCTGACTTGCCTGCATTGTTCTCATAATTTTGTGTACATATGAAAAAGACAATATTCCAGTTCCGTGTGCTGTATTCTTTCAAGGTAGCCGTATAACATAAATGTGAAAAATACTAGATTGATGCGTACTGTTACTGCTTAAGTTAGCCGGCTCACAAAGAATTAATTTCTGTAGAGGGGGAAAAAAATGTGATTCCATAATTTGTGGATAGGCCTTGGAAACCAGGTGTCCTGAGATTTTTCCCATCTCAGATCTCCTGTGTGGTCTTGGACAGATTAACCTTTTGTCTGTAACTATGTGTAAGAATAATACTGTCTTAATTAGTCTATTGCTTGCAAAATTACAAATGTGTAGGGGGGAAAACAGTGTGGCTGAATTTTACACTATGTGGTTTGACATCACTTTCAGATTTTCAGCAAAGATGATATCAGTGAAGGAAATGATACCAGTTTATTTGGTGTGTAAATACTCTATAACATGGTGGGGGAAAAATACATAAAGAATAATCAGAACTGCTGACAGCTGCCTACAGTTGGCTATAAAGCTCTAAGACTGAATGATTTATTTTGGCTGCATAATCTTTCATCTGACAAGATCTATGTGTTTGGGTACACTGCCTATTCCATTTTGGTGCTAAAAGACTCAAAACTTCGCTGCTGTCATGTTTAAAATGCTTTTTTTTCAATATGTGTTGATAAAGTTTGGACTGGAAGTATAGTAGAGATATGAAAAACAAAGAAAAACAAACCAGAATTTTTAGCTGTTGGCATGTTTCTTGGCTAGCAGCAGAAATAAATATAGTACAACTTTGTGATGTAACATCCATTATATGCTGTTTCCTAGTTCAGCATTGTCCAGTCGTTCCAGTGGAAAAGGCTGAGGCTGGGTGCTATTTGGCCACCTCTTGCCAATTAGTTGTGAAGAAAATGTATAGCATCCTTAGGAACAGTATATAGAAGAGAGTATAACTGAAAAAATTTCTCCCAGGTATTGTCTGGGATGCCATCACTGCATTTTTATTTATATTTTTTTTTAATCCACAAGCTGAGACTATTAATTCCTGTAGATCTATGGATGTGTGTAGTTCTCTTGTGGCGTACAACTTGGCTTGCAATGCTGTGTGGGGAAAAAAGTGCCCTCACACACTCTTGATTATTTAAGAATCAAAAAGATTGTGACTCAGCTCACATGAGACACTCATATTAATCAAAACAAAGAGGTCCTGTAATTGAATTAGTAGAGGTTCAGTGCTGAGTCCAATTTAATAATTTTCCCTTCTGCAAACAGACCCAAGGACATCAACAGGATGCATATGCTTCTTAGATAGGTCATGCTTATATTGTAAAATGGCATGCAGATGCCTTTTGCATGCCTGAAGTGCAATTACACAGGAAATCTTAATGAGCCGGTGTTTCTAGATAAAATTAAGTAGGCAGATTTCCAGATGCACTTTTACTGGAGGCTTAGAAAGACCAAAAATATGTGTACGCTGTTATTTTCCGTGATTTTTTTAAAACTGCTTAACTCCATATGTTTGTTATACTTAAATTATGGTAATTTCAAGTAATATTGATCGTTGGAATGTGCCACCATTCAGTATACTATCTAAGGATATGAACTGAACTTAGAGTGAATCTTCATACTCCATTTCGGTTTTGTTGATGTTATGCAAAACTGAAGTGTAGACTTTGATGGGGAAACAGGTGTAACGTCACTGCTCAGAAATTCCTAACAGTATTATCTTTAAGTCTTAATTATCAGTTTGACTTCTGTCTTGTCAATTGCAAAGTGAAAATTCTGTCTATGTACAGAAATAGTCTTTTAACATGTTGGTTACTTTCCCTGCCCCCCAGTTTAAGATTAAAATACAGTGTTTGTACAGTATTTAGGTCAAACTAGATGCTGGAAATTCTGTCTTTAACCACTCTGGTTTGATTTTTATTTTACAGAAAATTGAAAGTCTCAAAGAAACAACCAGTGTAAGTTTCTTTAAATTTTGTGTCTACTATATATAGATTCTGAAATTCATCTTATTTTCTTGTGAAACTTTTTAAAGCTTTTTACAGAAAAGTGGCAATCCACATTAGGTCCAACAGTGTGATGACAGAGGCAGCCTGGTTCTGGTGCTGTATTCAGATTTATATCTAGCGTCTTAGAATGATAAAATCACAGAATAGTTGTGGTTGGAAGGGACCCCTGAAGGTCTGCAGTCCAACCTCTTGCTCAGAGTACAGGCAGCTAGAGCAGGTTGCCCAGGACGAACTCCAAGGATGGAGGCTCTACAACCTCTCTGGGCAGCTTGTTCCAGTGTTTGATCATCCCTAGAGTAAAAAAGTGTTTTCTTATGTTTAAGATGAATTTCCTGTATTTCGATTTGTGGCTATTGCCTGTGGTCCTTTCACTGGGCACCACCGAGAAGAGTCTAGCTCCATCTTTTTTACACCCTGCCATCCCAATCAGATATTGATGCCCATTGATAAGGTCTCCCTTGAGCCTTTTCTTCTCCAGATTAAACAAGCCCAGCTCTCTCAGCCTCCCTTCACGTGACAGCTTACCTGCTTGCAGGGCTCTGAAAGTTTGAAGCTGACCTCCTTTTTACCCTGGCAGCCTGTGCTGTATGTGGCTTTTGGAAACCTCAGTTTTCTACTGTTACCTTTTTGTCTCTGGAAAATAAAAAGGGGAAGGGAAAGTAGGGGTTCTACAGAAGTGAGTGTCCATTTAGTTCTCACCTAATATTTCGGGTAATATTTTGTATAACTAATAAAAATACAGGTATTTGTATTTCAAAATATTACATGATAATAATACAAGGGTTTCTTTCTGTTATTTCTGTTTCCCTAGAGCATGGTAGAATCAATAAAACACTGCATTGTGTTACTACAGATTGCTAAAGTAAGTACGCTATGAACTATTTTGAGTGTTAATTATATAGCATTAATCTGTGTGAAAACAATTGAAATCTAAAAATGCCTTCTATATGATACAGGATATTTTTATATATATATATAAATGGATATAAGTTGATTTATGCTACTAAGTTAACGAAGTTTCTGTAATACTGAGTTCCACAGCAGACAATCCTGTTAATGTTTGTGCTAACAGTTGTGTTGATGACAAAGCTTTTCTTCTGAGATAAACTTTCTTTTGCAGAGCTTGCTATTAGACTAAATAAGAACTTCAACAAACATAAGGGTGATAGAATAGAAACTTAACAAATCTCTACTTTCTGCTTCATTTAAGACTGTGATTAACATAAATAGAAAAAGGGAGAATTGTGATGTTAATAATCTAAACTGGTTTGACCAGGTTTTTAGTAGGTCTGAAGTTCGTGATGATGTTAGAATTTTTTGAAGTAAGAATTGTTTTATTTGAGAATGCACTATGGGTAAGGCACTTACACTTTTCACTTAAGTATATTGTTACTTTTTAAAATTTAGTGAGATTTGGATTTTTTTTTGTGTCAAGTTCTGCTCTTACAGGCCTTCGCGTTCTATATTTAGGATATGTTAATTATTAGTTGCTGATTTATATCTGGAGAGCAAAGGGAAGGAAGATGGTGCATTGCAGATAAATTTATTTATGGTAGCTTCAGCATGCAAGACTGAATTCAATCAGAACACATTCTGATTTACTCAGAAATAGGTGTAAGTTCCTCAGTTTTTTTTTCTGTAGTCTAGATCACCTTTTTGTAGCTCTCAGATACAATACTGCTGTTTGTCTTCATTCTGGAGGTCAGATACATTCTACATACTTTTGAGGCCAGTGGAAACTGAAGTTTTTAGAACCTCGTAGGATCAACAGTTACTCACTGAAAGGATCAAAGCATGTTTTGTAAAATTCAGATTTTATATCAGTAGCTTAAAAATTCAGAAGAAATGGTGCATCAGTTAACAAGTCTATACAAAACTGAAAATATTTTGCAAGTGTATAGGGTACATTGAAAGAGTTTTTGCCACGTGAATCAGAGCTAGAACGCTCTTTATTTAATATACAGTGATACTATTTGAATCCTTCACTGTAGTGATAGCAAGAAAAGCTTTGTCAGTACTTAATAATTTGCTGTTGTTTAGTACTGAGTATATTTAGAATTGTTTTAATACAGTGAGGGATTTTGGTGGAGTCAGTTATAGATAGATTAAATGGTAGTAGTATGCTAGTTTTCCTGCACAGCTATATGTGACTTGCTGTATTGGGGTAGCTGTGGGAGAAACGGTGCAACAAATGACTGGCTCGTTTTTTGTTAATTACTATATAAATGTATTTAATAGTTGTTATTTTCACAGAGGTTTAATTCCTCTGAAATTTTGCTCTTTTTCAAAAGCCTCTGCTGTGTAATTAGCAAATCTGAAAGAGCAGAATTGTAATCTTCTTTTCAGGTTCTTGATCAAAGCTGGTAATAGGTGGCTGCGTTAGCTTTCTTGTTTCTGTTGAATATCAAATTCCATTTCTGCTGTGGGTAGGTTTATTGGGGAAATAGACAAATATGATTGCTTATCTTGTGCTGATGCTAAGCATATTTTGAAGTTGGCTAGGTGTCTTACTCATAACAGACAAAACTGAGCCTGTAGTGGCAGTTGCAGTCATTTTTTATCAGGTTCAGTGCTCTACTGCTTCAACTACTGTAGAAACGTAAAGGTAGGTGGAATTTGGGTCCCCTAAAGATGCTAAAACTTGCTTTGTGTTACGCTAAGTCAGACCTTGAAGTCCTTCTTTCAGTAACAGTAAATATTAACCAGTGTAAATAGATGGGTTTACCCATTGAGGAGTGGGGGGTGTTTTGTTTGTTTTTTTTGATAAACCGTATCTAAACCTCTTGTAGAGCTATTGAAGATAAGGTGGTTTAAGTGAGTGGTTTATGCAGAGTTAATTGGAAGATGTTGATCCACGTATAGTGAAAAATACCCTCTGAAAATCTATCTGCTATTTTAATAACCCTTATTCTACTTCATCTCTTCATCATCTTCCTCTCTCTCTTAGGCAACTGTACTCGTTGACTACATGGCACTTCTGTTCCCCTCCTCCCTTCTAGGAACTGTGTTTTGGTATCCTCATTTCTTACTGCTGTAGGAAATGAAGAATACAGGATTTTTTTCTGTTTGGTTTTTACAGTTCTGTAAATTGCATGTATATGAAGCATTATACATGTAAAAATGTGTTGTGTCTGACTGATAGCTTTCTGTTCTCCAGTATAGAACCTTTTAAGATTCTGAAAGTTTTTTTCCCATAGCTGTAATGCAAGTATGGCTGCTGACTTACACTGCTGAAAATAAATCATATTAACACCACCTCTGCCGTCCACTTTCACTTCTGCACTGCCTTTCTCGCTAGGGGACAGACTTCAAAATTACATTCTGCTTGTTTTCCTACCTTGAAAATTGTTATCACTTCTCTGTGTACTCAGAACACTTCTCTGTTTCAAACACGCAGCCATTTATTATTTGGATGATTTTGGTACATTGAGGCAAAACTGGTCTTTTGGTGGTTTTGGGGTTTTTTTGTTTTGTTTTTAATTGTGTGTTAAGTTGAGCTCTTTCATGGACTTTTAAAACAACCTGCCTTAGAACTTGGACAGTTAAATTTTCATTAAACTTAGTGGTAAATCATGCTACTTGTATTTGAAATGACCCAAGGCATTTTCAAAATAATAAAATACCAGCTAAATAGGAATATGTTCCAGTACATATGTCGCTTACAAAAAAGCAATCAAAATAAACTAAACGGGATGGGTAGGTGGAGCATTTGGCTTGAGTTTTCCCCTGTGTGTCTATGCCAGATGAAGCTGTCTAGCTTTGCCTGATACTCTTTGTGTGTTGTAAAAAATATATGTGATGGTGCCTCAGTGATTTGGTAGACTACAGTCTTATAATAGAAATTATTATACTTTTTATGAAGTAGCCCTTATAATTTAAATACTTGCTTTTGCATCTTTGCCTTCCCTTTTTCACTTATAGAATCGTCTAGGTTGGAAGGGACCTTTAAGATGATAGAGTCCAACCATCAACCTAACACTGCCAAGTCCACCACTAAACCATGTCCCTCAGCACCACGTCTACGTGACTTTTAAATACCTCCAGGGATGGTGACTCCACCACTTCCCTGGGCAGGCTGTTCCAATGTTTGATAACCCTTTCCGTGAAGAAACTTTTCCGAATATCCAGTCTAAGCCTTCCCTGGCGTAATTTGAGGCCATTTCCTCTTGTCCTGTCACTTGTTACTTGGGAGAAGAGATTGACCCCTAACTCTCTACTCCATCATTTCTGGTTGGTCTTGCCTGTGTAGTTTTGTGGCGTTTCTTCCTTCCTTACCTCATCAACATACCACATTGCTGATGGTGCATTAATGAGATAGAATGGCAAGCTTCAGTACAACTGCAGCATCTTTGTGTTTTATTTTTTAGGTCTTAAGAGATGATAGCATAACATGGGGAATTTTGTATGTTGAAAAAAAAAAAAAGATAATATATTTGGACTTTGGTGTTAACTCGTTTTTTCTTCGTTTGTAAGTTTGCAACCCGATGGAACTCATTGCCCTTAGTGTCGTTTTTGTCAGGGAAAGTCTCGCTTAAGAAATGGCAACTCGCAGACTTGCCAGTTCAGCAGCCTATTGCCAACTATCTAGGCTAAGGAAGAACATACAAAGTATCAAAATACAAGTATATGCCAACTTTCTTACTACTATTTACAGCTTTTTTTTCTTGTTCTTGACAACTGAAAATCTGGGGAAATACTCTGCAGACAAGTCTTCAGGCTTACACTGAACAAAATTGTGGATTGATATACTGGTAATATGAACTTTGCAGCAGAAGTGGAGAGATTTGGTGTAGTGTTTAGTAAAATTTATACTGCTGCTGGTACAATGTTAAAACTATGCTAACTGTAGGTTGGTATTAACTTGTCTGTTGCTAGTGTAATTTCCCCCCGCTGACAGTTTTATTCCATGCATTGCCTACTCTTTCGCATATGCTTCTAGGCAACCCCCCCCCCCCCCCCCAAATACCAGACTGTAAATAATCTAAAACATTTTAAAATCTTATTTTAACATATAAAAACGCCTCTGCCTTTCAAAAACAAAAAGGGCTTTTGAAAATGTGACCTGTGTGGTAATTGCAGTTCTTCAGAAACGGAGAACTTTGTGTCTTTCGGTTTTCAAGCACTCACTGGTGCTACAGACCATGTTTTGGGGGAGTCTTAGTTGTTTAGGAAGAACCTATGTTGTAAAGAGTAATTGTGCTCCGCAGTGAAGAAAGGATATTTTAAATACTGTTTGAATTTGTGTGGACAGATCCTCAGAAAACACTAGTCTTCAGAGGTGCAGTGATTATGTATAGAGTTGTTTCTTCTAGGTTTATTTACTGTATCACCTGATGAGGAACATTTTATGGCTGAAAATGTAAACATTCCTGAGAGAAACTTGCTGTTCTCGCATAACGCAGAACTGATAAGTGGTACAAGATTGTTATGTTGATATTTTTAACATTTTTTCCTTAAGGACCAAAATAATGAGGAGAAGCACGCAGATGGACTTATAGTAAGTTTAAATCTAATCTTTACCTCCCTTTATTTCTGCAGAACATGTGAACAGAGACCTGAATTTCCACTCATTTTGCAACATACTTCTTCCTTTCTCTAATTTACTGCTTCAAGTGTCTTGTTAAAATTACTGTTGAGTCATTAACTTCTGAGGTTGGCTCGCACCCCTTGACTTTAGAAAATACAGTGAGCAGTTTTATACTGAATGTCTTAAATGGCAGTATTGTAACTGAACACTTAGATAAAAATCTGCCATGTGAACAGATGAAAGGGAAATTATCGGGACAGAAATAGTTGTGTGTTCCATTTGAAGCGTCTTTATGTATGAAACAGATCAGCTATCCATGTGCTTCAAATAGTTTGTCTTTTCTACAGCACTGCTGCTTTGACGCAAAGGTGTATTATGTCTGTTTAAGCAATGTTTCTTCTTTAATGTAACTTCTGCATTTTTAATGTAACTGCTGTCATCTTTCGTTTCGGTCACATGTGACTTCTCTTTCTTCGTTCTCTTTTTGTCACTTGAGTACATTTCAGATACTTTTAATAGGAGATTGGTTTCAGTAAAATGTAACTTTAAAAATCACAGTGTGTCCTCATTACAGCTGACAATGATTCCCAAGCTTTATTTGTCTTTCCATTATATGCAGCGTTAGCAGTGTGATTTTTCTGGTATGAACTTTGCAGTAAAGATGCATGTGCAGGTTTTGGTTTCATCATTATTGTAAATAAGATAAACAATTACCCTGTGGACAGTCATGTAATTCAGGTCTTAGTGTAAAGGAATGGGTTCTGCTGCGTGCCCTGGAAAAGAGAGATCATGCAGCTGGATGCTACCACAGTTTTGTGGCAGGGGTGGTGTGCACAGTAGGTCTGCAACTCAGAAATTTCATGTAGAAATTACAATGTATTATAGTCTGAATTTGATTAGCTGCTGTTCTAATTGTCTGCGGGCTGGCTTGTGCTGGGGAGAGAAAAAAGGTATTTCCCTAAGAATATATGAACTGATGTATCAGTGATTTTGAAGAGTGCCATTTTGATGCTGTTGAGATCAATGTTAGCTTGGGCTAAAGGTCAGGATTTCACCTTAAGCTTAGGCAGGAATGTGATCAATATTTGATACCGTGGTGAGATGATGGTCTTGTTGTTTCTGTGTGGTTGGTTTTAAGTTATTAAACTCGGAGAAGGAGACTTTCAGGTCTGCCTTCATCTGTTTCTAAATCACGAAGGCATACCCCGAAATATCTACCAAGAAACTCCAGTTCACTTCAGCGTCGAGAATAGTTTAAGGATGAGATTACAATCCTGCACACAAATTCAAAGTTACTTTGTTTTTTTCCCTTTATCACACCAGTGTTGTATATCACATACGTTACTAGCTTCCCTAAAAATTAGGGGAGATGGAGATAGCAACAGCATCCTGTATATCGTAGGACCATCTTGATTTTTAAGTTTCATAACTCTGAAAATGGGATCATGATTTTAAAACTATGAAAAATGTAGGAGAGGGACCTACCTGTATTGCATGCCTAATTGCACAAGCAGATGAAGTAATGTGTAAGGGACATTGATTTAATGCTGGAATACAGTGGAGTATATGTACTGGATTATTTATTTGTATACTAGTAAGTAACACCAATGAAAATGTAGAAAGCAATTTTTATGCCTTTTTAAAAAAGATAAACAGGGAATAGTTTTGTTTTCAATTAAATAAATCCTGTGCTGTAAAAAAATACTAAAAATCTTCACTGCTTCACTTCTTTAAAAAAATTTTTTAATAATTTTTTTTAATGTAGGATAAATTTCAAAATTACAGTTAACTAGGAAAGGAGGCAAGAAAGAAGTCTTCCTTTTGTGGGAAAATAGGAGGAGGAAGGTTAAAATGATCCTGTTTCCCTCAGTCTGCATCCAAATAGAAATTAATAGACTAAAAGGAGCGAAGAACAGCTGGAGACTCTCTTCAGTTTTAAGTAATTATCTAAAAAGAGGATAGGAACAAACATACTGACTAAATTTAAAGGCAAAGCTCATCTACCTTTTTTAAAAATGGAACTTTTTTTAAAGTAAAACTCAGTATTTTCTGACCTTCCTGTGCTTGATATTCTTCAACTTGAGCACAGTAGTAAGATTTCCTAGCAAATGGAGGCAAAGATTTTCACAGTTCTGACATCGGTCAATGGATTTAAATTGCAAGACGTTTGGAAAAGGCTTTTATGTCCCTTTTATCGATTTAATGACCCAGAACAATGTAGAAGGTCTGGTTGTTGTGTGTAAACATATGTAACAAACAATGCTTAAATGATAACAAAATTACAGGCCAGTGAAGCAAGGCAAAATCATGCTAGTTTGGATTAAAAGACTTTGCAGTTTAGATTTCCAAGAGGCTTGTTGTATAAAAGCCAAGAACGTGTACTGAAGTCAGCGACTTCTGTGAGTGTCAGGTTCAATCGGTGCTTCATTTTCAGCACCCACATTCATAAGTAGGTTGAAGTGTCCTCTACTGGAGATGCACTGCAAACTGTCAGCTTGCATTGGAAAGAGTTTTGGCAACAAAGCCACTTCATGGCTGTAAGCATGCTAGTGATTCTTCTTTTAATTTATGGATTGATTTACTATGGTCTGGACAAATTAATTTTTGAAAAAAATTTGTTTTAAAAATACAGATTACCTGTCCTAATTTTTGCCACATAATTTGCATCTAACTTTCCACTCTTTGCATGCAATGTTTATTAACGGACATTGGGAGGAAGATGAGAAGGTAGAACTTGAAATAAGAATTCTTTATAGGACAATTCAAATCTCTAGCAAATTCAGTTTAGTGTAAAATCTGTGTAAAGATTTAAAGTGTTACCACTTTGAAAGTATTTCTCACGTCCTCAGCTGTCAATTTGTGTTTACTTTCTCTCTCAGGAATTTGCTGTCTTGCATTTGGGCATTTCTTGTGCTCACAATGTTCTTGCTATCTATGCTTGATTTATTTTTTTAATTGAGAAAAAATGTGCTTTGCTTTTCTTTTGTCTCAGAGCACTATAAACCCGGTTGACGCGGTGTATCAGCCCAGCCCTTTGGAACCGTCAGTGATCAGCGCGATGCCTTCCCAAGCGGTTATACCTCCAGGTATGCTGTGTGGAAAGAACCTCGTTAGAAATATTCGTGAGCAGAGCAGGATGCGACTGCAATCTAGGTGGAGGGGGCTGCGTAACGGTGGATAGCGTGTGTCACACGTGCGATACAGGCGCACACTGTGCTTAGTGTGGTGCAAAGGAAGGGAAAAGAGCAGGAGGCGTAGAGCTTCCTCAGCCGTCAGGGAAATCTGCCTCTAGTTCTGTGGGTAAGTTGGTGTATTTTACTTGCCCTAAGTTACCAAATTACTTTTCTAATATGCTTTCTTAAAATAAATGAAACTATAATTTTCAGAATATAAAAATGCTTTCTAGCTAAAGAACTGCAATTTCTTAAAAATGCCATCTTCACTTAATAATAAAAAAGAACTATATAACAATGACAGAAACATGTTTTTCTGTCTGAATGGCTTTTCTAGAAAAGTGTTTCATTTTTGAAGGTGAGGTGAAATAATGTGGAATCTCCTTCCCAACAAAAGTATAATTCGTATATTTAAAAATGAATTTTGGGTTTAACGTATCAAAATATCTCCTAGAACCTGCTCAGCTGTGCAAGTCAGAGCAGCGGCCCTCATCTTTGCCAGTGGGACCTGTAGTAGCATCACTTGGAAATCAGACTCCAACACCAAATAGTACAGGTACAGTTCTGTGTAACTGTCTTATTGAAGTACAGGAAACAAAACCTTAATATATACTGTCTGTAACCTAATGTAATTAGCTGTTAAGACAACATTGTATTGGCCTAGATCTTGCTTTTAATCAACACGTATTTCAGTTTGTTTAAAAATCAGTTATTGTGGTCTTTCTCCCTCCACCCACCATATGTACATAATACATAGGAGTATTACCAGCTTGCTTTCTTGTCTCCATCATTTCAATCTTGCAGTAATCAGCACAAGAACTTTGCAATTAATACATCATATGTGGCCTTCGGGGTTTTTAATTCATTGATTCTCTTCTTTCCCCCTTAAAGAATAGCATTTATTGCACTCTTTAAAACTGCAATAGACGCTTCAAAACAAAAATTGCTATAATAAATATGAAGTTGCTATGATTATCTGTTTACAAGTCCTATAAATTTTTAAGTTCTTTTTTAAAACCGTAGCTGGATACTTAACATATTTTTTATCTATGTTGACTATTACTTTCTGATCATTTTACTCATTATATTATCTAATCATGCTAAAACTCTCCAGTTCCCTCTCAAGTTTTTTTCTAAGCTTGTGTGTTGATTTTTGTTGTTACTTTATTACTACCCTCCCTTCCCAGAACACTACTGTGTGTGTATTTGCCCCCATCTGAAAAATGAAGGATACCACTGCTGGCTTTTTCTCCTGCCAGAAAGTTCATTTTTTTAAATCTTACTCTATGCCTCTCATCTTGTAGTTACTTTCTGAGGATTGTTGTTTCTCTAATTACCTTAGTTTGCTTAATAACATCTGTTGTGACTTAGGCTTCCACAAAAGGTCTGTGTCAGTGTTAACCTGGTTTATCTTTATTGCTATGACTCTTCTGAAAAACAGCGAGTTAGTGGTGAGACAGGATTTGTGTAGTCCAATTCAGAAACTGTATTCATTAGATTTTGCTACAAATATATTTGTAGCTAAATTGGAAACAGATGTTTTGGGTAAGTACAATAAATTGTAAGTAAATGGTAAGTAAAATAAAGTTGAGTGAAAACTGGCTGGAGTGCCATGCCCGAGGCTTGGTGATTAGCTGTATGAGGTCCAAATGGCAACCAAGTGACTATTGGTGTTTCTCAGGGGTTGATACTGGGTCCAGTACTGCTTTGCATCTCAGGGAGGCTGGACACGGACCTTCCCAAATGGGGGAGAACTGTGGACAGGACAGGGCTGCCAGTCAGAGAGGCTGTGACCGGCCGGGGAAGTGGACGAACAGAAACCTCGTGAAGTTTGATGACGGCAAATGCAAAGTCCTCCACCCATCTATGATGGTCATAGCCCTCAGCCTGCCCTGTTGCATGGGGTTAACTGCAGGCGGGCAGAGGAGGAGCCAGGGGTCTTGGTGAGAAACAGATAGGACATGAGTCAGCAGCTGCCCTCATGGCGATGAAGGCATTGCTGTATACTGGGCCGGACTAGCGAGGGTGTAAAGAGCAGATTGAGAAGTGATTGTTCCTCTCTGCTTGGGATCTGTGGAACATCTTGAGTACTATGTATAGTTTTGGGTTCCGTAGTACAAAGACAGGGACGACCAAGATGGGGAAGCTGAGGCCTGTGATGTACTTAGAGGCTGACAGAACTGGGCTTGTTCAGCCTTAGGGAGATCAAGCGGAAGAGGGGTGTTATGGCTGTCTTCTGCCAACTGTTGGGAGGACATAAAGAAGATAGAACTGGGCTTCTCTTGGACATGCGTGGCAAAAAGATGAGGAAACCAGCACAAGTTGTAAGAAGGGGAATTCCAAGTAGATATTAGAAAATGTTTTGGTTTTCTAATGAGGGTGATCAAAGTTTGTAGTAGGTTCCCCAGAGAGATTATGGAATCTTCATCTTGGGAGATACTTAAAACCTGCTTAGATGTGTGATCTTGATCAAACCGATATAACTTTGAAGTTGTCTTGGCCTCAAGTGGGGAGTTGGACCACGTGACTTCCAGAGGTCCCTTCCAACGTAAATCATACTATGAATTTATACAAGTTTTCAGTATTGTTGTTTTGCCTTTAATTACCAACTTTAGGGAAAACATGTCCTTATACTTCACTGTTTTTCTGTGTTCTTGATTTTCCTTGTGACCTTTCTTTTGTTACCTTTTAAATGAAACTGAATATGAGCCTGACTAATTACCACTTCTAACTTTGTAAGATACCTTCTGAGTTTGTGTTGGTCTTTATTGATTCGAACAGTCTTACTTGTACGTTAGAACTGGTGGATTTTAACCTCCTTCGTTTGTTTTTATTAAATCTGTAAAATTTAATACTCCATAGGAAGTGGGCAATCAGCACCTAGCAGCAGTCTCACCTCTCCAAGCCATGTCAACCTGTCTCCAAACACGGTCCCGGATTTTTCTTACTCAAGCAGTGAGGATGAATTCTATGATGCTGATGAATTCTATCAGAGCAGTTCTTCCCCAAAGCGATGTGTGGAGTAAGTAGCTGAAAATGTGCAGTGCGTGCTGAATATGATTTTTATCTACAAGGGCATGGCTTGTCTGCTTGTAGAAGTTAGTTAAGCTAAATAAGTGAATAAGCCACACTGGCTTTAAAAAAGAACAAGCAAACAAAATAAAGCAGGGGAGGCAAAAAAGCCACTTTGTGTAATAGAATAAGATTCCCCCCTCCCCCAGCACAGTCTCCTGTGAGGGATATAGTTTGTTCTTCTGCTCCTTCCCATTCCATCAAGAAGATACGTTGACAAAACTCGTAACATAAACCGAATGTGGGAAGCCACCAGCTCAGAGATTTCGTCTGAGAGTGTGGTTTATTTCATGTGTGTTTGTTGCAGCTTTTGGTAACCAATAGCTGATTCCTTGTTATGTTTACTAAAAAAAATTTTCTTTCAAGTTGACTGCCTTTCCCCAAAATGTCTATTTACTCTTCTTTTTTGTGATTCAGAAAATTAATTTGAAGAGAGGCTACACATTTCAAAGAGGAATTAGTCAGTAGTTATGCCTTCAGGTGTTATTATCTTAGACTGCGGGCTTTCCCATGCATTCAACTCCAGTCCATTTTCAGTCTGTCAATTAGCATGCAGGATGTCTGTCAGTAAACTCCTTAGGGGATTGATGTCTATCTATAAGAAATTATAATAATTTGGTCTGAATTGGTTCATTGTGAATTGTGAGAATTCATGACTCTTCTTCAGTTCTTCAGGGTCTGCTGCAGTCCTGACTCGGAGCAGCACAGGAAGTAGCCTGAAACGTCCAGATACCACAGAGTCCCTCAATTCTTCCATGTCTAATGGGACAAATGATGCTGGTAAGTGGACTGCCAGAACTTTCAGTAAGCAGCTCTTGATTTTTAATCTGTGTATAAACGGTGCCAATATATATATGATGATACATACTTATGACAAGGTACTTATAGAAAATGGTTTACCTGCTGTTTCTTTACTAATGGAAGATTGTTGAATTATAGGATTTAAGAACCTTAGTTTTATAAATAAGACCTTTTTGATAGTTTATATATATGCTAATTAAATACAGGTTATCTTTGAAGGTTTAGAGAAAAACAAAAGCAATTTGGTCTTTCCAGATCTCTTCGATCCTCCTGATGATCGAGATGATGATGGGGAAGGAGAATCAGTGGAAGAACATAAGAGTGTTATTATGCATCTGTTGTCACAAGTTAGATTAGGAATGGATCTAACGAAGGTAAACTTGGTGACTGTTCATGGGAAAGGGAGGAGGAGTACACCCTGAATTCTGTGTAAATCAGGTTAACGTTAAAGTAACCATTTAACTGTATATTTGTTCTGAGAGCTAATTAAGGTATAATCTCTCTAGGATGTCATTATTTTAATTGGAGTTGTTATTGGGAGGGGGAAAATGAATGCAGAATAAATATATCCAACTGCTAAAATCTGTTTGGGAAAATAGTTTGCTGTGGGAAGTAGCTGTTGTCTTTGAACCTGACCCTTGGAGTCCCTGTGAAGCTGGGGTAAGAGGAATGCTGTAAGCAGTAGTAATATTTCTCTTGCCCTTTAGCTTCCTCGAACAAAGATCTGCAGGATCCTGGTGTATGGTGACATTCAGTAAGACATGAATAAAATAAGAGGGAATTAAGCATATAGTGAAATTCTTTGCATAATTGGGATCTTGTTGAGGAAGTTGCTTGTGCATTTTAAAATGCTACGTGTAGGTCTGGTAAGTGAAGAGTTGGTTTTTTCACGAATATGATTCATGTTGGTGTCCTAAGGTTAAACAAACAGCGTTCTGAAGGTGTTGATCTTTCTGGCCAGCTTGGTTAAACAAGTAATTCCAGATTGAAAAAGAGTAGGAGAGATCAATCCTATCATTAGTTTCCTTAAGTAGATGACTCTTAAGTGTCCAGTCTGGAACTCACAACAGACAATAAAAAGATAAACTTAAAACTTTTCTGGAGAAAAAGCCAGCAGCTCACAAGCAAACTACGGGAAGTTTCTGGCAGTTCTAAATGGGAATCAGCCCAAAACGTGTCTGTTTTGGGAACTCCTGGAATAGTTGAACATTACTGATCTGAGGTTAAGCTGCCAGGAAGCATCATGAGCATGCATCTTGTCTGCATCACTCTAATGTCAACAACAGCCATCAGCGCTGCTTTGAACAGCGGTCTGTACCGCACGGAAGCAGACAGCAGATCCGCAAGAATGGAACCTACAAATGCTGGCAGGGAAGAGATTAACCTTCATCTCGATAAAGAGGCATGTGAGAGGATGGGATGACATGGAATGAGATTTTGACTATAACTGAAAATTGACAGTGTACGTAAAGGTGAAATGAAATAATCAGTGTTACTGTAATCAAGAACACCTTTTGATAAGCTCAGCCATGTAGTTGGATATGCTTTAAGGGGGACTCGAATATACATAAGACAAGAGACAGTTCCTCTGAAATCTTGGGTTTTATAGAAGATGCCAACTGACCTGCCTATGTCAGAACTCATTGGTAAGTTTGAGAACACAATCAGCTTTCAGGCATCTGAAGCCTTGGGTGCTTTATGTGTGTTTACAGTTAGTACATAGAATGCTTTTGTGCAGGATGTTAAAGTATCTTGATCTGTAAGAGTTGTTTTTCTTCACCTAGGTGGTTCTTCCAACTTTTATCCTGGAAAGAAGATCACTGTTGGAAATGTATGCTGACTTTTTTGCACATCCCGACTTATTTGTCAGGTATTTGATTTTTAAAGTGGGGCGTTAACTGGTTCAGATATTCATAGAATCGTAGAAAGGTTTGGGTTGGAAGGGACCTGAAAGATCATCCAGTTCCACCCCCGCTGCCCTGGGCAGGGACACCTCCCACTAACTAGACCAGGCTGCTCCAAGCCCCATCCAACCTGGCCTTGAACATGTCCAGGGATGGGGCATCCACAGCTTCCCTAGGCAACCTGTGCTAGTGTCTCACCACCCTCAGAGTGAAAAATTTCTTCCTAAAATCTAACATGTTATTATTTATGGCCCTGCGGGCCGCCAAAAGTAAGCTCGTAGTTTTGAAGAATATTGCTTGCATTTTAATCTAAATTTGAAAAGCAGTCAAAGTAATCAAACTTCAAGCTGTAAAACAACCAACTATCCAAAAAGCTTTCCTGTATTTGAAGTACCTGCTTGTATTTCATTTTGTCTGTCCTTCTCTTCTCTCTTTTGGCCCGTGTAGCATTAGTGACCAGAAGGATCCGAAGGAGCGAATGGTTCAAGTGGTTAAATGGTACCTCTCAGCTTTTCATGCAGGAAGAAAGGGGTCGGTTGCTAAAAAGCCTTACAATCCCATTTTGGGCGAGATCTTCCGATGTCATTGGGTATTACCAGGCTCTGAAGGTGAAGACGATATGGTTAGTTTCTTGTGGTATGTTTTTTGGTGCCTAGAACACATGGGAGTAATTCCCAAAGCTGTATTTATTTACTGACTGAAATGGCTTACACTATGTTTAAGTAGCAAAATTGACAAACTGTAGCAGTTTCTTAACTGACCTCCTCCTGCTCTTTGGACAGAGGTTTGAAATATCTTGCATAAAAGAATCTGAGCAATTAGCTTTTTAAGAACTATTTGACATGTTGAAAGTGTTCTCTTTTTTTCCTGAATTGTTTTATAGCACTGAGTATAAATTCTTCCCTGCGCCCCACCTCAAGCTCTGATTTTTATCAGTTCTCTAAACCCTTGTATTTTTAACAGTGGGATTTCTTTCCCTCGCTTACAAACTGGAAAGGAGTGCAGTTGCTCCAGTGTATTTAATTATCCTTTTAAAACCTTTTTGTAGGCATCTTACGTTTGGATTCTGAGCTGGGATGATATTTAAGTTGTACATCTGTGTCTGTCACGACTCTGCCTTCTGTACTTTATTGGAGTAGTGAAGGACACAGTGACAGTAACCTGAGCTCCTCTGCCAGTGTGTGAACTTTTCTCTTATTTCCCCAAGTTTCAGTGAGACTCAAGGATTAATCAGACTTACGCACGTGAGCCATAGTCCACGAGGTGCCCCGCTGATTTTAGAGAAAAGCTCTAGCACTGGCAGTGCAGCCTGGTTGGGGTTTTTGTGTTGTGGCTTTTTTTTTTTTAACACCTCATTTAGGTTATTCAAGGGGAAGCTGCAAACAACAATGTGGGAAGTGCTATTGTGAGGTACTTCATGTAGCCTCAGTATAGTATATCTGAACGCGTGATTGTTTAGGTATAAAACATATATTTTCCCCCACTTAATTTGCTTTCTGCCCCCCAATTAGTTCGCTCAAATCTTTCTCTTGTTTCTGAGGTGACTGTTTGGACTCCTGTTTGCTGGCATAAAAACAATGTTGTATTTGTGCTTCCATTGTTTCTAATGATGAATTACACTTTGCATGATTTGCCACAGCAAATAAGTGTTGTATGGTTTTGTGATACATATGACACAACTGTTAATTATATAATAATTAATATATGCAATTATATATTAATATATTAAAAATGAGGCATATTGGACTTTTTCAGAAGCAAAAATGAAAACTATTTCGGCTACTCATTTCTTACTAGTTAATAAGAAATTAAGTGGATTTAAATATTACTTTGTAATTGGTTTTATACATGACTTTTTCAGTTTAACTGTTGTATTTGGGGACATGTCCCCAGATACATGTATACTTAAGAACACAAGTAGAAGCTGTGTGTTTTTCAGAAAGCAGCATAGTCATAGGAGTAATCAAATTAGCAAAATCCCAAATACGTTAAGATCGCTGCAATACATTTTTAGAAGCCTTCTTTAAACATGGAAGCAGCTTCTCTTGGAAGCATCCGGTCACTTTCTGTTGTTTTGTAAGCACTGTCAGTGATGAAAATCCTCTCTGTTGTCACGCAGGAGCCAGTTTCAGAAGGACCAGTTCCTTGGGTCAGTAAGAGCAGCGTAACATTTGTGGCAGAGCAGGTCTCTCATCATCCTCCAAGTAAGTTGACAGTAACTTTGCTACTAGAGGTGGCATCTGGATAGGAGCGACAGTAAAGTCAGCCTTTGGTTTAAATCTTGGGTTTACATTTTCTCTCCACATTTTAAAAGCTGAAAGTTTTCTCTATAAATTGTTTTTGTGAGAAACAAATTGCAAACTTTGTTGCCACATAAGCGTGAGGCACTTAGAGATATTTCCTGATGAATGAATTTGGAAACAATAGTATGAATGTCTTGCACTGCTATTTTTAATACCTTTTTCTTCAGTTTCAGCGTTTTATGCAGAGTGTTTTAGCAAGAGGATACAGTTCAATGCTCACATATGGACCAAGTCAAAATTCCTAGGAATGTCTATCGGGGTTCATAACATAGGGCAAGGTATGTGCGTGTCAATTTAGCAATAGAAGAGAAATTTACATTCTGCAACTAGAATTTTTGCGGCAATTATTTAAAGTCATCCTGTTAAACATGAGGAGTGTTTGATTTTATGTAATTTGAGTTTACGTATCTAGGAATCGGTGATTCCTTCTCCACACGTTACGTGCTGAAATCATTTAGGGCCCAGTTTTTCACATAAATGCAACATAAACCTTCTCTAGAAGCTGGGCGTTCTCAGCCTCTAAATACAGCTCTTCACCTTTCCTTTTTATGGTACCTGGTTTTAGTGAATTATTTCAGGAGAAATATTTCAGTATGGAAAGTTTTGTAGAGATTTTTAAAATCAATTTTTATTTTTCTTTGATAGGGTGCGTCACATGCCTCGATTATGATGAACACTATATCTTGACCTTTCCTAATGGTTACGGAAGGCAAGTAAATGCTCTATTTGGTATTTTCATTTTTAATGCCTTGCAATATTTCGTTACTAATATTTATCAGTTAAAAGGTTATACATATATACATATATTTGTAATTGCAGGTCTATTCTCACTGTGCCATGGATAGAACTTGGTGGAGAATGCAGTATCAATTGCTCAAAGACAGGTTATAATGCATCTATTGTCTTCCACACAAAACCGTTTTATGGAGGAAAGAAGCACAGAATTACAGCTGAAATCTTGTAAGCAGGTTTCTTCAGTTAATCTCGCTTTTTCTCTACTTAATGTGTTTACACAGTACTTCCTGTGTTTATTCAAGACAGTTGGGAGCATAAAATACTGGAAGAGCTACACCCAATAACTTTCCTCCTGATTACCTGTCACGGGATGACATTTTATAGCCAAAATGGTGAGAGGGAACCTGCACAGGCCCGCATCCTGCCTCATCCTGCTCGGAAACATTCTCGGCTGGTGACCAAAAGGAATTTAAATTTTCACTCCTGAATTACCCAAATTTCTTCATCATTATCCCTCCTAAAACCAAAAATACTGAAGCAGGTCTTGTAATACTGCTGGTCCTAGCGTGTCATTAAAGCTTTGCGGCAGATCTCTACACGTTTATTTATACCTGGGGTTTGGTGGATTTTGGTTAGACCCTGTGCACATGCCCAGCGCAGACAATTCAGTGGAGATTCTTGTCTTTATTATTTGGAGGTCTGCTGTAATGTCAGTAAGTGATGCTGACAAAATGAGGTCCGTAACTTGGTTTTCAATCATTTCTTGACACGTATTGGTAGACGTAATTTGTGAACTAGTGTTTGTGTTTCCCAGTAGTCTGGGGAAGAAGCTTTGAGTTTGTGAAACCTTTTTACTCTTACATATGTTTCAAAAGCCTGTAACTAGTTTCCTAAAGTCTAAATGCAGATGCAGCCCTAAGACAAGACCTGGCTTATCCTGGAACAGCACTTCCTTTTGAGGTTTATCCAGTTGAACTAATTCATGCAAAACTTTTCACTTGCAAAGAGAACCCTCTTCTGAATTGGCGGTGGACATTTTAAGGGCTGATATAAATCAGACTGTAAAGCAACTAGGAGAAAGTTTTGATCCATTAGAGTCTTTCAGTTACTGTAATACAACTGAGCAATAACCGTTTCTTTCTATTTAGTTCTCCTAATGACAAGAAACCCTTCTGCTCAATTGAAGGAGAATGGAATGGTGTCATGTACGCAAAATACACAACAGGGGTAAAGCAGCTTTTTTTCTTGCCCCCCCCCCCCCATCAGAAATGGAAGATTGTACTTAAAAGGGTTTTTCGTGTGGTTTTTGGCTTTGTTTGTTTTGTCTTTTTTTAAAAAACCAAACATCAGTAGTTGGGAACTAATATGAAGGTGCGCAAAAGATCACAAGAATACTGAATTGGGGATAAAAGTCCTGAATGTACTTTGTTAATTTATTCTTAAGGTAACCTCATTTTTATAGCAAGAGCAGAATCGAAAGCATGATGTTTTTTCATGTATTTCCTGACAACTAGAGCGTGAGGGTATATAAATTCTAAATCTAGATAAAGAACTCATTTAATTTTTTTTTTTTAAAATATCTCTCTCTCTAGGAGAATGCTGTCTTTATAGATACCAAGAAAATGCCTACAATTAAGAAGAAGGTAAGGAAATTGGAGGACCAAGACGACTTTGAATCTCGCTGGTAAGAACTTTAGTTAAATGAGCAAATTAAGACCTTTTTTTTCATGTTGGGGTTTTTTTTAGCTAGACACATGTTTGCAGTACACAGTCTGACTAAGGGTACACTTAATCCATTCATTGCGTGGCCGAACTCTGCTCTTCGTTAGCCTCTGCTGCAGGACAGAGCCAAGGTAGAAGCAGGTTTGGGTTTTAATCGGGAAGGAGCCCTGTAGCTCTCGGTCACATCCTCATGGGGACCAAATGTTCCAGGGAGTCCAGAGAGCTTCCCTGCGGCCTCCCCGCTCCTGCCAACAGACAGTGCAGTTCAATACACATCAGAGATTTTCTGTCCTTTCAATAAGTGAGACCTACCTTAATTCAAATGAGTATTGATGACTAATAGCGAGTAATGATGTTTCTACAACCTTCTGTAGCACTGTGCTTCCATAAAGCAGTCTCCATTCCGATTTCTTTTTTAAGCTTATGGAAAGATGTAACTTACAACTTGAAAATTAGAGACATCGACGCAGCCACAGCTGCAAAACACGCACTTGAAGAAAGACAAAGAGCTGAAGCCAGAGCCAGAAAGGAGAACGAGACCTCATGGGAAACAAGGGTGAGCTTTATTCGAACAGCGTAAACGCCCCCTAACCTGTAGCATTTGTTCCTTTCCAGCTGAGTCATAAAAAGCTTGTGTCTGATTATTGCCTCTTTTCTAGTTATTCCATGAAGATGGAGAATGCTGGGTTTATGATGAGCCACTATTGAAACGACTTGCTGCCAGTAAACATTAAGTGGGTTATAAAACCAGAAAACATTCGAGCCTTGGCTTAGCAAAGTTTACATCTGATACCAGGATAAGTCATCAGTTATCACGTACGTACCGTTCGGAGAACCTGACCCTTCCAACTGCAGTGGTTCCTATCTCAGGGATACTGGACTTACTGATGCAGATAAGCAATTAAATGAAACGAGAAGCGTCTTGGCTGTGCAGTAACTTATACTGGACTCCGCTCTACTGGTAGTGTATGTGGGCTTCAAAGGCAGGCTCTTGGAGCCCCGTTGCTGATGCTTCTAAAGCTGGGAGAGTCTGGGCCGTGAAGCATTTACACTTTGTATAACCACTGTGAAGGCCATGGCATTGGTATCAGTTGCGTAATATTCCTGGGTCCTGCATATTTAAAAACCAAGAAAGGAAATGCAAGACGGCATTTAAATCTAGCTAACGTTGGCAACGTGTAAATACGAGGATTCCTTTGATGGGACAATTTGTTAGAAAATGCTACGTCAATGTTATCTTCCACCTGTATGATAATCAAATCTTTTGGCATTTCAGTGTCTTTCCCAAAATAACTTGGTTATTTTGAGATTAAAATGTAACCATAGATTATTCTACT
Source organism: Chionis minor (assembly GCA_013398295.1). NCBI lineage: Eukaryota > Metazoa > Chordata > Aves > Charadriiformes > Chionidae > Chionis > Chionis minor. Next base: position 2,563,034 of record VZSF01010416.1, read on the forward strand.
CAATGCATCTTAAAGCTTCATAAAATAGATTTTTCAAACTTCTCTTATGGACTTTTTATTTATTTCATAATAAACCTTTACAGCAAGACCTTTTTTCAGCTCAGTGATGATCAATTGTTTTACGTGAAATGTATTGTTTTTTTCCCACTGAAATCCTTGCAGCTAAACCTACTTCTTAAAGCAGTTAATGAAGTAGCAAAAGGAGCAGAATTTGCAGCACCCACAGAAGAATTTTTCTGGAATCTACATCCAGCTTTGCTTCAGTAGAGAAGCTTGCCAGCACGTTAGGAAGCTTTGCGTTTCTGTGCTTTTGCTTGAAGTTAAATAATAGCCAAGTAAGTAGCTAGATGTAGCAATCAGACTGGTTTTCTTTCCACAGTTAAATCTAGCTTTTATTTGATTTCATGTCAATTTTGTCTGTGTTGCACATACAGGAAAAACTGAAGAAAAAAAAAAAAGCGCAGCAGTGTGAGATTGAAGCCTTAGGCTTTTTTTTCCCCTCCCACCCACTCTGTAACTCCAGGAAAACTGTGGGATACGTTCTCTGAGAGATGTAACTGCGAAGCCACTGCTGCAGCACCGCAGGGACGATGCACAAGAGTCTGAAAACAAAGAGGCACAGCCCGGGGCACCCCTTCAGACAGCTGGAGGGGAGAGCGTGGCAGCTTTCTGGTGGTGGTGGGGATTCTCCCTTTGCTCCAGGTAGAAGTCAGAGCTGTCCCTATTCTTAATGAATGTGGGAGATTAATGAGAAAGGCTGGCGGGAAACTTACTTGAGGAAGTCTTCTTCAGTGTCTGAACGGACGTCTTCATCCCAGCTATCACTACAGCCCAGTTTGAATAAAAATAGGTTTGTAATGTTTATGTAGCAGAAAGCACCTGTATTACACATCACTGCGGGGCAAGATGTCATTTTTATTTTAATATTTTATGGTAAGGGAGAACATTCAGAGTTGATGTGTAAGCTTTGATGTCCTTGATGGAAGTAACATCTGTCATCAAAGAAGATGGGGGCAAGAAAATAAGATGAGGTATTTCACCAGATGAAGAATTCTGTACTTCTGAGAGAGCCGTAACCTCCGAGTCCCCTTCGTGTTTTCCATATCCAACCACCTGGAAAAAAGTTACCAGAAATGAAATCTGGCTCTAAGATTCTATAATTTGGATCTTATTCAATGTTCATTTGCCCTGGCCATTAAATACAGATACTTAAATGCAATTCAAATGCCAGTAATAATTAGAAAATATGACCAGTAATGTGGATAACCACCAAATGAAAAGTTAGATTACAGAGCTCTTCTACCCCAGCCTTACTGGGCTCTCCGAGGTTACTAAAGTTTGGCATTTCAGGAGTTGGCAACATGGAGCTAGCAAACACTCACGTGGACACTGAGCACTTTCTTCTTGCTGCTTCTGTGAGCTTGGAACCAGGTGACCAGGTCTGACTTTGTAACAGACTTCAGAGCTTCAATCTGAAACCCAGAGGATGAGGTTTAAGTAGCACCGCCGTGATACAAGTCATTTCAAACCATTTTTTTTGTTTTATCTACAAACTATGTCCCATTAGATAAAAGAAGCTTTTTAAAGTAGCATGTAGTTTTAGAATCGGTATGTGACTAGTAGCTTAAATCCCCCTACTTATGCTTTGCATTTAAAACTGCTGCAAGAAGTGGTATTTGAGTGTTTCAGTTGGCAGCGCTTAAAACCAGGGAGGGACCACCGACCTCACGGGCAAGCCTGTCAAAGAGATACTGCTGTGTCACAACTTCGTTCCAGTTCCTGTCTACTTCTTCTCCAAGATGGGAGTCTTCACATTCTTTAAGTTTTATCAAAGCTGTAACCTACATTTGAAAAAGACAAAATAATTTGTTTTAAAGGGTTTAAACTACCTTAATTTACTATCATATTCACTGGAGGTCAAAGAGAACCCAAATTACATTAATAAGGTAGTTCATTGCTTTCAACCTGAACTCTAAATGGGCGGAGAGCAAATGTTTAGAGAATGACTGCAGAACAGAGTAAGAGAAGGGATTTAAAAGTGAGTCCTTCCTTTGTCCAGAAAACCTCAGAAATATGCCAAATGGCTGTAACCAAATTCTCCAGTGTAGGTGTTGTTTAGCAGTTTGAGGAAGAGCTTTTCAAGAGAATTTTTACCTGGGTGCTAAAAGCATCTTCAGTTAAATGCTTGATTTTCTCTTCAAAGCAAGAAAGAAACTCCTCTATTTTCTTGTCAACCAATTCAGAACTAAAAGAGAGTTAAATAATTAAATCAGGGAGGAAAAAGGAAAAAACACTACTGTGGTTAAGGTAGCAGAATGGCCCCAAATGAGGAGGGAATATTTGGGACAGGCTCACTTCCCTCCTCCCCTGAAAAGCTCACACATCTGTGCACGCCAGCTTTTCTGTCTCCCCTGGTATCGGGGACTAAAAGCCACGCTCTGATTTTTAGCTATAGTAGGTCTTGTTCAAAGACAGGGATGTTCGATCAATCAGCAAGAGGAGTCGCTGCTGTGATGCTGTCGGGGACCCAACAGCAGCGTGTGCCAGAACGGGGTGTATCCGGAACCCCGACTGCCGTCCTGAGACCTGCGCATAAAGAGTTACCGTCTATTGCATTCAGACAAAAAGAAAAATAATGTGATGGATTGGGAGGTTTCTGAAACATTAAAACCTTCACAGATGACAGACCTCAGTAATGGAAGTGTCGTCCATATGTAAGAATTAGAGGCAGCAGTACTCTGTGCTAATTAAACTTGCACTGACAGTATTCTTTTTTATAAATTGCATATTTTTCACATACCCCTTCAACTTTGGCAGGTCAAATACCTGTGGTTAGCGCCAGCTTTGAACAGAACCGTGACACTGTTCTGTCTGCTGAAGCTGAGCCAGAGCAGCTGTACAGGATTTACTCGGCCCCGGACTTAGCTCTCCTGGCAGAGTATCTTCAGAAAGGCAGTGGGATATTTTGCTTAGTCTTTGGATTACTTTTCCCTATCCAAGTCAGGACTGCTGCAGTTTTAAGAAGCTTAAGGCTATTGCTTTATTTAGGTGGTGGGTTTTTAGTCACAGTGTCACAACTGTCAGCAGCATCACAAGCTGAGGCCAGGAGTTCTGGCTTTTGCCATTCCCTTTGGGCCTAACGCCCCTCGGAGAACAAAAACCCCAACCCTCCACGGCCTGAAACAGGTGTGAACTCTTCAATAGGAGCAGGTCCATGGAAAAGCTCCAGCAAAAGCAAAGTGAAATCAGCTGTGACTCGCTCTACCAGGCCAAGTACAAGATTAAGTGAAACTCTCAGTAATAATTTTTCAGCTGGATGTTGTGTCAACACTCCCCTTGCACACACTACGACACGTAAACGAGGTCACAGAGTTTGATACCTCCTGCTACCCCACGAGGCTCAGACGTTTGGTGCCTGCACGCATACAAGGTCCACTGGCCACCTTGTTAAGCATCATTTTTCTAAAACCAGTGGCCATAAATTCCCTGTGCTGAAGTCCTTCTTACTCAAACACCAGCAGCAACAGCTGCCGTTTACAGAGATGCTTTGCACAGCAAAACACAGGGAAGAAGGACCAGCTGGTTCCTCGAGTCCCAGGCTGGCAGACCCACAAGACACCTCCTCATTCCAAGCCTCTGCCGGGAGGACATGGGGGATGCAGTGCGGTTATACCACCAGAAATGGGTGCTGGCAGCTCGGAGGCGACTCCTGCAGCCCAAGGCCAGGAGTGGTGATAAACAGTAACCGCGGTGCATGCACTTACTTGTATTTAGTTGCCTGGGTTGCTACTGTGACGGAGAAGCCAAGAATCCCAGAAGTATTCCTGCAGGTAGGGTACACATGGTAGCTAAAGAAAAAAGGGGGGAGAAACAATAAAGTCATTCCACAAGCAAAATTTTATTTACAGGACATGGCACAAGTTAAAATAGCGTTGGTACTTTAGAAAGAAAAATCTGGATTTTCTCAATAGTGCTAGAAATTCTCACTAGTGCTCTTTATTGCCTGCAGCACTGCATTTCAGTGTTTCCTCATTTTTAGGAAATCCTTTTAAGCTTGGCAGAGTATCTGTGTTTGTGTTCCTGCAAACTAATTCATCAGCGTGACAGACCCAGCGCTGTGAAAAGCTTGTTCCAGTTTCCTGAGGTAGAAGGGTGCCTCTGAGGGAGGCTGCTCCGCACCAAAGCTGGGAAAAAAGCTGCTGGGAAAACAGCCTGGGGGAAACGGTGGCTGATTTGGGAAGTAAAAGGAACAACTTGATACTGAATAATTCTGAGTTAACACACTGCTAATAAATTCAATTCTTACAGGACTCAAAAGCAACTTGGCTGCAGCTTGTATCAATGGCTGCTCTTGGGTTTGATGTGTTGATGTTGCTGTTTCCATTACAGTAACTGAGGAATTAGCCACTGTGCTGGGTTTCCAGAGTAAAAATACTAGGGAACAGCAAAGGCAGGTGCGTAGGAGCTACCCTCCCCAGTGAACTCACCCGAGGGTCTGCTTGGTTCTCAGGAAGTCAAAGCAAGGCTCTTCCATGTGCATCTGGAAGGGAGAACAAATGTGTTACAGCGGAAGTGCTGGTCTTCTGCAGCCACCCCAAAGGGCTCCCTGCAGGAACATGATCACACGTGAGAACACCCGCAGCGCTGCCTTTCCCAGCACACCCACGGAATTACGAGAGGGCTCCATTTTCTGTGCCAGTAGGTTAGAGAACAGTCTGCCGTACCGTTCATGGCTGCAGCAGTTGGGGGATCCTGTCCCAAACCCTCACAAGTGTAACCCGAGTGAGCAATAGATGTCTGCTGTCCCCTTGGGGCCATTTAGCCCCACAGCCTTATCTAAGTTCCAAGCACTGCTTTCAGGGAAGACACGTTGTGAGTTAGGAGACACAAACACTAACTTACCACAAGCAGCTCCATAAGGGTATATTCCCGTAGGTTCCTGGCTCCTGACTAGGAAGAAAATGAAGAATTTATTGTGATTTCATAAAGTTAAATGCTACAGTTCAGACCGAGGTGACAGTTGTGGCACAGGCCTCAGCCTGGACCGCAGCACTAAATTACAATTCACAGCAGGGACAGATGGAAAGTTCTTGTTTTCCACAGGGGCCTCAATGTGGCCTTCAGAAGAGAGACGAGAGGCTCTGCCCAGGCCCATGAGACCAGTGGTGATGACACCAGCAAATCGCCACGGCACAAACCCACCTACCAGCAGGGGCGGGGAGGGGAAGACGCTGGTTTCAGGGAACCCCATATGCTGCGAGAGCCCACCTGGGTTCAGCCTCGAGCCCTGGCCAAGTGCTCACCGGACTCTGCAAGGCCCTGGCCAGAGACCGCTCTCAAGGCTGCGATGTAAGTACAACCACAGCATCAGCTGCTACCAGAGGGACCAGGCCAGCACACACCAAGCTCACGCATTACCTGGTAGTAGACTGTCACTTCGGAGTTGGCATCGCCTTTGTTGAGCGTTTTCACCTTACAGAGCAGATGCGTATTCGGCAAATCCACCACCCGGAACTGGACGGGGCAGGGATGGAGCAGGGGAGAGAACTGGAGCTTTCTGAAGGGAGCACAGACAGCAAAGCGTCAGATACCTGCTCATATCGCACCCAAATCCAGTACAACACCCAGGCAATTACACACTCGCTCTGACATTATTTTCGCCTTCCCCAAACCAGAACAATGTCCTGTTTGAACGGTCACCTCCCGCAAACACCGGCAGCACTGGATCCAGGAGGGGAGAAGGGAATTTCTGCATTGCTCCCACCCTGGCTCCTTCCTCCAGGAAAGAATCTTAACGTGATTATAGTTTCCACATAATGAGTGATGCGAGAGTCAAGAGATACTCACTGAACAACGTAATTCAGAAAATCCTTTGCTTCCTAGGAGAGAAAGCATAAATGTAAGTTTTATTTAGAGGAGAATTATTACCCCAATTCACAGCCCCGCACCGCAGTGCATCGCTTGAGAAAGTGACCCCCCCTGAGCAAAGGAAAGCCAAGCTCTGCCGTGCCACCTACGTCCCTGCCCCCTCGCCTTATCCCAAGTCCCCCCAGACACCTCTGCACCAAGCTGCAAAGCAGACAGAGTCTCCAGGCAGGTTCTGGCACTGCAGTTTCTCCAGAAGGAGAATGCAGAAGCCAGAGAAACAGCATCAGCCATCACAAGAGCAAAGGGTGCTCTCAGGAGGAGATGAGGCCCCTCTCTTGTGCATGAAGTTGGAGCTCTGGGAAGAAGACTCTTGGGAAGTGGAAGAAATGGGAGGAATAAAAAGAAACCATAAAACTAACGTAGGAGTTACAGGGCTGCGTGTGCCACACTGTGAAAGGAGCTTAGCTCACACAGAAGCTGCGGCAATAAAAGCATTTTGAATGAAAGTTCTTAGCAAATCTTGGTTAGATTCTCACACCTCCTTCTGTTCCACAGCCCAGGAGGGGACAGCTGACATGACACCGGTCTGACCTCCCAAAGGACATTACCACATTTTCTTTAGGAGGCTTTAAACAGCTTGAGGACAAACACCACCAGCTAAGACAAACTTTTTGGCACAAGTCATAATTGCAGGTGGTTTCTCTCACTGGTGCTGGATCCGCGGAGCTAAGCCCCATTACAACCCGATTTTAAAAAGCCTGACAGGACGACGTGTGACCTAGTCCCAGGGTAGAAGACTTCAATGAATACTGCAGGTGTTTAAAAAGATGGAAGATGATGGGACCTCAGGGAGGTTTGATCAAACCCTGCAGGCAATCAAATTCCCAGAATAAATGTACCTCGAGGGAAGCTGCCTCTTGTGGCACCGCCGTGGTGATTTCTCAGTATCAAATACAACAATACACCAAACAGTATAAAAAAAAGTGACAACAGGGGAAACAGGTTATGGGCCTATTTTTACCACGTTTTCCCCTCTCTGCAGTTTAAATCCAAATTCCTGAAAAAAAAAAACCCCTCTGTTCAAATTGGCAACTATGGGCTCTCCAGTGGCTTATCCAGACCAGCATTCCTGAGTCATTAGAGGTGAAGCTGTCCTGTACCAGTGAGCCTCCAGATTGCCAGTACAGAAGAGGCAGCCAGCTGGCAGGCGCGTGCTGGAGTTGTGGCAACTGTGTTAAAATACATTTTATGACCAAGTTCTGGTGCGTGTCTGCTGCTGGAGCTGTACTTACTCTGCTCGTGAAGTTCCCTTGTACGAGACCCTCTACAAAGAGCTGTGATTTGAAAGCCTTAACAAAGGACGAGAGAGACTCGATGGAAAGGCCATTCATCAGCGTCTGGTATTTATCTATCATGGACCACCTGCCGTGTTCTAAAATCAGGAGACGCACATCCCTGCAACGCAAGAAGGGAAACAAAACCGCAGGCTGTCAAGAGCTGTTTAACGTGAGACATCCCATTTCTGACTCGGGATCGTACTGGAGACAGGAAGGTGGTCCCCAGGAGCATTGCTGTGGACTGATCCTGCCCACCCTCAGCACCTGCTGGTGGCTACGGGTCACTTCAGAACAGCAGCTGGGTGTCCAGTGTGCCCCACAGGGCTGACGTGGCGGCTGCAGGGCTGCTCGAGCTCTCCGAGCCACGCGCCAAGGCTGGAACAAGCCTCCCCCAGCACAGAGCAGCCCTTGCTGAGCTCTTCGGCTCAACCTCAACGCTTACTGTGCAGCCACTTTTCACCCTCCCCCAGAACTCACTTGGCCAGAGTCTCGGGCTTGATGAGGATGTTGAAGTACGTTTTCTTCAGCTGCTCTGTTATCATTTCAAAAACCGCTGGAGTAAAGTTGAAGTCAGACAAGTAATCAATGATGAGCTGAAACAGAAGCTGTAAAGAAAACAGTTTTAAGTCGGGGGGTTGGTTTAGGTTTTTTTAACAAGAACCAATTTAAACTTAATCCTGTATTATAATAATAATTAAAAAATCATCATTACTTGGTCAACATAAGAGATGTGGAGGGTTACTAAAGCATATTCCTCAGTTCTGTTAGACCTCTTCACTAAACAATTCCACACCAAATTATGGTCAGTTTCAAAAGGACTGCATTTTTAGAAACTGCATAATAAGCTCAATACCCCAAATCAATAGGATTTTCCACATTCTATTGAAACAAGCCTACCCTGTAACTCCAACATTTCTGTATTAGATATTCCAGTTTCTCCTTTTACAGCTGACTAGCACAATGACATGACAGCAGAGCAACATTCACGACTGAAGAACAATATCCAGACCACGCTGTTTGCATCTCCGCCTTTTTCTGTTAAACTGCAAGTTAATAAGCTTGACAGATGATTGACAGTCTTGTTAAAGCTCCAGTCAAGCTCTTGCAATACAGGTCTAAGGAAGCTTCGTGGTTCTCTCCTCTTCGACCACTATGTCCCCTCCCTTTGTGCCTGCCATGCCTGACACGGCCGGCGTTTAGAGAATGGGAACAGGGATCCCCCAATCCTCGTAGGGTAAGCTCTTAGCAATCCAACGAAGAAAAACTGCACCCAAAATGAGTCTGTATCTCCAAAGTCTAATTGTAACCAAAACCTCCTTACCTTACAGATGGAACGGCTCTAACACTCTAAAGGGACGTGGGAGACTCATAGCTCTTTTTAAAGGAAAAGCTGTTAAAGTCTTAATGGAGATACAGTTATTAATTAAATGAAGATTTCTCTTAAGTCAGCCTAAGGTCATTAACTGGAGCTTACTTAAGTGAATAAAACTACGTATTTATATGCACAAGCACAGGAAAAAGCATTATCCTGTATCTGAACAGAGACCCAAAGTTTCCAATTTGAAATCCCCCATCCAGACATTCAAATCTCCAGCCAGGTAGGCTCCAGCTGCTGGGACAAAAGGCACGTGCACTGCAGAGCAGCACGCACAGAAGTATTTAAAGGCCAGCAGTACTTACAGGTAGTTTATGATTGAATCCTTTCACTCGAATGACTAAGCCATGCTCTCCAGCTACCAGCTTGTATTCCAACTGAGCAACGTCTGCTTCATAAGCCGGTTCACCAAGATTGTGCGAAAGGATGTTTACAAACGTATCAAACAAAACTATGCTGGATGGAGAAAAGGGCAGAGGGTTAAAAAGAAACTAAAAAAAAGCAAGGAATAGAAGATAAAAATCAAGCCCGATGAGTTTGATGGCGCACACAAGAAGTTCTCCAACAGAAATGAAAACTTGAGTAAAATGAGACTCAAAATAGATGTTCAACAAACCTGGAAATATAGAATGCAAGTTTCCCTTTGTCAAGAAAGCACAAGGCACTACTTAACAATTATTTTAACATTCAGCTATTCTTTGCAATGAATAAAATTCCAGCTTCACACAATTTAAGATTTCTTCAAGGCAGGAATGCACATGCTAATGCTCAAAACACTGAATAATCACAGAAAATTGAATTACTACACTTTGTGTAAAGGAATGGGGGACGGGTGATGACTTGAGTAATGAGATGATCAAGACCTATCAAGATAAAACAACAGCTACAGCAAATCAGGCTACGCAATGTGGAAATTGCAGGTCGTGCCTTCAGATATTTGTTATTGCCTGGATTGCCATTCAAAGTTCAAACTAACAAAGCCCTCATGAAAACAGATCTATAAAGGCTCTCCCAAAACATTACTTGTGCAGGTCTCAGCAGGCTTATTATAAAAGCCCTAGGAAATCTGTTACAAAGGGCAATGCCAGCCGCAGACTAGCCGAAGTGCGGCACGCGCAGAGCTGTCATTTTGAGGGTTGTCTAACCAACAGCTGGTTTCTAAACGCTGCCCATGGTCTCTTCACCTGCTCCTACAGGCTCCCGAGTTCCTGGCTGAGGGCATGACTCTGGAGCGCTCTTTTCAGGACCAACTCCTTCTCTAAGCATTTCCTTCTGCTATGTGCACTGCTGCGCTTAACGTTAATTTTTCCAAAACTTGCACTGGGGAATAAAACACCGTGAAACTCCTATGCATCTCTCTGCTACAGTAACGACCTGCTGCAGAACCAACTCTCGCCGAACCACACATAAAACCACAAGGAAAGTGTAAGAACATGAGAAAAAAAGCCTTATTCTATTCCAGGTTAAAATTAATTTCTCTTCATCATTTTTCACTAGGTATGGGAATTTAGTTACTCTGCAAAGTAAGTACAAATAATATAATCCTTACTTCTCTGCAGACTGCTGTATCAATGGAGAGATCAGATGGAAACGAACATAACCTGGTGGTGGTGAAAGAGAAACTTAAATGAGCAATTGTATAAAAAGTGACAGCTTTCTAAAGTCAAATATATTTCCATTGGGTTGTTCATTCAAACAATTAGACTCAAGTCTAATGAAAATGGTCATTCAGCTATAAGGATATATTTTTGCTTATATTAGTTTGTCAGCAAATGTCTTCTCTTTTTCACTCCAAAAGCTTCCCTTAAAAATACCAAATAATAGAAAATACAAACCCATGCCAGTAACTGACACGATATGACCAATGTAAATAAAAAACCAAACTTCACAAAACTTCTGTTTAATAGACACTAAAAACTGTGACATTCTGCTTGAAAGCAGCAGTATATTTTCCACACTTGTCTCAGATCCAGGCTATATTTTTCTGTTTCTGTAGAGCAGACTATAGTCCTTTTTAATTTGTGTGTTCCTTCATTTTGAAGCCCTTGTCCCAGTACCATATTCTGTCTGCCAAATTCTGTCTGTAGTCAGCCACATTCAGAAGTCAGTATATTTCAGCAATTCCACTTTTTAGCCCAATGTATCTGCAGGGTTTCTTTGTTGCAAGGCACTTCATCTGCTTTGCTTTTATTGTAGCTAACAAACACATCAAAAGAACCACGGAAGAGCTGACAGTAAACACCAAGTTTACACAGTGAACACTATCACGGGTTATTTCACAGAATCACTTGGGTTGGAAGAGACCTTCAAGATCATCAAGTCCAACCACAAACCTATGCCAAAACCGCCCCTAAACCATGTCCCTCACTATGTGCCTTCAAATAAATTCCAGCTGGTAAAAACAGGGCCTTCCTATTCTTTGGAAAGCTCTCAGGCATTTACCTTTTGGGATTTTGAATTTATCATCCTTCCTGTACCAGAGACAGCCTTGTTGTGTGCTTAGTGTTTTGACAGGATATTCTGTCTCAGGGCAGTCGGCAACTTTCAAAGCAAAGTCAGTGGCTAATAAAAAGAAAAAAACAAACCCAGAAGTTAGTGGGTTTCGCAGACACAGCTAGGCCACATGCACAAAAGTCTTCAAAATTATCAGCATAATACATTTTCAGCCTCCCAGTTTGCTAAATTATATGTAATAATGCTTTCCTGGACCCCAAGAGCATTTATTTTTCAGTTCCGCACCAGAACAGTGGCTCAGAAGCAGTGCAGAAATGGTGATGTTGCATTCCATCCAGCTCACAAGTTGTGGGTTTATTTTTATTTGGTTTTGGCAACAAAGCCAGCTGGTATTTAGATGCTTTCAAAACCAGGAGGATTAAGTAAATAAAGTTGCTCTTCTAGGGTGTCCGTAGCTCTGTACTAACTCTCGCTGACTGTGCGAGGCCTGCTCTGTTATGGCTATATGATCTATAAGTTTACACCTTAGAAAAACTCAGTTCTTATAAATAAAAGCACATTAATAACATTCAGGTGAATAGAATTCCCATATTTTTTAACTTTCAAAACCAGGTCGATGTGCAGATGGATATTAACATTGCTTCTAAACCACAGAAAATGCCCAAATAAATTACTGGGGGAAGATTTCACTCATGCTCAGGTGCCTTACCTATGTATTTGTTTTCTTCTGGAAGGTGTAAATCCTGATTTAACTCAAAGTCACTGGCCCATAAATCGCTCCAGTACTTGTCAATATCTATTAAAAAACATGAAATGCATTTAGTTCAAGAGGAAGGTAATGCTATCCTATTTCCTAGACCGGTCATCTCATCTCTTTGCTACCTCTGTGAAGATTTGCAGCACTATGGCAGTTTCTTTATGACACCTGGTTCATCATGGCTCTTTCTAAAACCTCCCCAGGCGCAGGACTGCAGCAGTCCTATTTACAAGCCAATCAAGCCTGTCTGCATTAGTAATCCAGCTGCCAACACGCCCTGTCCGTCATTGTTTGTGTTCTTTTCCCTGTTCAGGACTTGAATGGCAGCCAAGCGGAGCGCTGGCTGGGATTCCGGCCTCCTAAACCAACTGTAAAGGGAGTGGGAATCAACTGATACCAAACAAAGAACAATTGGTGAGTAGGGCAGCATATTCGACTAGCGACGAGGTCAGTTTAGCACTGAGGATTCATTTCTCTGCTTCCCTGAGGTTGTACTTTGTGTTGTCACCCTTTCAATCTCTCCCGCGTGAACCAGACATCCTCCGAGTTTCTGCCGCTGTTTTACCTTCCACGCTGTACTGCGTTCCAAACCACCTCTCTTTTAGATGACACTGGCCTTCATTGGCGGCAGACAGCAGAACGAGGTTGGCTTTCTGAGGACTGAGCTGGTTAAGGGCATCAGCGATGATCTACAAGTTCAACACAAGACTTCAGTTCAAACGCAACTGCCCGACCCAGCCAAGACTTCTCAGTTTGAACCATCAGAAGAACAAGACATAACAAGTGTACAAAAAAGCAGATTTGCTTTCTGAATATAAAAAGAGCGTTTCTGTTAATACAAAACCCGTGCCTGTATTATGCCTAATTATAAATACCCATATATGTGCCTATATTACATAGTATGCCCATATTTTCACTACATCAAAACATGTAATCGGAGTTCAAAGAATATTTACCTCAGGCTTGTATTCAAACAAGAGCTGGTCTCCTGTCAGAAAATCCTCCTTCTGAAACAGCTGCATGTTCTCGCAAAGGCTTTCCACATAGTCAACTGGATCTGTCTGTAAGGAAATAAATAAAGCTATTTTTCACATAATCAGAAAACTAAAACATCAAGTTCTGTTCTGAGAAGAGCTTGACTGGCCAGGTATGTTGCGCATGAGCTGCGTGCTGTGCTTGTTACTGCATTTAGTTTCAGTTACTAAACTAAATATATTTCATAACCATATCTAACGCTCAAGACTCCTCTGAGAATCCTGAAATATCAGACACATCATCCTTGTAGAAGAAACCTTGAGCAGGCAGTTTACAGCCATTAAACCTCCCAGGTTAAAGACCCAGTAGAATGCACTCCTTGCCTCCAGGGAACACAAGCAAATCCATAAAAGCGGTGTTCCACTAAAAAAACCACCACATGGCATTTAAAAAAATGCACTTGTAAATCATCGTAAACTGGTTCCTACCAGAGAAATCCACTGCTCTGTTATCTATCACCTGGGGCCGCTGGCAGCAGTCCTCGCTGTCTGCATCACTCGCAAATGCCACTTCTGCTATTCAAAGGCCACTCAAGGCACTCAATATCCTCCATATGGTATTTTGAAGGCAGAGCTACAGATGCAAGGATTTGCTAAAAATGTCATTTCTAACATCCTGATGCTCACAGCAGACTGGCGGGTCTGAAGAGTGTCTGAAAATACTTGGAGCATCTGGAAAGAAAAAAACCTCCACTTTCAATATTTCCTATTCTTTTTTCTTCTCCTTCCTGCATCTGTGTACCTTCAAGAAACCCAACAAACTTCACTGATGCTTTCAAGCCATCTATGTAGTACACGGATCTGTTTTCCCAAAAGGAAATTGTAGTGCCATTCATTAAAACCACGTTACCTAATCAGAAACAGAACACAGCTAAATTTAGCGAGAGTAAGAAAGTCAATGAAGTGAGGCTTCTCAAATTCTCTAAATTGTGCTCTCTTGGTTTTGTCTTTAATAAAACCAGGTACGATTTTTGGTAATTGCTATTTCGGTAAGCCAAGGAAGACCTGACGCAAAACCACAGTGAACTGTGTGACGCTGCCCCAGCAGAGCAGGGGGTCCTTGGCACCCCAGCCTTTGTGAGGCCAGGTCGCCAGCAAGCCACACCTTCCACACAACACTGCTTTCCTACTCCCAGAAATCAGCAGTGCCAAAGCAGCTTAAAAAAAGCAAAATTAGGTCAAAAATACTGAAAAGCCCCAAACAATTTGCACTATTAATGGGCACAGAACTTCACACACAAGGGCCCAACGATTAAAACTGAAAAAGAGCCTACCTAGCAGGCAGAGAATGAAAAAAGTAACATTTAATTTTGTTAAGGAAAAAGTCACAATATTTCTTTGTCTAGAATACAAACTCTTTAAGCAGAATACAGTCAAATTAAGTGTGTAATCTATTTTTTGGTTGAATAGAACTTTGAAAATGTGTTTCAAAATTAAAAAGAAATCCTTTTTATGGTTTACCTATATCAACACAAGACAGTGGTTAAATACCTGTTCCTGGTAGTGAAATTCATTTGCTTCAATCTTCTGTATTTCTTCCCATATTCTGTAAAGGAGGGAGAAGACAATAAAAGTGGATTTCCTCCATTATTCCACAACATTTATCGAGAATCTGAAAAAAAGCAGTCTTCTAGGAAAGGCATCAAGGATGAGTTCAGTGACTCATTCAGGTACAAGTCATAGAAAAGCCAGGATTACAAGTTACATTTCCCTTCCACCCCCCAAAGGGCATTTCTCAATTGTCAGAAACTTCTGCTATTTTCCAAAGATGATTCTTTCTAAAGACTTAACTTTGGAGTCAAAACCTGATACCAAATTAACATAAAGGCTGACAGCAGAACACCACACAGTCCTGATTCTGCTCAACAAATTTATTTAAATAAACACAAAATTGCACCTAACATCTACATTAGTTCAGCTTATTAAAATTAGAAATCGGACCACAATAAATCAAACTAAAAGCACCGAGAAACTAGCATAAACATTTAGCAAATTTATTTTTGAACTTCTTTAAACTGATACATTTCCTGCACAGACAAGCTTTACTACTGACTCAGCATTTCTGCTCTAGTAACTCTACAAAAAGTACAAACAATACAAATAAAAGGCTAATGGAGCAGGACAATCTCACAAATATCTGATGTAGTGGCAAACACCTGCCTTTTATCTGGCCCTCTTTTCTGCAGCATCTTCACATATTGAAATACAACATGGGCCACCTGCAGACAGAAAGGAACGGATTAATTTTTCCAGATATTAGGAAAACAGTAAGAAAATCAGGTTGCAGTAAACTGTACCTCATAGAAGTGCTTGTAACCTTCATCAGTCAAAGTCACAGAAATGCTGAAGATGGAGTAAGTGGAGTTCTGTTCAAATCCTGTCTCACCATTTCCTCCGTATAATGCAAGAGCCCAAAATCTATGGAAGAGTTAAAGGTACTTATTAATTACTCATTTCAGCTTTGCTCGAGCTTAGTTTTAACTAGCATATCATAGCTTTACTTTGGTGGCTTTCAATCCGTTTACAGTTTACACAAAGCTTTTCCAACACAAAGATGTGAACCTCAGGATACAGAATTTAAGAAAAAACAGTGAAAAAGCTAAGTTACCATTTGGAGATCTCATAAAGATCAGTCACAGATACTGCTGATCCATGGATCACAGACCAAAACCCACTTATTTCTTACTTGGGTCTATCATCAATTTCATAGAATCATGGAAAGGTTTGGGTTGGAAGGGACCTTAAAGATCATCTAGTTCCAACTCTCCCACCATGGGCAAGGACACCTCCCACTAGAGCAGGTTGCTCAAATTTAAAGAATATCACTACAAAACACTGCTACAAAAAGGCAGACTTGGCCTGCTTTTATATATGTAGAGAAAACATAGATACACCAAATAGAGTTTGCCTTTATTTTAATGACAGTAAAGCATTTAACAACTATGCTTAAAAATACACACTTTTTCCTAAGGAAAGAAAGAACACTGCCTTTGCCTTCATGTCCCACCAACCAGGAAATATAATGAAGAGGCTTCACCCTAAAAGAAAATTTGAAGGAGATTAGGTGCCAGGAGGTAATGCATTTTGCAGAAATCACTCAAATCACTAGACAAATGACAAAAATATACACTGTCTCTTCACGGCAAGTTTTGCATTTTCAGGCAGCATTAGGATAATAAGCTAAAAATGTGGGAGTTCAGAACATAATGACTGATCTGAGTCATTGAGGAATGATGTTAAATCAGCTGTGTACCAATTCCACTCCATTTATAAAAAGAACCCTATCTGCATCAGTTTAATTCATTTTTAAAATGTTCCCCTAGCTGAACCAAAGTAATCTGTAACACAAACAAGTGAGATTCTTTGGCTTGTTGTGGAAGTTAATAAATTATTCACAACATAAACACAGTAGAAGTAAAATGCAGCACCACCGTACCTGTAATACTGTTCTTGTGGTGGAAGAGCCCAAGTGATACTCAATGAATGAACTTTCCTGATTGGAACAACTGAACACAAATAAAATTATTCAATATAAATATACACAAATTGACATAGATAAGAAATTTTACATAATGCAGAAAGAATTCTTATTTTACATAATGCAGAAAGAATTCTTATTTTACATAATGCAGAAAGAATTCTTATTTTACATAATGCAGAAAGAATTCTTATTTTACATAATGCAGAAAGAATTCTTATTTTACATAATGCAGAAAGAATTCTTAAAGTTATGCAGAACCACGTGGAATTATTCCACAAAGAGTCTGGATCACAGAGAGAAAACAGGAAGCTAGGTATTCAAAACATTTAAATAAATCTGTTTTACTTACCTCTGTAAAGCTTGTGAAATTCTGGTGTGTCAAACGGCTGAGTCAGATGGCCAAAGCTGGGTTTGGGTAAACCACTTAAAAGCAAAATTAAAGTGCAATGTTAATGGCAAGGATTCAAGGCTACAGGGAGATAATCACAAGACACGTTAGCATCCGTCGCTCTGACACCAGACACCCAGAAAATGGCCCGTAACAAAGGGTGCAGCCCAGGATCCACCCAGCCCAAAGTGGAAGGCAACCTGGCATTCACTCCCACTCTGCCCACACCACAGAGTAATTAGCCAAGATTTAAATACCCCATCGACTCCTCCCTCTCCTTCTGTCCAAGGCGGTAACAATAAAAAGCTTGGCTCTCCTGACAAAGGAAAGGAAAGCCAAGCAGGGTAAACAGCTTCCTGAGTTGGCCCTGGATCCACAGAATCCTGATGGGTTGTCTTGTGGGGAAGGAGGAGTGAGAAGGACGGGGGTCAGGAGAGACACAAGTGTCTCTGTATGGCCTTAGACTTTCACAAGCACATTTCCATGCACCACAGAAATAAACACCTCACAAAAGTCGAAAATTAAAGGGGAAATAAAATGCTTTTCAAGTTAGTAAAGCTTTTGCAGAACCCCCTTTTTAAGCAGCACATTGGAGCGAATAATTATAAAAAGATTAAGTTCTAACCATTTGCCACCCTAAGGATGGCACTTAAATTCAAGATATGGTCTTAATTTATTTTGCTGCTAATTATTTTTGACATAGAGCAAAGATAAGAAATGTAAACTGATAATCTAGGTTTGAATAATTTATCATAAAGTCAAGGTATCAGTAGGTATTAAGCAAACACTGCTGTAAGTTAGCACTGCATAGCTTGCAGGCTAAATAATTGTTAAGCATAAACAAAGTCTTCCTGAAACAATTAATGCCAGTCTTCAATTTCCAAAGTTGCCCATTTTTTTTCTAGATAAGGAAGTTAATTAACTGATGGTAATTTCCTTAGCTTCTCCAGTAAGGGATGTTTTATAAAAACAGTCATTTTAAGAAGAGATAATTTTGTAATTTGTAATGCCTTTATACATCAAAAGAATCTTACTTATTTGGGATCTCAGAGAAGATTTCTGTCACCCACTTTTCCAGTGTATCCAGTGTTTCTAATGAGAAAAAAAAAAAAGCCAGAAATGTAGTTTCCTGAAGATCTAAGACAAATTCTTTATCTTATCTCATTAGTTCAGTTATTTTAAAGAGGCTGCAAGTCAGTAGCTTTTAAAATTGCAAAGTTCTAAATCACAAGCTACAAAGGTGTTCGTTTGAGACGATTCTTAATATTCACTGAACAATATCTCGGTCATAGCTCTGGGTTTGTATATACTGCTGAAATCTCAGGCTGATAAAACTGGGATTCAAAGTTCAGTAGTATCTACTGTGACTGTGAAAACAAATCACCAACTCGGGCATCTACAAAATCACACTTGCCAGACTCATTCCATCCCTCTATGTCTAAAACATACGCAGCACTTTTCACACCTAAACACAGTCCTACAGTGCTAATAATTCCTTCTCCCTACTCTTTTTCCTAAAGGAAATGTGTCAAGAACCATTTTTTTTAAATGACCGATCGGACATTGCTTGTTTAAGTGAGCATTTTGTATTCCAAAAGCGATGCAGTATATGCAAAACAACAACAATGAAAATGCAAGGAGGACACACACTCGCAGTTTCTTTTGTTTTAACAGAGATGGAAATACAAAGTTGACTTGGCTGACTATCAGTCCCCACGCTTTTCTTCCCAATCACCAAAAGAAACAACATTACAATCCATTGCTACGCAAACCATTATTCAAGAGGCATTCAGTGCCCTAACAATTTTACAGTCTAGACAGAAAAGCACAGAAGAAAAGAATTGCCACCTCTATTATTACCATCTCCATTTTACCGATTGCAATTGCAATAAATTTTAGCATTTAACAAAACCCCTAAGCACAAACCTAACTCAAATGCACACAACTATTTATTTTCAGCACAGGTCTCTACTATGTGCTTAACTTGCAAGAAATCTCCTTTTATTCTCAGCAGAAGAGACCCACAGGTCTGAAGTTCTTTGCTGAAATGAAACTCAATTCCACGTGCGTAGAATTTTTCAGTCTAAAGGGAATAAACTTAGACTCTCTCTTCTTCCTAAGTAAATGTGTTTTATTTTAAGATGTCTTTTGAAAGAGCCCTAAACAGAACAAGACAATTGGGAGACCCAGTCCCGGTCTCCCCATCAGTTTCTGTGGATGTTCACTCTTGATGGCAGAGAAACCAGCAACATTAAGACATTAACGTGGTCTGACTCTACCTTCCTACGAGATTATTTTTTAAATACACCTTCGAGATTTTACATTCTGTGTTAATCTGGAACCTATTCAACAGTTTCAGCTGAAAGTTTCTCGAGAAGTGGCAAGATAACAGTAACACAGCACAGTTGCTCATTTCATTTGGAAACCAGGCTAAAATCTACATAGAAATACCTCCTGCAGGACTGGATGATCCACTAAAACTGCTTGGGCTACAGCTGAACTGGTGCCAAAAGCACTAGACCAACAGCAACAACGAGCCTGTTTTTAAGAAACAACTGGTGTTACCTTTAGATTGGACAACTAAAGTCATATAGTGAGCAGAGTAATGGCGCTCCCAGAAGTCCCTCAGTCTGGTGTAGGTATCGATATTATTCATTTTAGGCTCATGTTTGAGTGTATCTGCATTACCTGTAAACATTACAAGGTGGTTAGTTAGCTAGACACTGTTTACATCAAGACCAGATATACAGAGAATTTCTTCTCCTCCCCTGGCACCGAGCCTAGTCACGGTGAGCGCTTTAAAAAGACCTAATAGAAATTTGGAGTTAAAAGAATGTTAACTGAAATTTAATATCTTGCAATTTCTACTTCCTGTTATCAGGACAGTCGATATTCCTGCGACAAGGGAGGGCAGAGTCCTCTTGCATTATCACGTCACCCACACCATGTACTGCACAGCTCACTGTTTGTTGCCAGCTATTCCCTCACCAGCAGAACTTGCGGAACAGGGGAGGGGGAAAGAGACAAAAACAGGATGTTCAGTATACACCACTACAGAGCTAGCATCACAAGGGTGAGGGAGCTAGGACTCTGTCCAGGAGAGGAAGGACAAATTTCCCTTCTGCTCCACTCACACGGCTGGGAAGGTCTACCTCTGCAAGTTCAGCAGTGAATTATTTACTCTGAAAAGCCTCCTTACAACAAAAATCCAGAAATACTTCATTTTTCCAGGAAATTTTCATAGCAAAAAACAAGCTTAAGCAAGACAGGGATGATTCAGAGAGCGCCACCTTTACATTAGCAGAAAGCTACATGATTATATGCCTAGGGCAACCTAGCTTTAACATCAGCACAAAGCAGTACCAGAATGAAAACTATCTTAAGAAGAAGCAGACAGCTGCTTTTATTCCCAAACGTTTCACTGTAAAATGAATAATTGCTCTAATACTTCCGAGCAAGGCTAGTGTTTGCTGTCATAAGATAGCGCACGTTAGTCCATCTTTTAAGTGATTAAAAGTTTAAGTATTGGCACCACTTTATAACGTAAATTCAGAACTCACCCCAAAAAAATTTCTTCATAGGATGTCCAGGCCTGGCAAGACTCCCAAACAGCATCTCCTTTCTGTTTGCATCAGAGGGTCTTGCTAGCTGATACTCTGTTAATTCAAAGGATTTGCAGCAGCGTGCATCAAAATTTGAGGTCATGCTCCCACAAAAGAAATCCAAAAAACCCAAAGCAAAAGCCCCAACCAAACTGAAAAGGAGACATACCACACTGATGTACACTGAAATAGTTTTGTTTTAACGTATGATGAAGTAGTGAAACAGGGTAAGAAACAGGACTTGCTAACAGTAAGGACTATAATCAAGAGAAAAGGAAAACCATAGCTCATTGCTGAAGAGTACAGAAAGGGATAAGGAAGGGGAGCATGTAAAGCCCCAGCCTGTCCCATCAGAATGCTCTCAACCCGATAAATTTAATGGGAACACAAGGCCGGCAATATTCTACAGAGTCAGGCCCTGCAGAAAGGGCCAATTACAAAACTGCTTCTCCCATATATCCTGTAGAACAACTTCTAGCCTAATATTAATAAGAAATTGAAAGCTGAGGAAGATCGTTTCCAGAAATGTAGTTTTGCAATCAGTTTACACTAATCTAAACATGGGATTCTGCCAAAATACAGAATTCACCCTCTCAAACTGCATTTTCCCATTGCTGCTTTTGCTGGTAACAGGAAACATGCACAGGAGAGCTGTAAAACAATTATTTTGGGTGGGTTAGTGTGCAGCCAGTTCACCAAGCTGCCACAGTTTACTGTACAGCTCGTTACTACAGTGGCAGTACAAGGGAAGGAGCATGACGAAGGATCTGCATGGTGAAGGCAGTGCAAGTGAAGGCAAAAGTTGGCTCAAGCTGCTGAAGAAACCCCACCTTAACTCAAAGACAGGTCCTTGTTTATATTGACGCTTATTTAAATTCAAAGATCAAATTGCTCAGTTTTCCTTGTCAGAGGACAGATGAAGAAGACTCAGAATACATATTTGAACCAGTTAGTATATCCACCAATAACACTTTTTTTCTAAAACAGTGAAGTTTTATAGGCAGCCTGGATGTATTTGCAACATATTAGAAACTCAAGTGAACACTCCACTCACTTCTACACCAGGTTCAATTTCCTCCTGTGAAGCAAATTTGTAGTTATTAAGGTGTAAGAATAAGGCGACAAGCACAAAGACCTCGACTTATTGTATTTACTCCCCGGAGGACAGGAGAGAGCACTGGGGCTATGCTGGAGCTATAAGCACGTTGTTCACTGTTTATTTCTTTAAGAAGATGGGCTAAACACACAGAAAAAGATACTCTTACCACTGTCCACGGCCTCGACTTCTCGGTCTATTGCATCCCTGATCATTAGCGGGTGAATGAAGAATTGTGCCCACCTATGAAATGGAAAAATTCATATGCTTTTCTTCAGTGTCTATTAAGCTAGGGCAAAAAACCAAAAATTAAACCCAACATCCAATATTTTTAGTTTATAACATTGCTTGTCTTACTACAAATTATGTCATTCCTGACTGTACTGTCTTAAGGAGAGACAAAAGCCAGTTTTTGTGATGGCATCAAAACCCAAAGGCAGGGCTCCCATGCTCCACAGAGAAGGAATGAATTGGCTGGATACAGCCGGGCACGACACTGATGGCTGCACGGGGATCTGCCGTTACATCCCGAGAATGATCACAGCAGATCAGACAAGGCATCCAGCTAGTCCGGTTCCTGCCTCTAACAGGGACCAGTACAAGACGCGTCAGAGGAAATCCTCAGTTGTTCATTAGGAACAACACGACCATAGGGAAAGTTTCTTCCTAACTCCAGGCAACAAATTGTCAATTTTTGTCCTGAAACATAGTTTTTTATATCCATTACAATACTATTATCTACTACAAAAGTCAGTGTTGTCACCCAGATACAGATCTTGTCCTGTACCCATAGAGAGCAGAGCAATGGAAAGGGACAAATCTGCAATGAATGGAGACTCTGCAGAAGGCTGTGGCAGAATCTAATATTTCTACTTTATTTGTTGAGGTTTTTTAACGATGCACTGAACTTGTTGAAGCAAAAGGTTAACACTAAGACATTGCTGACAGAGTTCTATGGCTACAGGACCCACTAAGCTAAAGATTATTGAAAGGTAACTTCTTTAAATTTCTTTAGATGCACAAGTGCTTGAATGAGCAGAAATCGTTATCAGCATCTGTTTATCTTCCTTGTATGAGATGCTGTTCTACAGAACTCATAATTTCTGTGTTTCCCCTCCACTAAGACAGCTGTTGTGACATATTGCAATTACATATTTTGATTCTTTTTCACTTCCAAACATCTAAAACCTGGACTAACCTGCAAATGAAAGCTGAATTTGGCCCAGTAAAGTAAAATTTAGGTAATACTTGGTAAAATGTGCAAACACTTGTTCTTGGCATCACCACAGGAGCGTATTTTGATCAAAGTAAGTTCACAGTGGATTCTACTCTCCTCCTGAGATACTTTACAGCATCAAGAATATTCAGCTGACATGTCCTTATGAATAAGTAATTCGCTGTCACTGAAGGAAACCACGCCAAACAGGTGGAGCTCTGTTGTACTGACATATCCCCCAGCAAAAGAGCACGTTAAATACTTCTGGCAAAAGAAATACTTGACTGAACCACCTGGATTGGAGGTATCCTTCCGAGGCACACATTGTACCGTAACTTTAAAGGCTGCCCTTCCACCCACTTTGATGAAATAGACTTGGAACCAAAACAAACAAACAAAAAATCTAAAAACCCCACTAGCTCTATCAGGACAGGTTTTTCTAAGGATGAATCACTGGGATTCTGGGAGCACTTCCCCTCTGAACAGTTGCCACACCACATAAAATTTCTCCTGTCATCAATGCTACTAGTTTAAGGGCAGTAAAACAATCAAAAATCTACATGCATTAAGACTTACATACGAATCTTAAGTAATCACACAACAGTTACACTAGCATTGTTACAAAAAATAGTAAGATATCCAGAGGGAAATCGTATTTCCTTATATACAATATCCTCTGTGGTAGTAGGAGTACCTATGGATGTTCAGCAACAGCCTTAACCACCCCAAAATGAAGAAAATGAAGAACAGCCACACCCAACCTCCTGAGGAACATACAAACATTTGTTAAAACCTAATGAACATTTATATGAAGTTACCTATCAAGAGCTTCTTTGAAGTACTTCCTCTGCACATCAAACTGGAAGACTGTCCGCTCACAGTCAGTTGAAGCATTGTCACTGCCCCCGTGTTTCTTTAAAAACGCATCAAACCCATTCTCATCTGGGTACTTCAAACTGCCCATAAAAACCACTGGAACAAAAATCAGCAGAGTTACCAAGATGACATTAATTAGCTGATCCTAATTGCAGCTATAGCAACCCTCTTCAGCACAGTGTTACCTACAACTGACCCGCAGTTCCCATGCAGAGGTTCACTGCTAAGTAGCAACAAACCGTGTAATCTGCCCAATAACCGGTGTAATCTGCCTTTAGCAGAAGGCCCAAATAGACTGGACACTACAGGGCCTTTTCTAGGCATGATTGGCCTCAATCGGCCAAGAGTAGCATTTTAAGATACATCTGGTCAGAAACTTCATGTGCTTTCTGCGCCTGTATTCCTAATTCGTTGTCCTTTATTCGAAAGATAAAGGTCTGTAGCTCCAGCCTGGTTTATAAAGCCATAGGTAACATGCTTCCCCCCATATTTAATGGATAACAAAGAACGTTAATGCATAGGCCGCCAAAGGGCACGGGACACCTTCTCCCACTTAAGAGTTCCTTACTAAGTCAGTATTTTTATAAAATTACAAATTTATTTAACTAATGAAAATAAATTCTGGGATAGGCAAAAGAGGAAGCGATATTAAAATACCACCGAAATTCAGAGCTAGATACCACTCATTTTGCACCAGAGCTGGAGAAGATGAAATAGGAGCAGATACATACTGTGTTCCAGGAAGTGTGCTAATCCAGGCAGATCTTCGGGATCAGAGAAGCTGCCAACAGCAATGCAGAGGGCTGCTGCAGACTAGAGAAAATACAACACACTCAGTAAAAGCTGCTTCAAGAAACACTTCAGGCAAGTGACAGAACTATAAGATAAATCACACAGGACAGGCATAATAAAAAGAAGGTCTAGTCTCGATGACTAATCACAAAGTTTCAGAGTATAAGAAACTGTATTTTTTCACCCTACACCTTTAGGTACATACCTGTTTTTCTGTGCAGCCTCTTTTTCTTGTCTCTTCCTTTTCAGCTAGCTCTTCTAATTCACTGTCATCAGCATCATTGAAATCCTCATTATCTCCATCATTGTCCTCACCCTCATCCCCCTCATCACAGTCCTCATCATCAAAACCTTCTCTACCATCTTCGATCTCAGCTCCAGAGTCATCATCTTCATCACTTTCCTCTTCAGATTCATCATCATCATTGTCCTCCTCCTCCTCCGAAGATAAAGCAGCCGGGGCACCATCCAAGTAATTCAAATCCGAAATCAAAAGTGCACATAAGCCATTTTGCAGTTTGATATACCTGAAAGAATAATTATTTGCAATGAATACACTCATTTCCCGAATCTGAATTTTCAGAATCGCAAACATTTCTGTATTTTCTACAACAGTTCTGTGCTCTTCAACTGAGATTTCCTAATGAAAATCTAATGGTAGCTAAGAAGGTGAGCAGTTTTGCAGTGGGAAACTAAAACCTTCTTCTGCTAGCAACAGCTGTAAGAATAAGAAAGAAGTAATTCAAGGCAGTAGCAGAAGCCCTTCTTCCCATAAGGTCAGGGGTGCTGATCTGGGCTTTTATTTCTCTCTCTGTGAAATATTTAAGCTACCAGAACCCACTCAGAGAAAACTTCACGTACTCAGAATAGGCAAACCCAAACTTCGATAGCTCGTTATGCTTCTCAGGCTCTCACAAACATATATTATGTGACACAATTAAGATCTTAGTCTTTGCCTCTAAATAGGCCCCAGAGACTCCACTTTATTTGATTCTATCAATGTTTTCTATTAAATGGGATCCACAGACCTAGCAGGCAGAAAGGACAGATCTCCTCTGCAGGCTTAATAAAGTAAGTCACAGGGGGCTGGCTGGGTTACTATCAAGCAGCAATATACACAGAGTTCTCTCTCTCTCTGTGTATACACACACAGAATTTTTTATATATGTGTGTGCACATATATATGTGTTAAAAAAATATGTAAAAAGCCCCAAGCCACCAGCACCATCCTAGAACTTTTCAGACTGAGGACTGCAAGCACCAATGCTCCGCATTACAAGATCTCTCAGCGGCATTTGCTTCCCATCAGATCTGGAATCGATAGTCACCATTTGCCAGATTAGCCAGAGCATCCCTCCCAGGAGCTTGCACTGGCTCATACACCAGCTGCAAAAAGGAACGAATGCTGGATCCAGAAAATACTTGATCCAACCAAAGAGTTACTGTGATATAGGCATGTGGTATCTGAGCCAGCAAAAATAAAATGCTTGTATGAACTAAACCCAGGCTCACACCCCACACTCCCAGAAAAACCTGAGTTACAGAGTATAGGATCATAGAACAGTTCGGGCTGGAAGGGACCTTTAACTCCCAAATTTATAGCAGATCAGAACTTTGCAACATGGCCACTGTTGTAATGAGGTAGCAGAAATTTCAAAGCAGATTTCCAGCTCAAGCTGGAAAAACCTAAAGGCACGTTGTGTGTCCAGCTCCATGGTTCCCAAAGTTTCTCACAAGAAACTTCTCACATTTCATTCACAGGTATCATTATGCAATTTCAATGTTTCCCAGCAATAAAAGCATGTATTATCAATATTCCGATTCAAAATATGAAGACAGTGTAAGTTTCGCCTTTTACTAGAGCTGCAGGGTCTGCAAACGACTGATGAGCTCAGAAACGAATTACTCCGAGTCCTTCTCTCCCAACTGAATTTCATAGGGACATATTTGGAGGACAAGGGCAAAGGGGGTATTGTGACAAGAGTTAAGCAGCTCTGAAACAAAATAAAACCCCACACTTCTTGGACTACCAAGTCTATGAAAAAAGGTAAAGAACGAGTGTTTAATAGCTGTGTTAAGCTTATGAATTATGACCACTCATCCAACAGGAATTGACAGCTCTTACTGTAGGCCAGGGTTTCATAATCATTAACACACCCACTTTGCTTGCTGCAGGACTGCTGAGCAGGACAAATTTGTTCATTCAAAAGCACAAGAGCATTTTTCCTCCTTCGAACTACAGCACATAGCGTGTAACTTGCAGAAATGTGATGACTAACTGCAGGAGGTACAGGTAGTACTAGATCCAGGCTAACGGCTGGGTACAAAGCTAATCATCCATACAATTCTGAAAGTCTGGAACAGTTACACATGTTTACGCCATATACGTGTCACATCACACAGCTGCGGCACTTCTGAACGTGCAACCAGGGTCCTAAAACCAGATATACTGTATACTCAGGCACTTCACCCCCTGGAGAGGTCAGAGCAGAGCCCCAGACAGCGGTCAGTCAGCGTTGCTGCAGCATGTCCTCCAGCACAACCATCATCTTCTTCACCTCCGCAGACAACCACCTTCCTTCTCCAGGTTTTCGCAGCCCATAAAGAATACTGGCTTCCCAGTGACCGATACACACAGAAAGCAGAAAACAGAATAGTGCTATTCTTCCAGAAGAACGATTTGCCATAAAGCTGTTTAGCCAGGTGTATCCAGTAGCTCTTGTTGATCCTTTCCACATACCTCCATTAAGCTAATGGAGCAGATGACACTCATTTTATATTACTCATCTTCAGGCTTGTGGGTGTTCCATACTAGGACAGAAAGCACCCAACAGCGAGGCAACAATTGAACTAAGCCACTGTTGAAGACTATCAGATTTCACTTCAGGAGAATCTAGAACAGGACAGGTTATACTGAGCAGAGGCACCAACCGACATCGGTGTTCTTTACTTTTTCCACGTTTCAGTCCAATGGAAAAGGACAAGTGTAATCAATACGTAAGTACCAATTAGTATGCAAAATACAGTAAAAAACAAATGCAATGACGTAATGTAGAAACAGCAGTCCAACTGCTTTTTCGAAGGACTGTACAGGCATTGATACAAGTAAGGCTTAAATAGAAAACAGAATTCAAATTCTTAAAAATACAGTTTAAATATCCTTGCTAAGTTTAAACAGAATTGCTCCCACACCAAGTTTTTTTCTTACATCAGTGATAATTGTTTAGCAGATAAGTAAATACTGAAATACTTCTCAATGCATGGTAAACATTTAGAGAAATGTTTTAATTTTCCACATTACCCCAAACAAGCGATACAAGCCCACAAAATTCCACATACGGATGAATTTAAATAAAACATACACTTCGGTAAAGATAACTACCCACTCATAGCTCTAATGAGCAAAACTAACTTTGATGATGACAATTTTTGTCCCAACAAACTCACTTATAGAAAATACATTCTGCAATCTGTCAGAACCCCTTTGGTTTTACAATCACTATATTTGATAAGGCAAAATACAACATTTTTCCACCAAGTTAAGACCGATGTCACCAGATGGACACATTAAGCCCACCCTGACTGGTCTGCAGTACACATCACCACTGATGCATGAACAGAGGAGAAAGCATGTATGCATCATCAAATCACCTGCCATTCCATTTACTGAGGAGGTTTGGCATATAGTTAGTGGACCTGTGTCCGCTAACTTTAACTTTACTTTCAGCCACACTGAAGTTCTCCTTCCTAAGTGTAAGGTTTGTGTCTGCTCTGTGCAAGGCCGACTTCCCACATGTGGAAACCGGTCTGAAAAGATGCAACTCTTTGCTTCCAACCAAGAAAGATGTTAAGCATGGAAAACAGGATTTCTGGAAGACATTGGTATTAGTTTATCTTATGCTATAAACAAACACACTCTGCATTTCTTTACACGCAGAGGAGATTCCTGAGCCTCAAAATAGATAACTAGTGATGGTTTTCAATGGACTTCCCAAGCTTCATCACTGTCCTGCAGCAGGCAGTAAAAGCAGAAGTTTCCTAAGCTGTTAGTCTCCGTAAACGAGCCTCCTGCAAAGTAGCACGAATAAGAACACCAGCAGGAGAGGCAGAAAGGGATCCAGAGGAAGCAGCAAGGAAGTAGGGCAAGAAGGAAGGGAGCACGTTTCTCCCTAAGCCAATGGGCACAGTCCTCTTCACGCAGCCAGCAGGGAATTTCACTGTCAACCAATGTCACAGCGAATCCAGAATTCAGTTGCAGGCTTCGGCCGCTTCTCCACTGGCTGCACAGATTAGATGTCATGAAGAATAAAGACGTAAAAAGCATCTCTAACAAGGGCTCTGAATAATCTTTTACCTAACAGAAAGAAGTTATAACACTGTCCCTTTGAGAACGGCTGTGTTACAGCACCCCAAGAGCTCATCCTCCGCTGGCCGTTCCCAGCCGAGCCTCTCATGGAGAGAAGGCCGCGGGCGCTGTGGGCTGTGCTCAGGGAAGGTGAGCTTTTTTAGCACTTTCAGAGCTATTATTGCAAAAAATACAAATGGATATACAAGCGAAATAGCAGCATGAAAGTAATTTCTGCCTCAGCTCACTGACATATTTGTGTTAAAGTCTGGAAGCTCGTTACAATGGGAAGGGAAACCGCCTTTAAGTTGGTATCTGCTCTGTAACACTTCAGCCACATTTCGCACTTCAGCTTAACGCGCTCGGACCGGAGCCACCCGGACGAGGGCTGCAAACTACCCATGCGATACACTGTGCCTCGAGAACGCGGCGCCACGGCAGAGCCTCTGCACAGTACGGGATTTCCCTTTCAGTGCAAGCCCCAGGCCTGCTCCTGCATGCCAGCCGGACAGCCCGCTTGGGAACAAACACCCCCGTGAACCCCCCGCCTCCATTTTTCACAGAAAAGCCCCCGTTTTCCCCGGTCACCCAGGCCAGCCCGACGTCGAGCACGGGCGGTGGGGGCCGTGCCCGCCGCGCCGGGACACGGGGCAGGCCGGCACCCAGCTCCGCTCTCCGCCGGCCGGGGCTGTTTTTCCGCGGGCAGGCGGGGAGAGGAGAGGCCCCGGCCCGCCCGCCCCACAGACCACCCGGGGGCTGCCTCAGCAGCAGCGGACCATCCTCGCCCCGCTCCCACTCGCGCCTCCCCCGGCCAACCGCCTCCGGGGGGAGGCTGGCCGCCGCCGGCCCTCACCGGTACTGCTTGGGGTCGCTGGGGGACTTGACGATGTCGGGGTCGCCGAGGTTGGCGCCGGGCCCCATGTCCCCGCGGTCCTCCTCATCTCCCTGAGGCGAGCGGCCTCTGGCGTCGCGGCCGCCCTCCCCGGCCTGCTGCCCCACCGCCAGCTCCGGGCAGCTGTAGTTGGACGTCGCCTTGTTTCTCCCGGGCATGGCGGCGGTCGCACCGTACCACAGGGGCCGGGCAACGGCGCGCANTAAACCTGCAAGAGGGAGAAACAGCTCATTTTTATTATGGGGCAAACTGGGGAGAGGCGGGGGGGGAAGACAGCTCCCTTCGGAACTCGGAGCGAGAGGACAGAGGCCGGAAGGAGGGGGGACAGACGGGGAAGTAAAGCCAGGTCCCGGGAGCTCCTCCCTGTGCCGCCGCAGCCCGGCGTTTCTGTCCGCCTGCCGCCTTAGCTGTCCCCCCACTCTTGCGTTGGAACAGTCCGACCGCCTGGTGGCGGAGGCCGGCCTTCTCATTTCCTTCAACTACTGGTCCAAGCAGCTGTCGCTCACTCCCGCCAGGACCAATCAGCTGCCCGAGGAGGGGTGTGGCGCGCAGTCCCTTCAGCGCAGGGCCCGGCTGTGAGCGCCGCGCGGCGGCAGCCCCGGCACCGGCACGGAGCCGAAAGGCGCTGGACTCGGGACGGAGCCTTGGCAGGAAGCGCGGGGGCTGGTCGCCAGCGGCCTCCCCAGCGGCCCGCAGAGAAGCCGAACGCGGTGAATCAGTTTAGAGAAGCGTGGCCGTTGTAAGGGCTCAGAAGGCCCGAGCGTGCTGTTGATCGGGTAGCAAGGCTGGCTTTCAGCGGGTGTTTTCCAACTTTTTTCAATTTAAGTGAGCTAGACTGAGGTTTGACGTTTTATTTCAAGCAGCAGTACTGCTGGTCTTCTGAGAGACCCAACACGTGCTTGCGTTGGCTGCTGATTGCGCTGAATTTTTATCTTCCCCTAATGGTACCCTGAATAGCTTTAAAGTCTGTACCAATGACTGTTTAACAGAGAAGACTGTTTATTCTTGACACGGCCTGGTCTTTGCAGTTCAGTCTCCGCATTTTTCCTTTGTGACTATATGTTTCCCCCCCGCTATGAAACTCTTGTGCCAAGGTAGCCATTTCAAGTCTTAATAATGGGAATGCTGCGTTTCCTCTTGCCTTAAATCTCTTTGGTGTTTCAGAATATTCAAAATAGCATATATTGCCAAGATCCTCCTCCCGGTAACGCTCTGAGAGCTGTTGGGAAGTTTGCCGTTGCATTTGTCACGTCCCTTCTGCATCGCTCCCCAGTCGCTCCGTGTTCTGCTGTTCCTGCAATGCCGGTGCTGTTGGTTGGTTTGGGTGTGTGTGAGTCTACAGCAAAAGAGATGAGGAAAGCAAAATTAAGGGGTCAGAGGCTAATACAAATGAGGGGAAGCTGGGTGAGATACAGAGATGATAATTCAGGCTGGATGGCTGGAATATAATTTGGACTGGATGCCCGCCTGACACTTCAGTGCTTTATTTCTCCACGAGATGGAAGCCAAGACCCACGTCTAACCCTGAGCCTCCACTACGGCTTTTCCTGGAGAACCTCGGCTACAGTGCTGTATCGTACCAGCAACAGAGAGAAGCTTGTAAAGAACAATCACCTCTTTCCTTCACATCCTAGTACCCTTTTTTTATCTTGTAACCATACTGTTTTTTTCTACACTACTATTGAAGGCGACTGCCAGTCAAACAGAAGGCTCTATAGAAGACCCCATCAAGCATTTTGGGTTTGTCTTCAGTGCAAGCAAGTCTGGTTTTTCCCTTGCCTTGACAAATTACCGTCTCACATTCTGCCAGTACCTCCTACAAGTTATTACAAGTAAAAATTATTATTGACTCTCTGATGATACTGAAATCAGCCGCATGCCACCTCAGGCAAAATGCTTTCTCTGTATTCATTCGCAGCTTTTAATGCAAATGTAAGATGATGAGATACATCTCTACATTAGTATCTATTTTATGTGTCAGCTGCCTGTGATGATTTGATTTCTCATTTGAAATAAACCCTGCAGGATTTCTGCACCCAATACTAGGTTTCTGCATGTATGCAATATAGGGCAGGGTAGAATTTTTAACTGTCTTTTCCAGTTCTTCAGACTATACTGCCATGTAGCTACTTGCTGGCTTGTGCTGGAAAAATAATTCTGCCCATCCTAGCTTGAGGGACCTGGAATGTAGTCATATTCGTCTTAAAAAAAAATTTAAAAAATTACATCTGACTTGACTGGAACACAATGAAACACAATTATATATTAGGTAGAAAAGGGAAAGGTCTTTTTTTGCTAGGGGTAAAAAAAAAAAAAGTAAACCAAAAGATTTAAAATCCCATTTCTGCTGAATCCATTTTCTTTTACCATTGAGTTGTTGAGCTGAAAAATCATTATTTGCACTGAGGCACTCCATTATACCTGCACAGCTCAAAATCATCCCTCCTTGCTGTGGAAGTTTTTATTTCTTTTTGCTCGTTACACAAGTTACCTTAAAACCCGCTCCTGCTACAATTAAAACACTGCACTGCAAATTGATTGGCCAAATAATCCTTCTTTTCACTTTGTTTTAAATCCAGATTGCTGGGCTCAAGGATCACCACCCTCTCAAAAAAGATCAATGTAGTTTGATGTAGTTTAAAAGCATTAAAAAGATACCTTCTTTATACATACACGCAGTTGCCCAGTGCACTAGTCATGCAGCTCACACAAACTCTCTGGCC
Source organism: Chionis minor (assembly GCA_013398295.1). Lineage (NCBI taxonomy): Eukaryota > Metazoa > Chordata > Aves > Charadriiformes > Chionidae > Chionis > Chionis minor. The sequence continues at coordinate 2,595,270 of VZSF01010416.1, forward strand.
ACACCCGGTGACAACATTTCTCTTTATTTTGCAGTTTCAGGGGTTTAGATACAATAACCACATTCCACAAATTGCACTTTCAATACTAGATCGCGCACGCCCAAAATATGTCACAGTAAAGATTTCTGAAAGCAACATACAAAGGAAGGGATCAAGCCTTTAGCACAATGAACTCAAACTACATCAGTGTAGCTGCATTTTTCTCCAGAATACTGTGCTTTTTTCTTAGAACCATCACACTTTGAGACAGAACAAAATTACAAAGGCATTCGCTAGTGTCATGATCCAGCAAATTACAGTGCAGAGGGCAGATACTCAACCAGTTTCTGACATCAGAAACTCTCCTCGCTCAGAGGAGTTCACAGGCCTAAGGTAAAACCATAAAACTTTGCAGAATTTTCACCTCAAGACAGCAAACTCTCCGTACCTAATTTACACCTACAGACAGAATTTGCAATCACTGTTTGGAGCAAACAAGTGTGTGATCATAAAGGCATACAGCGTATGTAATTTCACAGCTTGGGAAAAGCAGTCCCTCCCTTTATTTCAGAGAAATACAACCTCTGCATGTGGCTAACGCATGCAGAGTTCTACACACAGACGCAGAAGTTTTTTAATTTGTGAGAGGTCAGAAATATATTTCAGATGTTAAGTATTAAAAATTGTTCCTCCCTTCGAAGAACAATGCAACAAAACATCCACAGAATAACTCTTTAACAGGACATCTTTGCCATTTTTCATTTGCAGTTATGTTTTATGAACGAATCTTCCTTTTTTAAAATCCTACTTTGTGGATGAATCTGAAACCAGAAAAGACTATCCCCACTCACATCTAGCACAAAATTAAAAAAATAAATCAACAACAAAACGCAGAAAGAAAATCTAATAATCTTGGCACTACTATTTGCCAACACTCACATTTTGGCTCCTGATATTTTTATCTTTCTGAGACAGTGCTGTTCCAAGTCTCGCATGTCAGATTTTGGCCCCAACTAAGCATCCAGCAGCCAATTCCTCCTCTCCCTTCGTCCTGCAACAAATCCACCATCAAGCAGCCGGATCACAGCAGATCGAAACCTGGAGAGGTAAAACTAGAGGATACAGGGGAAAAGCTGCAGGACAGTCTGCTCTTGTGCTTCTAAAAAGAAACAGTTGGGGACAGCAAGGTCCCGCACCCCGCAAGCCATCACTGGTGACCCTGGAGAAGGCTGCGGGCAAGGGCAGCCCCTGGAAGGGCTCCTGCTCCTTCATCCAGCACCTGCCAAGGGCACAGGGAAGTGAGGGTACGGCTGCAAGGTCTCCTCCTCCTCCCTGCCTGGCAGCTTTGATTCCTCCATGTGCTCTTCCTCCCTTTAGAGGCTTGACACAAAATCCGCCCCACTCTTCTCCCTCTGGAGGACCTCAGGCTGTCAGACAGAAGCGCACTGCTTTCTGCTCTGTCATACAGAAAAACTGAGGTCCACGTCTAGAGGACAGAAACAGTGAATCAAAATACATGGGCACTGATTTTTTTCTTTTTTTAATGTAAAAAAAAAAAAAAAGCAGCATATTCCTGCTTAATAAAAGATTTTTCCCCCTCCGTACCTGGTCCCTTCTAATTGGTTTTTATGTTCCCTGCTGTTCTTGACAAAAAACCTCTTTCTGCAGTAGAGGAATTTATAATTAAAAATGCAACATTTTCTATGGAAATAACATTTGCAACACTATACAATTCTTTTTCTTCAGTGTAACTCACATTAACACTAGGTGCACTTACAATATTTATTCAGATTTTTGTGGGTTTTTTTTTTAAATTACCAGATGAGGAAATCTATAATATTAACACTTCAGCACATTAAACAAACATACCCAGTTTCCTACAACAGAGACTTCTGCCTTTAAGACTACGTGATAATGCACCACCACAAATGAAAAGACAAAATTTAGTCAGGAGAGGAGAAGGGTGTTTCTTAGCAAGAAAGGTCACTAGCACGAGCAGTTCTGCTGCGAAGGCGGTGGGTTGTCTGTGAGGCGCATGCTCCTTCCCGAAGTGGCCCTGGAAGGGTCTGATTCTATACTCTCCGACATCTTTTCACAGATTATATCCACGAGGCGCTCAAACACCTGCCTCACGTTGATGTTTTCTTTGGCACTAGCTTCAAAATAGTCAAAACCTGGGAGAAAAAGTAGGGGGGAGAAAAAAATAAATCAATAGAGACGGATGATAATGGAGATTGTTTTTAAAATACTAACGGGTTTTTCAGCGTTCACCCTAAGAAAACAAGACATTAGACAATTCTTAAGATTCCAACAATCTCAGAATACTGAGCAGAAATGCTTTTAAAATTTATCAAGCACCAAAATAAGACTCCAAGGGATAAATGGATCCTTACCATCGCCCCAGTGAACACCTCTGCAGATAGTACAGATGGGAATAAACCCGGGACAAGGGAGCGGAATCAGCGCAGGTGCTGGGGCGGCAGCTGCTGCTGACATGCTGTGGTCTGGCGATGCCCGGCACGCCAGGGTAGCTCGCTCTGTGCACCGCTGCCGCCACCGGGCTCCTGCAGAGGAGCAAGATGGTGGTTCTGCTCCTTCTGCTGGCCAACTTCTGCCCGCGTGAGCAAAATGCCCCAATGACTTCGGTCTTGGGTTTTTTTCCCATTCTTTATTTAGAGAGAATGCTCTTCAGGGTGATTAATACTCACCTGGCACGTGTCACGATAGAGCGCCTGTCCTGACAAGCGCCATTTGGCACTGCTGAATGACAAATAATGTTGGGTGCCTCCTACTGAGTAACATCAGTGTCCGGTCGCCAGCTCCTAGCTGCAGCGATCAGTATGGATTCCCAAACACTGAACCTTTCTGATTAAAAAAACCAAAGAGAGGAAGGCTGGAGTTGCGCTGCAGTGGGGATGGCACAGCTATTCCTGCTGCAAGGACCAGCCTTCCCGCGGATGAGCCTGAACCCTGCCTCAGCCAGCAGGAATGCGCTGAACTGTGAAGCATTTCTTTATCTTTCCCGCCCCAGGGGCCTCAAAGGCCAACCATCCTGACAATGGTTGTTGCTTCTGTTCTGCCAGGTTATTATATTGCCAGCAGCCTCAGCTCAAGCACCACAGAGAGTTTTGTTTTGCAATAAGCTACATTCTGTTGTGCTTCATTTTGGGGGCGTTTTGCATTGCAGTGGTTTTCTTTGAATCTGCCACAAATGAAGGGAAAGACAAGTCGTCTTAACTGATTAGTCCGTCACTGCTGGTAGACTAAGTCACCTTGACGTGTGAGATAAGTAGGTATCTACCCCATTCTAACACTTTTTAAAAATCACGGAACAACGGGTGAAGCGATGGTGACGTTTGCCTTGTCAGTAAATAAGGAGGGCTGTCCTGCATCAGATGAGGGTTCTGTCTGCTGCACTTGCTGGTTCTGATGATGATTAAAAATGTACATAAAAGGCATGAGAGATCAGAGAACTGAACTTAGATATTGCCAGTCCAACATTGGTTTAGCTTATGCTGTGGCTGAATCTGTTTTAGTTTAGCTCACGTTCAGGCCAATAACAATTTTTTAATCTGAACAGGAAATTATTTCAATGATGTTAATGTCACTATACAAACTTACATAAGCACGCCACAGGATAACCTTTATATGAATCATTATGATGAAAACTAGCAGTTTAAGCAGTCGATAGTCAATTAGAAAGATTCCTCCCACCTAACACACAAAGCAATTTCAGTTAATGCTCTGCACATTAGCATAACTGATACAAGGAAAAACTTACTGATAAAACAAGATATATTTTTCAGCCCCTCTAAAAAAAGCATATAGTATTTTGGGAAGCTACAGAAGAGAAGGACTGGGACAGCACTTTCCAAAGGCGTGGTTAGCTTTTGTTTTGCTCTGCACTGGGGTACGTTTCTCCAGGGTGAGCTGGACAAGCGCAAGGACGGGTCGGGGGCAGAACTGGGGATTCTTCAGCAGAACGGTTTCCTACTGATGGAGTCAGTTGCTATGGTAACTCTGTGCGCCGTTGTGTTTTGAAATGTCCCATACGTAAAGGATTCAGATCCTAGATGCCAAGTTTGTCTTTAAACAAACAGATGGATTTTTTGGGGAAAAAAAAATATGTTAGAAGTCCAAATAGGAGTGGGGAGTTCCAGTAAAACACTCCATTTGCTGTTACATTGTCCTGGACAAATTTTCAATCACTAACAGTATAATTACTCTTGTGAAATATGTGGGCACACATGCATTCACGACAGTTTCAAGAGTCTGCAAGCCAGGAACCGAGGTTATTCACATCCATATTTTCAATGCAAATTAAATTCTGATGTGTAAAAAAGAGCCCATAAGTGATTCTGCAAACTAACCATGCCTTCATTCGCTTTGCTAGTCCTACATATAAAGAATTAATATTACAATAACAATAAAGATGGGAAATTAGATGGTCTAGTTTGATATTTGCTCATTATTTGTTTATGATGGCAGTACCTCAAGGCTCCAGTCATGAATGGGACCCCTTTGTGCTTAGCATATGTCAAATTTACACTTGAAGGCTCTAAACCTGCGAGCCTTTGCAGACATGCTTCTTTTTTTTTTTTTTTGCACATGAAACATGAAAAAATAATCTGATTGTTCTTAACTCTTTGGAACAGTGATCATCTTTGTATTTATATCACATGGGTCTCTATCACAAAGCCATACTTTACACTCATGAGCAGGGTTTCTACACCTTTCCTCCATTAAAAAACCAAACCAAAATAACAATAACAAAAGCCCCAGCTAATAAATACTCATTATCTAAGATTTAACCATAATTGGCAATATGATCACAGTCACACTTGAAGCTACAACAACGTATGCAGTGTGTACTGGAACGCCAGTACCCAAAGTTTAACAATATATTACGCGCCCTCTAATTACTACTTAAGAATTAAAGACAACATAGAATTTTATAAATTGGGGGTGATGGTGATTCCTTTGGGTCTGGTGAGAATCTCTGCTTTTACAAGCCAAACAAATATTTACAATATGCCTACTGTAAGGGTCTCCACTGTTAACTGAATTAAATTTTAATAGGATTTACTCGCCGCCATGAATTCTTTAAGAGAAGACAACAGTATAGTTAAATCTTAACACAGAAGCCCTGATTCCATATTAAAAAGATCACATATGATGTAATATATAACAAAAAAGATTAATAAATGAGAAATTAGGATGAGTTTATTCTGCTGTTCATTCTAAAACTTTCTTTGCAATCCCAGCTTCCTCTCAATGGAATTGTTTTGCTTTGTCTATCCCACATCAATAATATAATGTCATTTCCCTATCTCGACAGAGAAGCCTGATACATTTTTAAAATATATTTTACTCAACTCTACAGTTCCTAAGTTTGTATAAACTTCTTTTTTCCTTGTTTAGTTGAAAAAAAACCAAAACACCTCCTACAAAAATCAATGTCTGCATTCTGAAAATGACTGTATGGTACTTGGAGACCTGGAGATAGAATTGTGTTTATGAAAAATGTTTCTCTTTTCATTCCGCTGAGCTAATAAAAGCTGTTCTCTCCAGACAAACTTTAGCTTCCATACATGCTTAGGTATTAGCTTTACAGACACAGCAACACCACAAGAAGGTAGTATTCAGCACTAAGCAAGTAAAATATGGACCTAGGATATATTACGCTCTGTAGCTGTGATACCATTATTAAAATATTACTGCTGGATGCACTTTTCTTCTTACAAATTAAAAGGAGCACAGTATAAAGAAGCAGAGGAAAAAGAGTAGAAAGAAAAGCTTTGACATGTACCCAGCTGATCCGCCAGATGTTTCCCCTTCTCCACAGGAACAATTCTTTCATCCTCCATGTCACATTTGTTTCCAACCAGGATCACTTGTGCATTGTCCCAGGAGTAGGTCTTGATTTGCGTGGCCCTACAACATGTCAAAAAAGAATATTACGTTCCATCAGCTGTGCCAAAATACAATCCTATATTAAGTAGGAAAACAAGTACCATTAATGACAACATCAAAATCTCAAGACTACATGCTGGTTAAAAGACAAATGACCAAGCTTACACATAAAGAATGCAGACTATGCAATTTATAGCACCATTCTATTTTACTACTCCTTAACTTTGTGTGACGTTTCTTGTTAAGACTCTGCAAGAGTTTTCAAGATCCTGAGATCCAGACAAAAAGCCAAACTGAATAATTTTTGAAGTCTAGGGATAAAAAAGCGTTGTTCTAAAGCTTAATATCCTTCAGCTGTAATCTGTCAACAATTCTGCCAACAGAGGAACTACAATCAATTACACCTCTTAAGGATATTGTTCCTATGGAGAAAACCATGTAATAGAGACACACTTCAGGCTAGATTTAAAAATTCCTATAAAACACGTAACAACAACAATAACAATTCAGAGAAGACAAAAAAGATGCTCATTTGCTGCTGCTGCCCATTTGCTGCAGAGTTTTAGTTACACCGTAAGAACTTGTGTTTTGAGAGTCAAACAGATGGAAGCACCCAGTCATCTTTGCTTGAACAGGAAGACTGGTTCATGGAGACTGAAAATTGCATAGAAACATATGCTAAAGAGAAACAGAAATTTACCAAATCGGGAAGATATGGGCTCAAGGTAAGGCTCTGTGAGCTAATATTTCAACCTAGCAGGATTAAGTGATACCTAAGGCAGGAAACAGCAGCTGCAATGACAGACGGCAAGTATCAGACAAATGTCAACTTCAATGACAGCAGGACCAAGTGCATGGGAGCTTAACCAGGAGCACTGGGATAAACCTAAAGCCTCTAAAGCTCTGTGTGGCTCATGTGCTCGAACTGGAGTGGAGCTAGCTGAAGATCCCAAGAGTCCGACCTGACATTTGGCCTCTTTATAGTTTTTTCTATTACAAAACAGAAGATTTTTTTCCCCCCCTGTTTATCCTGGGGGTCCAGTCCTTTCCCACCATCCTCAGTGAGGTGTCACAGAGTCAGCAGCAGAACAGTATTAGGTTGGTAGCATTCATTTACATCCATTTTTTCAGACTGGTCCAACCTATTTTATCTTCACCGAGTCAGGTCTACCTTTTAAGACTCCCTCCTTCCCAAAGGTAATTAGGGAGCTCTGCCAGAAGCGAGGAGAACACTCCTCCCCTCCTCCTTCCCACTGTTTGTCCCTTTCTCACCACCCCTCCATACAGGACACTACACTTTTAGGCAAACCTGCCATTTCTCACAGGAGAACCAGGAGTCCCCTCAGATTTTCACATCTGTTTAGTTTGCTTGAACTCCCTTAACAATAAAGCTCTTGATTCCTTCTCTTTTGAATCAGTGGCAGCCTCCACCTCTGATCTACTAATGGTAATTTTTAATTAGTTTGAGTTGCTTACTTGCCTTTTCCACGGAAAGCAGCCAGTCATGTTACTCCTCAGATATCTATGAAAAAGGGTGTCGTTTCACTGTGCAAGTTGCCTCGAATAAGCAGCCTGTTTGGATTGCACTGGAAAACATAAACCTAAACCAAACCCACTGCACAAGCCCAGACCCATCCTGCAACACCCTAAAAATCCCAAAGACTTTGTGCAGTGAAACTTCTTACTCTTCTTTGTGTCCTCCTGGAAAAGCACTTACTCTAATCCCAATTTTGGCTCCTCCACTTCCACCCTTTTGAGTACCTCCACGTAGACGAGCCCCGAGAGAGCTAATACGGGTCTGTGATGAGTTTATGTGCTACTCTGGTGTTTCTCAAGGCTCATCGTGGAAGGGGGTGACCTCAGAAATCAACTAAAAGCCCAATAAGATGAAATTTCCCCAGTCTTCTTCCACAGCAATAGAGAGAAAGAAAGTTTCTCCAGGTTAAGTTTAAAACACCTATAACCAGGCTTCTCTTCTGACTTCCAGTCCTCTTTCTGGATTCATTTCAGCCCCTGGAGGATTGTATGGGGACACAATGCCAAATCTTAGCTATTTAAGCAGAATTACTTAGAAAATGAAAAAGAAGAAAAAAAGCATGAAGGATCTCCCACAGAAACTCATCCTTCTCCTTGTTTTGTACAAGCTAGTGAAAAATCCTCTCACAGAACACTGACATTTACACTTACTAGGAATAAAAAACAAGCAAACAAAAAAAGTTTTGAAGAACGTCTGAAAGAAATCCTCATCCCTATACAAAAAGAAAGGCAGCAAATTTCCAGAAGCTTTTGGAAAGGTAAATAAGTAAATAAATAAAAGGGCCTGTGCAATTGAGATGTTCAACCACTATCAAGGCAGTCCAATATATACACTGGGAAAAATATATTTCTGTGACACAGAAACAATGCTGTGCCTTGTTTGTGCTGAATTCCCCAAATTAACGATAAAGCATGTTTTTTATGCTTCACGCTTAGAAGAAAAATAGTGTCAGCTTCACAGTTACATAGGTATCTCGGCGGCCTAATTTGGAGATCAGCCTTAAAGATAAATAAAGCTGATGACTTTTGAACCCAGCTGTCACTTAAACCTAAGTTAAATTTAACCAATTTTTTCTTCCCTTCTGTGAAATTGTCTAGATTGTCCAAAGCAGAGTTTCCATAATATTTTCTGTTTACTATACAGTATCAAATGCTAAGTATATTCTAGTTTCAGTAGTTTCAAATGAGGTTATAAAACCACTGATTTATCAACACACAAAACTATCAAGCTAATGTCAAACAATAACTGCCAAAGGAGCCTACTAAAAAAAAAATCTAGAAACTGAGCTGAAAGCCATGAAAGCTCATTTAACCCTTTCATGCATCCTACAGGAAAGACATTATTATTCAAACAAAATAATTAGTTATTTTCAAATATCATCTTTGCTTTTGCCCATTTATGCTTTTTCTTGTAAAATAAACTGCTTGTACTCTTGCCATGCTGCAGTAAGGAAAATTGCTCAGGATTAGTCTGTTGTACCTTTCCCAGTGAAGGAGCAAGAGAACAGGTTATGTCCTAGATATTCCCAAATGCATTAAAATTGTGTATCGTACTCCTTCTCAGTTGCATTAATTATCATTACTTGGAGTGATTCATGTGACTGAAAGAAAGACTATACTTCACATTCATATACTGCCTGGCGAGCTTGTCTAAATACTGACTAAACGGCCACAATCCTCCTCATTCAGGAGAAAGAGTGCCTTTACTTGGTTTAGGTGAAGTACTTCTGGAGGGACATAAACCAAACCAGAAGCCTCTTGAGGACATCCACCCATAAGAAGGGTGCAGCAGAAAGATCACCCAGGGAAGAAATCATATGTCAGACTGGAAGAGATATTTTCATTTCCCTTGTGGGCAGGTGAGGGCAGGTCAGGAGGCTGGTAAAACAGTCACATGCCAATGGGCCAGAGATGAGAGGTAAAGTGCACCGTACATACATGGGAGGCAGTGTTAAAGGTGAGCTTGGAGCTTCGTGAAAAGGCTTGGAGAATAATAAGGCTAACTGAGCATAACCTGCTATGGCAATTTGCCAGCTACAGGGAGGATATAAGCTCCAAGATGCTGGAGAGGTCTAGAAGGGAAAAGACTTCTCTCTGGTGGAAAGCAGACTTTGCACAAGGCTACCTTCCTGTAATTTCAGTGTAGTTAAAAAGATGAATTTTGAGATCTATGTGCATACCCCTATAAGCTCAACAGAAGGTGAAAGTTTGTCATGGGTGAGCGCTTACTTGGAGCGATAGTTCTCTGGTTCAGCTGTTTGTTCATGCTTTTGGCTTGTTTTCTGTAGGGAATTCTGCAGGATGAGAAACAGTGAGATGGGCCAAGACTCATGCTGACAGCCTGCTTACGCAGCATCTTAAAACGCCCGAAATCACTGAACAGCAGCAGTCAGGGCACCAGCAAGAAGTAACGGGCTTTAGGACTGGAGAATGTCCTACAGTAAAACGCGTAGATGACTACTGTACACAACTTGACCCATTCCACAGTTCTGTGAATGGGTACCATTTTAGGACCAAGGAATTATTTTCAGGTGGGAAATTCTCATCAGCCAATGAGAATGGACTGGGATGGACAGCAGCCAAGAGGCATCACTTCGTATTTTATTTGCTGATGATATCCTCCTAAGCTTGATTGTATTTGCTTTATAAATGCAGTCCCGTGATCACACGGCAGGTGGCTTACTCATCTTTTTACGCCAAAGAAACACTCAAATTCCATCCACACAGGCTATTTTAGAAATAACTGGGAAGGGTAACGGTTTCCTTACTGGATTTCATTCACATTAACTGTGCACTGCTGATTTGTTCTCAATGTCTAAAATGTCAGCCTATCTGCTGCATCATGCTGCATTCATGACAAAATATCTAACTTATCAGTATTCTTTATTTGGTGTAGCTGGACACTGAAAAAAACGCATCACTAGCCAGCTAGACTAGCAGGACACTTAAAAGAGAGAAAGGATGTGTAGGATTAATTGCTGTAATTTCTGGAAACTTACAGGAGGCAAGAAGACCTGGGATGAGCTTGGCTGTTAGCTTTTGCGTATGTTCTAGGTGGATGCCCCAATTTATTTCAGTGAGGGCTGAAGTATGATCTTAGAGCTAGCACGGTTTGTTGTAGCCTCCTCTAAACCTCTGCAAGCTGAGGCAACTCACATATTGGGCCACACACCTTCCTCGCAAGGTAAAAAGCAGCTTGCAACTTTGCCATTTCCTGGGAATCTAGGAGCAACACTACTGAGGGTAACAGCTTCATTAGTGGAGAAGACGTGGTTCAGGCACTTCTCCCATCAGAGCATCTCATGTCCCAAACATTCCGGGCCCAGCCCTCTCACTCTCACGGAGGTCCTCTCTCTCACCAGGGCCATGCTGCTGACTTTGCAGCTTGTGGAGCTTCCCAATTGCTGCCACTCCACCCAGCACCGAACAGAAGCACTGCAGGACCACTAGGGCTCTGTTTTTACAATTAGGTGTGCTGCTGCTGTCTCGCACTTGACCCGAAGAAGGGACTAGGCTCATGCAGATAAAGGCTCTGAGCTAGAGGAGCTCAAGCAGTAGACACCTTAATGTTCCAGGGAGAGCACAGTTCCTGACTAAAGATCAAATCCAGTGATGTTTTTTTGAAGTATAACTCTATCACCCAGCATGGTGGAAAAAAACAATCAAAAAAACCCACCCAAATCCCACCTACTTGCTGTGCTAGCAAATGGCAGAGGCTGATAGAGCAGCACTGCCCAAAAGCTTTTGTTTCTGTTTCTTGCCCCTTCGGAAGTTTAAAAAGCAATTTTGCCGACAGGGAAGGAAAAAAATCTCTTAACTGCATCGCCACTAGAGGACTCTGCTGGCACAGCGATGCTGGCTTTGCTACAGTCCTCATCTCTCCTGTGGACAAGCTTCAGAAAGGAAGGAAATGGGCTACCGCAGGCTGATTTTATCTGCTCCACCATATCATTTGAGCTCAGAATCTTAAAATCGGTCGGAAGGATTCCTGACACACAGAGTAAAAATAAACTGATGGTTCACCTCTGCCCTTTGTTTGACAAGGTGCTCTTAGCAAAGATATTCATGCAGCCCCCACGGCACAGAAGGCACAAGGTCAAATGCACAAAGCTGACCTTTCCCAGCTCTTACTCATGCACCATTGCCTTTCACGGAACAGGGGTCAGACCGCTTCCAATACAAACCTTCAGGTTAAACTTCACCTGTGCTATTTTATAGTAGCAGCTCAGAGATTCAGATTTGGTATTTTTCGGCTGAGTTAAGACTGATAAGTAAAACTTACTAGACAGGAACCAACAGACAGATAAATGAACTGGTCATATATATCTTGTTTCATCAGGAACCAAGCAGAAAATATTTATAGTTTCGTGAAAGATATTGCCCTAGCCCACATGCCTGCACTCCCATGGGAAAAAAAAAACCCAAATGTATGCAGACACAAAGAAACACCTTCATCTGAGCTTGGTGGAGGGTATGCCACGTGGACAAACATGGTTTTGCAAAGCCTGTGGGTTTGTGTTTCTAGCAAGGAAAAAAATGTATTTCTCCATCATTAGCTGCTGACAGACAGCTCAGGGAAGGTGTTGCAGTTCACTTCTGCAGCATGGGGTCATGATACTGGAGATGGGGTCAAAGTGGTGACTACCCCTTTAGATGTGATGATCGTGACCAACTGCTTCAGTGGACAACACGAAGAAATAGAGGGCAGCCTTGGAGGAAGGCCAAATTACCAGGAACAACAAACCATGTTGTTGTGGCTTTTGGGTTACAGCCTGGATTAGGGAGTACAGAATAGGTATTCAACACAAAGCCATAATGAGCTGGATGCTAAGAGCCAGTGCCATAACCAGCACATGTTCCAGGAGAAGGAGCTTGTTCTGATCTGTTAGGTTAGAAAATTTTAAGTCATCTACGTGCTGCTGTCACGTGTTCCTGGAAGGTCACTGAGATCGTGGCAAATCAACCTATCAGACCTGGGAGATTACACTGACCACGGCATTGCCTCCCTTTGCACACTGACCACAGCTATCTGCAGTATACAGCAACAGGGTAACAAGCAGAAATGACTGCAAGACCTTCGAGGGGAGACACAGGGGTGCTGCTTCTGAGGAGAAACGCAGCCTTTCCCCTGCCTCCCCATGCCCTGTAGTTCCTACACAAAGTCTGGTGTCCCTCTGAGAGGATGCCACGGAAGAGCATGAGCTCCAGCAACAGGGTCCAGCTGATCTGTGTTGTGCCTGCGGCCGCTACCTCACAGCAGCAGCTCAAATGTTTTCACCCCAGGCCCTGTGCTGGGTCCCTGCTAAGAAAACACTTCCCATCAGCTACCAGCAAGAGGCTGCAGGCTCTGCCCACGGCCACAGCAACGATGTGCTCTGGTTCTTCTGAGAAGACCTCTACTCCTCCTGCTCTGGACAAGTACTTGTCCAGAAGGCAGGAGAGCAGGAAGAAGGTCTGGGCCATAGCTCCGCTTCCAAAATCAGATCACAGTGTGGGGTAAGATGGGACATTTCTTGCTGAGAAAGTCGACATGTGGCAAGAGCTACAAGGGGAGCTTCCAGGTAGGGAAAGGGAAAGCACGCACCAAAATGCTGGGCGAGATGAGCTTGAGTACCAATGCAGCTTTGATACTGCCATGGAGTTTTAAAGTGATTGACCCAGTACTTTTTTTTTCCCCACTGTAAGCCAAAAACATTTCCTGGCTTTTTGTCATCAGAAAGTCCAGAAATCATTTTCTGATGTTTTTGCAGTTGCACTGAATTCAGTGGAGCCAGAGGAGCTTATAATATCTGAGAATGTTTTTCGTAGCTACTTTTAAGGCTAAGTCCACACCCTTCCCATTTAATAGATAAATGTTTCTCCCCCATCCATTTCTCACCACCGTTCCACAATGAGCTCTACTTAACAGAGTTGTTCAGGTGCCTTCTGTAGTCAATGGTAGCAGCCAGGTCCCCTTCCAAGGGGCATGCTTGCTTTCTGTCCTAAACCTTGTTCTTCCACCTCTTATTACAAGTACAAATAATTTAAATTTAACAAGTTTTAAATAGCTAAAGTTAAGTTTTTAACTATCTCAAGTTAAGCAAGGTGAATACTGTTTCATGTGTCTGCACTTGTAGGTTCCAAAAATAAAATAAAAATCACTTCTTAAGGTAATTTGGAAAGATTTAGCCTTATTACGTTTTAAATGAGATTTGACTCAAACAACCACTGTTATAACTGGATTGTTTTAGCAGCATAGCCAGAAACCTCATAAGCCCGAATAATGCATTAAAGGACTCATTTCTTTACAATAAATTAGGACTTTTAAAAGCAACAACTGCTATTGTATGCTACTATATTTGAATTATAAGTTTTTCATTAAAGTGAAGCTGTAGAACTTTTTCTAAGGAGTTTAAAAAACAAACTATTTATCCCAAAGAGGAAAATATACAGCAATGCAAAGCACTATAGAGGGCGGGATGTTACATGTTCTCAACAAACAATTGTAAGGAGAGAATTGGCCAAAAAAACAAACAAAGCCAACAACAACAACTTGTTTCCTACCAGTCTTGCACTGCATTGAAAGAGTCTTCACTGGTGATATCATACATGAGGATGAAGCCCATGGCTCCTCGGTAGTAGGCTGTAGTGATGGTCCTGTATCTTTCTTGCCCAGCTGTATCCTGGAACAGAAAGGAATATTTAGACTTTAAGACTTCAGTTCTCGGAAACAGGAGTTGTAGTTAGGTCCTGTATCTAAAATAAGGCAACCATTTTTTGTTACTATGTATTTTACAATTCTCATTTGCTCCCACTGAAGGGAACTCTACTTACAGTTTAGCACTAATTGGGCTTTTGCATCAACTATGATTTGTTAAATGCATTTTGACACATGTATTATTAAAAAATAACCAAAGATGTCAAACCTTTAATTGCTCTTCTCTGCCTCAGCCTCAATGCAATAATAAAATCTTAGCAAAGTTCACCAAAACCTCACACTTCAAAGCAGAGGCAATGGAAAACAGTCCAGAACTATATTAGGCAAAAGACATTTACGTGTTGCGATTTAGTGTCACGGTCAGAAAAATGGCCTTGAGATAGATGCTGTGGGTGACTCGGTTCTTACCTGAGGTTAGAGACAACAATTAAAGGCTTGATGCAATGAAAATTATTCTACAAAGTGAATTTAATGTGGAACGCCCCACTCACAATGTCTGAGGTGCACCTAGTAATTCAAGATTTACTAATCCTCTTCTGTTCATTCAGCTTAATTCTCTCTCCCGAGTGCTGAAGAATACTTTTACCGGCCGAAGTCATTTCTACGTTCAGCCTGGCAACACAAAGGTGAAACTCTGGCATATACAACAGAAGGATTTCAAGACTTGTGACAGCTGGAAAATGCATCAACTACCATCTGTTGGATGCCAACGTAATTTATTCCACACATTTTGGGTGCCTGCTCTTAAAGAGAGGAGTATTTCTACATCAGATCAGCAGCCCTGCAGCCAATCCATTCCCCGTGGAATGGTCAAGCCTTCTGGACCAGGGAGGGAAGTCGTGTACTTAAGGTATCTCTCATTCAGGAGGTATCTGTCATTGGAACAAGCACATTCCATCCATCCAAATGGCAACCCTGTGGAACAGCTGCAGGGAGGCAAAAGGCCTTACCTTCAAAGCGTGTGTTCAGCATAAGGTGTTAACTGATACTTACTCTTATGGGTCAGCAGTTCTGAAATGAACGGCCCTTCAGTCCTCCAAAACCCACGCTTAAGAAAGCATTTATTGCCACTGGTTTAAAATGTGATTGAAGTTTCTCTTCTCTAGAGAACAAGACCCTAAAGGACTTACCCCACTCACTTATCAGCTAGTTGGAAGAGTAAACCAAAGCCATGTAGAGCACTCTTGCAGGAGTATAGAGCCAGCTTCTGATCAGACTCAGCACAACCCCAGAAAACACACAAGGTGCAACAGGTGGAAACTACCCAGCTTTAAAATCCTTCTGTCCATCATTCCCATACATGCAGCTTTGTTTTTGCTGCATGCAAGAGACAGTGTTGGCCCTTCCAGAACACATGCTAGCCAGCCTATGAAAGGAGAGAAACATCAACGATCACCTGTTGTTCTGCACCAGAATATCACAGAAGCTCCCAGTAGGAGGAAAGCGCTTTTAAATAAACTCCCTGCAGCTTGCTTAAAAGGCTCTGCCTATTGCACTACCATGAGAATATCCACAGCTGTAACACACTGCAAATTTCCCAGTGGGGAGATTATGTAGCAGGAATCCTGCTGTTTCTCCACCATACTTCCAGAAAAAGAAGAGATTTTTTATTTTTTTTCTCTGAAACTTGTGCATTTATTTCAAGGCAGGGTAGTCCATTGGCTGATCACAGTGAGGCATTGCACACTGACTGAGAAAGAGCCCTCCTGTTCCTCCTGACGAGAAGGACCAGAATGACGGGGACTACACCTCGCAGCCCGAGTGACCTTTTCTTCTCCTGCCATTGACAATTCTGCCACGGAGACTCTTGTATTCACTGACACCACGTCCTCGCTTAGCTGCTGCTGCACAGCTGAACCAGCCACGCCAGCTAAATCCTGACTGTCCTTCTTCAAGTGGGAAATGTCTCGGCAGCAATAGCATCGTTCTGTTTCTCCAGATGCATGATAGTTGCTTTATTTTAGCCTGATTTCCTAAGGACAGGAGGCTTATTAAATCATCGGTCTTCACATGCGTATGCTCATTATAACTCTACTGACTTTTGATCAAATTTGACTGAGGGGAAACACTCTTAAAGGTATATTCTTACAAATGTCATGAAAATAATCGGTGAGGTGAAGGAGACTTTAAGCAACTCTTAGCTGGGGGAAAAAGCTTAAGTGCAATGCTTATCTTTTTCCAGCACCAAAGGATCCACAGGGAAGAGGCTTTCTTCATGCTTCATTAGGAGAAAGACCTAAATCAGTTTTAGTAACTTCTCAGATCATGCAACCAACAAAAAGAAACAAATCCACAGGAAATCAGACTTCTTCAGTTCGCATGCTCACAGTGTTATTGTTTTGCAGCTGCATTCCCAGGTTCTTCTCTCTCCCAAATCTCATCTTCTATTTTCTGCTCTATGTTTAACTAGTGCTCATTTTGATTTAGGGCACGAGGCCGAGATCAGGCAGTAAGCAACTGCAAGAAACATTGTCTAGCTACACACAGAATAATTTGGAAAGAAATTAAATTTGACAATGGCTTGGAATAAGGAGTTAGCTCTGAGGATGTACATCCAGGCTGCCCGGGAAGCAGCCGCAAGGGACTCTGAGGGTGGCTTCCAAAACCTGCCCTGGTACCATCTCAGTGCCTCAGCTCAACGAGGAACTGGACTCAGCCCACAGAGTTCATCTGTGTTAAATGCAAACTGTGCTATTGCCCGAAAGCTCTAAAATTTAGTAATTCTGGTTTGTTAATTTCAGCATTCTGCCTGCAAACTCCCAGTGTGGGAGGTGGGCCCTGATTTATACCTTAGCAAGAGACAGGAGGCACAGGACCCCAAAGGGCTACATGCATTTGCTCAGTGATAACCTGTTCCCTGGTTGGTAATGCACTTAACTCATTAGGAAGGCAATTTGCATATTCATTAGTGTATACTTAGGTGCCTGCCTTCTCAGGTTATCAAAGGCAGGGGGGAAGGCATCCTATATTTCACGGTATGTAAAGTTTATTCATAACCTCACCCTAGTAGCAATGTGGTATAATGCAGAGATGTGATTCATTTCTATGTGAGTCACCGATGGATTCCTCGCCCTGTTTTACTGTACAGGTACAGAGCATGTCATCTCCCCTTAAAGGTTTTTAGTTGCATTCCTCCAAATCCATTTGAATCTTTGTAATATCACCCTGAAGTGAATTTTTTCCTCAGGTTATGTTAGCTTCTTAGCTCTAAACTGGCTTAGTTTTCTTGACTCACACTATGCTAGCTTCAGTGAACACCACCTCACCCCCCCCAATACTTTAACATAAATAAAATAAAACAAACTGCAAAACCTGAGCTCAGTTTCTTCAGCATTTACAGCAGCTGACCTTGTATCAGTTTAAAACACCACAAACCTTAGGTAATTAGGCATTTCAGTTTTTTTACATGCAAGGCGTTTATCTAATGAAGGAGAAAATAAGTGACGCAGATTGCTTCCCCCTCAAGTTGTTTGCAAGATCTCCAGGTAGACCACAAACTCATTAGAAGACAGTAGATGAGGCACAGGCAGGGATCAGCAGAAACAGTGTGTAGCTCTAATTAACAGTCTAGCAAATGCCTTGGAAGAACAGCCTGAGCCTTCAGCATGCAGAAGCCCGTTTGGCTGTCCCTGATGAGGAATCAGGAAGCTTGGCTGTAACCGAGGCACGGAAGGGTCTCTGTGAGGTATATTTACACGAATGTGCTAACAACTCTGTTCTTTTGTAGCTTACGTATGAGCCTGTCCTTGATACAAACAATTAAAAAAAAACGGAAGACCATTAGTTGATAGCTTGAAGTAAAAATTTGAAGGTTTCGCATTAATGAGCAATCAAAATTCAGTGTTTATCAGAGGAGAAAAAGACCTAAATGCATTTGCATTATGTGCAGATGCCCTCTACTCACAAGATCCATCACCTAAACATTCATGACAGGAGCACAACCAGCTTTTCTTAGATTTTTCTTGGCTGTCTCGGTAGAAATGGCAAGGTACTTACACAGGAAACATATCTGAGTTTTTAAAACACCACAGATGCTCTTTGCTGCAGGTCTGAAAAATCAGAATCTCTGATACTGAACCACCATTCTTCTAGTAGCGAAGATTTCCAGCCACGAGTTCTTTGTTTCAAATAAAACGTCACTAAAACTTCTCATCTGTACCAGATTTAATCCCCTCAGCACCATGACTGTTCTATCAGTGTATGAGACAAACAGCCTCCAAAGAAATAAGCCTTACAATTTTTTTAAAGGATTATGGTTTGATTTTGTTAGGGGGGGGGTTTGTCTTTTTTTTTTTTTTTTTTNATGTAGGAATAAGAGTCACCTGTTGTCCAGCTGGTGGGCAACAATTACAAGATACATGTACTTAGCACCATCCTTGATTAGGCTGCTCAGAGTCGGAACAGAGGCTACATCAACCCCAGTAACCAGCACCAACCGCAGTTTGGGGGTGTCATCAGCTGTGGTGAAGGAGAGACCTCTTTTTCCCTGCTGTTAGCATCACATCGTTTCACACCTCATTCAGAAGTTGCTCAGCCTTGGAGACAGGATAATCGACTTCACCGCCCCATGGTTATCAGGGCAGCAAGCTGTTAGTCGTCAAAGCATCAGAAACATCTGACTCCCTGCAAACACACCTCATAGAATCATAGAATCACTTGGGTTGGAAGAGACCTTCTAGATCATCGAGTCCAACCATAAACCTACACTGCCAAAATCCCCCCTAAACCACGTGCCTCAGCACCACGTCCACCCGTCTTTTAAATACCTCCAGGGACGGTGATTCCACCACCTCCCTGGGCAGCCTGTTCCAATGCTTGATAAGGTAACTCGGCTCAGTTCTCAGCCAGACTGGCCATCTTGGCTCCTCTTCTCTACAAGGCAGATAACCTGAATAAAGCAAGAAATAAAGGCACATCCTCAAGGCAAAAGGCTGTTTGTCCTGCTTCAGGCTAATCTGGGGCTCAGTAATACTTGACGACTTTACTTTCCCTTCTGCATGGATGAGGAAATATTCACGCTTGCACGGAGCTGTGCTGGGTCTCTGTCCTGAACAGAGAGAGTGTCATTCTGCCATCCATAAACTGGGTCCCCTCCCCGCTCTCTTCACACCTCCAAGGAGGATCTCTCAAACTGTACATGCAGCCTTCTCCGCTGCTGCCCCGTTCTGCCTTCCTCGCTGGACCTGGCTAGCTGCTCAAAGCTGGGGAAGCAAAAAAGCAGTGTTTTGTCTTCCTGGACTGTTGCAACGTGTAATTGTTAAATTTCTCATGACCTCCAGCAATTCTAGCTGTTTTGGTCAGCACATTATTGATGTCTGCCGCAAGGTGGCTGGTATGTTCCAGTTCCACTCCGTTGATGCCAGGACGTGCACGTTCTCTGGGGCCGAGACCTCCTTAGCTGTGCTTGCCCAGTGCTCAGCACAGAAGGGCTCTGCTCTGCCATCGGAGCTCCTGGATGTTACATTAACACACACACATTTCCTTTGGAAAAGTGGACTTTTGAGTGGAAGCCACCAAGAATCAGATAAACAAAAGTCACATGGAGAAAGAGGAAGGGGGGGGGGGGAACCCAACCAAGAACCACAAGGGTGGGTGAAAAGAGTGACCTTGGCCAGACTTGTGCCATTAATAAGAAAGTGCTAACATTGAGCTTACTGTTCCTGCTGGCAGCTAGAAATAGGAACAAACAGGCAAGCAAGATGAGTCACTGGTTAAGACATGGGAAAGACGTGATGTCATGAAAAGCCTGTGAAGTTTCAATTGCTGCCAGGAGCAAAATAACACCTGGTTCCTTCAGAGCTCAGCTCTGATTAAAATGCTCAAGTTCAACAGATTGTATTAAGAGAGGGTTTTTTTTTCCCGTCATGTTATTGAGTGCTCTCATTGCCCAAGAGTCACTGGAACCTACTCAACGCATTTAGATACCTTGAGAGCCAGTTTTGTTTGAGTAACATTAGCAATATGCAACAAACCATTTCTGTTGTGAAAAAAAAAAAAACACAAACCAAAATACCAAAAAAACCACAATACAAAACACCCTGTCTTTTTTGATAAAAGGCTCTACCCTTGCAAAGTGTTTTTTAAACATTTACCCACTATGGCTGTCTTCAACTCTTTGGAGGCAGTAAAACCAGAAGCCTTGGATAATTTCAGTATCAGCAGTTGCAGAAGCTTCACTTTCCCCACCCTATTGTGCTTACTCTGTACAGAACCTCCTACCACCCTGTTTTCTTTAACATTCCCACACTAACTGCTCCCACCATGGAGATGGAAAGTTTACAGAAAGAGACTTTTAATACATGCACAGCCTAAAAGAGCTTACCATCTGGTCAGTCATCAGAGTCCTTGGTCTTCCCTGACACACACACACTTTAAAAATCATCCCCCGTAAGTCAGTGGCTGAGCGTCCCTTCAGGTTAAGGCACTGCACTTTTCTTTTTAAAGTACTTTTGTAAGCTAAGCTGATGGACAAGGAGGAAAAGGTAGTATAGGTTGACCTCATCCACCATTAAAACATTTCTGGTGGTTGGGAAGCCCCAGTTCTTTAACTTTGCTCAGCAACTCCACACCATTTAATAAAAAATAAATCACTGAAAATGCAACGAGGTGCATTTGCTCAGCAGAGAATGCAATTTCCAAACTGGAATCAGGCCAAGGTACTGTGATTGACACTCTTGCTCATGACCTACTAAGATATTAAAAAAATTATTTTCATTTTCCCAGGTGCCTTGAGATTGTAGTGAAGATTAGCAGCAGTTGCCCTTCCTGATCTGTCAAATGGTAAGGAGGACTGAAGTAGGGCTGCTTGCTTATGAACATTATCTGCTCATCTTTTTGTAGATTGAGTTTCTCTGTTAGACTATTTAAAAGACAGTGGCTGCAAAAGAGAAATCACATGAAGAGGTATGCACAAAGATTAAGTTCATTATGCACCTTTCTTAAGTCTTACAGAATTAAAGTCTTATTTTTCACGACTAAGAATTAATATGAAGATCAGTCTGGTATTTTTTGATTCTTCATGATTCCATTACCTTGATAGAAAAATAAAGATATGCCAATAATAAAAATAGGTAGCATACGCACTGTATACCTACTTCCAACTTCCACTTATTTGTTGCAAATAAACAGCAGAAGGTAACAGCAAAGTTCTGAGGTGGTATAATGCATTTGAAAGCCCATCCACTGCGGGTGAGTGATAAAACCATCACTGCTATGATGAAAAAAATATTTAAGAAAATATTAAGAGTGAGATCCTAGAATAAACAGTTTTTTAGGCGCTAAATGCGATCTTATATAAGACTCTATTGCCAGTTTTGCATGATCTTTTTAGTTGTCCCACATGTATCCTTTAATTCTGTTAATCAACCACTGTAAGAACAGCTGTAGCATGCACAGATATCTGAGCAATGTTAGCTACCATAAGCATTATTAATTAGCTAGGGTTGTTGAGAAGCAGATAAATTAATCACAGCAAGAGTACTTCAGAAGCAGCACTACACGACTGCGAATGAGCAAGCGCAGACATCCTAAATGGTCCTGCAGCGCAGCTGGATCGACGTGCTCCAGTCCAGCTACCACTGTGTGGGTCCCAACAGCAGTCTGCTGACCCACAGAGATGTACGGGAGAAAGGAAAAGCTCAATACGTTAGGAATCAGCTGCCAAAAGAACAAATGCAAAATCCTTGAGGCGGAAGTTAAATGATCAGCGGTACAAATCTGTCTAAATTCAGTAGCCTCGTTCTTTGATTTGGAAAGGAGCAAGGTGAAGGGAATTAGCGTTTCAGTGCTATCGGCCTTCCTCCCCCTCAAAGGCAGGCAAGCGAAACAGAGCAAATCCCAGCTCCGAGAGCAGCAGAACAAGACCCAGACTTCCTGGAGCCTATTTCTAGGTGATCAAATGTCATGGTAACCAGCAAGAGAGGCAGGCAGCGAGAGGGGCTGCTCAGGTCTGCGCGGAGCGGGCAGCAGCCCCCCAGCGCTGGTCCCCCAGCAGCATCGTGGTGGTACCCAGCCCTGCTCCCCCAGCAGCATCGTGGTGGTACCCAGCCCTGGCCGCAGCTGCACCACCCTTGGCAAGGCCTTCAGGTAATTCATTTAAAAAGCAAATAGTTATGTCCAAAGGTGTTTATGAAGCTCAGTGACTTTGTGCCTGGAAGAGCTGTTAGCGCCCTGAACCGTCAGAAAATTTAGTACTCTGCTACGAGCATCACTCCCAGGCTTGTTCTTACCAAGGGAGGATTTCAGCTTATTTAGTAGTGGATTAGGGCTAAATCTAGCCCTCGTACTTCACAACAACCCCCTAGAGATATTATGTCAAGGGGGTCAATTCTAAGACAAAGCGCTCAGAAATTCTGGGAAGGTGTTTATGATATTTCTAAGACTAAAATACCAAACCAAATAACAACCGTGAGGCAAGAAGACGTGCTCTAAATTGAAGGGCAGCAGCAAGGCAAAAAGAAGATAATCAAACATAATTTATATTAAGAACCACACCCCGATTAAAAAATAATTCCTTTAAGGTTTTTAAAACCCTAATGTGTAATTTCTCATGATTTGGGGGAAATTAAGAGTTGATCAGGCAATTTCCAGTTTACTATCTCCCTCATTAGGAAAAAAGCCCCACTGCTGAATCCAGGTGAGCAGTAAACAAAATGTAAAAACACTTAAGGTTCTGGAACTCAGGAGGGTAGAGCGAAAGCTTAAAGACAACAAAACCCAAGAGCAATCTGAAGTTCATAAATCAGAAGGTAAATAAAAAGGAACAGAAATAGGCATGTATCTCACTTCAGTGGAGTTTGAAATACATTTTCCAAATGTTGGAGTTCGCAATAACTTAGATTCCTCTGTCTCATAAGTTTGTATATTTGATAGAAATGTGCACATATGTTGAAAAGCAATGCAAGAAATAAATACGATACAGTTCTTCACTGGTGACCTGAAGTGGTTTTTGTTTAAATTCACAAAAATATAAAAAAACAATCAAATGGAATTTGAAACTTTCCAAGTAAACCCACATCTCTGCTGAGAATAGAAAGGAAGACTTTCAGCTAAAGGACAGCTATTTTGGAGTAGTCGTAAGCATCTTAAAATAGAGGCTTAGAATTCAAGTTCTTTGTCAACCATAACAGTACACGCATGATGATGCTCAGTAACAGCACAAGACAAAGAAAATAATCTGCTACCATTTACCATAATATTTTCTATTATAACCGCACAGTCCAGATGTTAAACTAGAGATTTCATTGTGTAGCAGCTGCAGATGGCTGTACTGCACTCCTGAAGCTGTTCGGTAAGCAGCTGTGAGGTCCCTTTGGGGTTGTCATGTGGCTACAGTGCCTGTGGGTCTCTTGGTGTGAGGTCCTTTTGCATGCTATGTTAAGTTCACCCACCTTTGTGGTGATGCTGTCTCCTCCTTCCCATTTGGAGAGGGGGTCATGAGAAAATAGTTCTTGACATACATGCGAGACATTTTGCTGTTTAGAATTTTTACTGTGTACTAATCACTTCATCTCCACGACACCTCCCTGCTCTGTCAAAGCCACAGGCTGCTTTTGGCCAGTGGACACGCCAAGTGCCTGAGCGGCTCAAATCTGACTGATGAAAAGCACATCTTCATATTCCTTTTTGGAAAGACAGAGGAAACCCACAACAGATTCCCCAGCTGAAGAAAACCGTGTTGTTGGCATAATAAAAAAGGAAGGACATATGACTAATTTATCTGACATTCAAACAAACTTATAATCCAGTTCCAACCCTCACCCAGCCAGTCCTTAGCTATCAAGAACTGCTTCTCCCTGCTCTAAGATGGGATTTTCCCTACCACCAAAACCTGCCTGAGATGTTCCAATTACTTCCTTCATCAGCTGTTTAGAAACCTGACTTTTAGCAGCTCTTCTTGGCAGGAATCACTTTGCATTTCTTCTAAATGGAAGATACTGCATCTAAGCTCATCTTATGAGCAAGCCAAGCCAAAATCCATTCCTCTAGCCCCTTTTTAAGGACAAACGGTTTTGCCAAGGAATCCAGTAAACAAAGGAAAGGAAGCCCTACGTAAAGGAGGAAAAAAACCGCAAAATATCCAACACACCAAAGAAAAAAAATCTTTGAAGACCTGGGTCATTGAAAAAGACCCCAAGAAGCCAGAATACATGTCAAACAGATTTATCAAGCAGACCACAGCTGGGTCAATCACAGTGTGTTCTGCAGCAGCTCCACAACTCTGATACTAATGAGAGTATCATGTCAGCACTTCAGACGATCAGATTTTCAGTGAGAAATCCTGGCCTAAATTGAGGTTGGACAGATGCTGCTGGGCCCACCTTACATTGCTTCTGAGTATCATCAGCTGGAAAATGAGCACTAATGGATGTTCACACCAGTGTGAATCTCATACAGTTGAAGTCAACCAATAAAGAATGAATATTGACAAGAAAAATACTGGTGGAGAACTCTATCATATTTCTAATTATTTTCTAAGCAATGTGAGGCATAAAAGCAACAGACTCTTTCAAACCCAACTTCCTGCTAGGCTATTATGTGCACATGTGCACAAGTGGCAAGGGCCAAAGAATTATCATCCTAGCAGGAAAAATTGTAGCTACAGAGAAGGTTTGCTACAGCAGCATTGGTTAGACTTTTTACAGGATTTGAGCAAGCTTCTAGTGAAGGCAACAGAATTACTTTAATCGGGGGCAGATCTACAGGGCAGAGAAGACTGTGCTACAGGGACTGCCGGTGTCCCTGATGGTGCACTTACCTACTCGTCTGATGGAGAGCAGCTATGCTGCTCCATGCCTCCAGGTTGATCTGCTCCCAGCCATTCACACCAGTGAGACTTCAGTCGGGGTCTCAACCCGGCCTACTGCATAGCCTATGCCCTACCAGGACCGCTCAGTTCATCCCAGGTTTGGGAAGATGCCATTTGGCAAGTGAACTTTGATATAAAATAAGCCCTGAAGAATTATAAGGTCCTGCCTGCATCCAGTGACTTCGATGAAGAATCCTGCATATGCAGAGGTTCTGACTTCTCTCCCATGAGACCAAGTTTCTAGTTAATCACAGAATCATAGAATATTAGGAGTTGGAAGGGACCTCTAGAGATCACCTAGTCGAACCACCCTGCCAGAGCAGGTCCACCTACAGCAGGCTGCACAGGATGGTGTCCAGGCGGGTTTGGAATGTCTCCAGAGTCAGAGACTCCACCACCTCTCTGGGCAGCCTGTGCCAGTGCTCTGCCACCCTCAAAGTGAAGAAGTGCCTCCTCATGTTCAGATGGAACTTCCTATAGTCAAAGTTTGTACCCATCACCTCTTGCCCTAAGGAAAGGAGGAAGAGGAAAAGAAGATGAAGTATTTTCCATGTGATCTGTTTCTCAAAACATTTAACAGACTTTGACCCAAAGAAGGCGGCTGTAAAAAGAGCTGTTTATAAAAACTCAAGACCAGCTTATTTAAAGCAAATGAAACTCCTATGTGCAACAGGGACAGCATGAGACCAAATTTGTACAGAACACTATACGTGGGTGATGCTTTACAGATCAACAAAAATACAGGGTATCATTCTTCATTATATTCTATCAATTTTACGTTAATATAGCTTCATAAAACAAGGAAACTCCACAGCATCACTCCTGTTACATTGGGGAAAACACACACTGAAATATTTATCAAATGAAACCAGCTTCCTTAGCAAGAACTAACCTCTGGGCAGAATGAGCTCCTCCGCTTTCATGTGGAGGGACGTGATTTGTCTGGAGAAGGTGCAACAAGTTGATGCTTTGAGGAATACAAGTTACTTACTATGACAGAGGGGGAAAAAAAAGGCTCTTAGGACTTATTCTTGGGTCTGACTCCAGTCCAAATCACTCCTTTTGACAGAAAGGCTGCAAAACCAAACTTTGGAGCAAAGCATAAGGTGTAAGTGAGCAGAACTGAATCTGCCAATGAGCTAAGGACATTTTAACAGTAAGGGGACATGACTTCAGCAACATCATAACTCATTCAAAACGCTATGAAACAACATTTAAATGAACTCCACTTTCTGCCCACTGCTATTTTGCCTTACTCCAATGTCAAAGAATTATAACTCAACCCAATTTTGCAGGCTCTAGAGCAGCAGGGGAAGCTTTGGTGCTGGCTGCCTGGACCTTACCGTAATGCTTTATATCAAGATTCGGGCAGTGACAGTATCTGGCCTTTCTGCAGAACAGAACAGTTTCTGGTCTTGCAGGAAACATAATTAGTTTCCGTTTCACTGATACACTCATACCACAATCACCATTCTCAGAAGAACAGAGTTCAGAGAACAAAATGTACCCCCATTTAAAGCATTAATAAAATTAACCCAAAGAATGGAAAGGAAAAAAAACCACCAGCTTCTGTCCTCACCTGGCATCCAGGTCTTCTTTCTCCATCCAGTGTACCAAAGTGAAAGTAATTTCCCTTGACCAAAGGGTTTCTCTTCATCTTCCAAGTCAATTGAAAAACTATGAAAGCCTCTTTGCTTACATGTCTCCTTTTGCTAGTTCTTCACATGAAACCCGAAGGGAAAGCAGAAGACTTCATCCCTGTCCCACCAGCACTCACTGCACAGACAAAGCACATGTATGAGGACAAGTGCATCCTGTCTTACAAACTGAGAGCTCCTGTAAATCTCAGACACCCTTAACCAGGCCTTTTTAGCAGACCATGTAGTAGCATCACAGTTCGTCTCCTGCCAACATCTGCATCTGAATCCTAAGGGAAAGGGAATCCTAAGATCTAATCCTCAACAAAGAGTCTTTTGCCACAGCTGAGCAGTACTTTGTGCCAGTCTTCCTGAAGCTTAGTGACTAAAACTTTCCTAGATCCTAGTTATCCTCATCAAGTAGGGCATAAATATGCTGCAAAGTTTCATCCATGGTATGTACTCTTCCTGGAGTTAAACAGTCAGACAATAAGTATTAGATGATAAAGAATATACACGCTGTTCTAATCTCAAAGTGTCCTTCCACATCACTAAATGATATCATATTGAATCAGCCCGGCATTCATTAGGACAGTGATAGCGACAGACAACAAATGTTATATAAATTTCTTAGATAAGAACAGGCAACATGCTGGCGCGTGTTTACCTCCTTTTAATTAATGAACAGACTAGTTGAAGTCTATCTCATGAAATGAGATGTAAACATTACTGACTTCCACATATGCCCTATCTTTCAAAGCAGCTCATTGACAAGAGCTGACGGAACAACCTCTCATCCACACTTGCTTCAGTTCTAGGTCCATCGCTTTGCCACTTTGACAATGGAAGAGGCTGCATTTTTGTGCAGAAAGAAGAAAAACAGCAGGTATTAAAGGCGCATCTGGCAAACACAGAGGTTTGTTTCTGTGCCCATGAAAGAAATGGAAAGGATGATACTAGAAATACACTGAGACTTCTCCAGTGTGATGGGATCTGCCACAAAGACTGCACTACTGGGAAGGAGACACCTCGTGACATGTCAAGGTGGAGGAAAAATGGACAAAGTGAAATGAGCGAAAAGAAGAGCAAAAAAGGTGATGGGAGGTATGGTTTATTAAAAAAAACCAAACAACCAAACACTGGAGAGGTGAGCTTTTTTTGGATGAGTAACAATGATCATCCCAGGATGCTACAAGGCTTGCTTCAGTAAAGGCAAAACAAGCAGCTTCTTTGGGGAGGGGACAGGCTTCTTAGCTATGCCAGAGCTCAGCAGGGGCCAGGTCTTCAGCCAGTCTCTCCTTTGACCTTGAATGATTCTGCTTCTGCAATTCCCAAGCAACATTAGAAACTAAAGACAATAAAGTGATATTATTCTTGTCATAGCCAATAAGGCAAAAGATTGATCTTACTGGGTCTAGGACTTGTGCCCATTTCATTATTTAAATTTTCATTGGAGGAGGAAAAGCCTTCAATCAGTTATTTTATTTGGTAATCACAGACCTCTGCTTGTGCTGGTGGGTTTTGTTGTGGCTTTTGTTTGCTTGTTTGTTTTTTTGAATCTTTGTGGTAGAGGGTCTTCTGCCACTTCCAGGGGTCTGGCAAAACTCAGCACCTACAGAGTTATGGAGAAATCTTGTAAAGCTTAAGACGTTCAAAGTCAAAGATGCATTTTGTTCTTTGCGTTTTGTCAGCCGTGACATAATTCAAATGTTGAACAATATCAAAGCATGGTAATGCAGGTTAGTGCACAGACTCCTCTGAGAATTATAACCACACTCTGGGGAAGCAGAGTTGTCATCACCTCTACATCCATGTGGTTACTGAAAAGCCATTTCTCAGACATAATTCTTAGATTTCAGGAGCAAATGATGGAAATACAATTAATGAAATTATCTAATGAAAACAGAAACTCAATTACAGGCTTCACATTGTGTCTCAATTAGACTGTGATTAGGTCAGAATTATCAGGTATTATTAGGATTGTTAAAACAAAGATGAACAAGTGAAGGGAAAAAATCAGCTAAGCACAGTAATAAAAATGCTCAAAATTAGCATCTTTGTTTTACTGAAGGTATCGCAGAGCTTCAGTTGCAGTATCAGAGGGTTTTCAAACACACCGTTATAATAAAAGGGAAAACAAGAAATTCAGAAAGAATGTGCTATATTAACTTGATATTGCCATGGTAAACAGCTCTACCATCTTGTAAGAAAGATTAAAAAGATCACAAGTTACCATGGTACCATTGTTCCTTCCAGCCTCATGTTTTCAACACAAAATTGAATACTTTAAAGGCAACATGGAGCTGTACTTTCTCCGCTGCAAACTCATTCATCCTTTCCTGTGGGAAACTGCAATAACCAGCACAGGATTTTTTCAGAATTTCTTTGTTCACAGGAGTCACCAGCTTGTTATTCATAATTCATTATAGTTTCCACAATTTGAAAGTGAAATAATTTCTGGATGCAGTTTTCCAATGTAACTTCAGACAAAGCATCTGAACCAGATTTTGCTCTCGGGTATGCTACTGTAGAAGCTGGAGTTTTCTGGGTTTGTCTGATCTCAGCTGAGATTAGCGGCTGATCTACCGTTTATTCACTTGCTTAACAGTGACAAAAAACTGCCAATTACAAAGTGTGCTCCTGTCACTCCAGATAGACAGCCCTAGAGGGGCAGCTCAGGAAACAGGAAGAGAAAAAGCATGTCAGATGGTATTAAAGCAAGGGAAACAAGGGCACATCACCAGGACCTTTTAGGAGTCCTACTGAGTCTTTGTGAGGACCCTTCTCTCTTCACTGACCTTCTACTAGCAAGTGTTTTCCTCCCAACTACACAATTGCTTTCCTGCCTCCATTGATTAATTCTGACCACTTCCTGTGCCCTAGACCTAATTGTATCCCAAATTGTCCTTGCAGAGAAGACATGAATTTGTGACAGACATATCTATAGACACAGGTATGAGAAAGCCACACCCAGGACTACTTTGTGTACTTCCTAAAGTAAAACAGGAATTCAGTTTCAAGGAATGAAGAGTTGATATATAAAAGGAAAAAAAAAAAGAAAAGAGAGAAAAAAGAAAAGAAACACCAGCCTGGAGGTAGCTATTCATTTTACAATGAAACACAGATTGGTATTGCCACGGAGAAACATTAGGTTTCATAGGTTCCCATTAAGAGTATACTTCATTTGCCACTACTGCCTGTCTGCTTACCCGCCTGTATGAACACTGTTAGCTGACAAGCTATACTTTCTAAATAGCACGTACAAACTGCCTCATGGACATACCAAGGCTGTCATCTGCTACATCTAGGAGGAGATGCCACCCTGATGCTTGACAGGAGCAGGTTAAACGTCAGTAAATCTCTTCCTGATCTTAGCAACCATGGGCACATCCCATGAATGACTCCTGCAAAACATACAGCCAAAGCAGAACAGTCAGGTTGCGTCATTCTGTGCCAAAGAAGAATGCCACGCTTAGCTACGGAGCCGCCCTTCGTACATCAGCAGGACTTTCTCCTTCACAGGAGTGCCATCTCCTCCGCTCGACCCATCTCGCTGCCCAAAGGCAGGAGAACTCCAGAGTTTTTTCGAACTCCAGAGTCCCCAAAGTAAGCTCACTGGCACTACTGCCAGCTGTGCTGCCAACAGCACAACAAGCACTGCGCTGGCCTTGGAGCTGCCCTGGGAGACAGCCATTGCAGCTCTGCCATCTGTGGGCACTCGCCAGCTTCCTACACCTGAGAGTTTCTTCTCCTCCGAGAATAGTTTCCTACCCAAGCACAAAGGTTGACCCCACCGAGGGACTTTCAGGGCAAAAAAAGAAGAGCTCGCCGCCTCCTGCTCAGGCTCAATACAGGAGGCTCCTGTCTACTGAAATAAGTGTTATTTGTATGGCTCACCTTGGTAGCACAGGCAGTGTGATTAGTCAAGTACTGTATCAAAAACATCGTGCAGAGATAACCGTAAAACATCCTACTCTCTCTTTTCCTCCTGCAGCAGCTGTGTCTATAGTGATTATTTGCATAAGTCACTCAGATCAGTTGTTATCAATGACTACATGGTGGATTATCACTTAATGTTCTTATATAAATAAGGTTTTTACCTCCTTGACAAAGGGGGTATTTTTGGCTAGGTGGAAAACACTTTAGGGCCTAGACATCAGCCAAGTCTCCCATAAGGAGGGCAGCTGACTTGCTGTGATACGACTTAATTTGGCCATTTGGAAAGATTTTTATTTCAATACCATATTCATACGAGTAAAAACAGCGGAGCTGGTTGTTCTAACTTGTATATTTACATTGGAGCATGTTTATTAAGCATTTGCAGGATCACAGATAAGTTGATGCGACTTTTTGGGAGAACATGAGGAATAGCTACATCAAGGAAGGAGTTACCACTTTTAGTTACTTTATGAAGGACAGACCTTCATACCTTGGGTGATTTATACCCACACAATACAACAGGCTTCCTACCTGTAACTGAATGCTCACAAGAAAAAGTTTTTAGCCCCAGGTTTGAGATGTTGCATCCAACAATCTGCTTTCTCTTCAAATTCTCCACTATGACAGTAAGCTTTTTCTCCCTAAGCAACACATACAAAGACATCTAAAATGAACAGGCTCCAGTAAATTAAACACTAAAGGACCAGTTTCAAAGACTGGTCTGAGCTGGGTGCCTAGACCTCACACGCCACTAGCGGGAGTACAATATTGCATTGAATATAACCTTCTTCGGAAACTTTCATATACAAGAGATTATTTTGGCACTTTGTCCAGGCAATGAATGAAACCTCTTGGTATAAGTTTTGCTGAAAAATGGCACTGTGTTACCCTCTTCCACCGCAAAGTGTGGTAGCTGAAGGCTGCTACGCTCCAGCAACTGAAGGTTTTCACACACCTCAGCATGAGGATGCAAAGCTGTGAGCCTCCAGTCTCTGTACTACTGTCAGATTAGAAGGTTTTTGGTTTGCGTTTTTTGTGGGATTTGTTGGGTTTTTTTGTTTGTTGGTTTGTGGTTGTGTTGGTTGGGTGTTTTTTTGTCGTTGTTGTTGGGTTTGTTTGTTTGTTTACAAGTACCAGTATTACCAATTCCCTGAGGCAAAGAAATATATCTAACCTAGCTAGATATATTCAGTGTCTTAATTTGTACTGACAGAAGAATGTGTTGTCGAGCCACTAGCAAAATAATGGTCTTCTTTTCATCAAGGAGTAAGCATTGAGAAAAATTTCGAAGTAGCCCAACACATTTTTACTGTACTTTTCATGCATGTCATACAAACATCATGTATCTGCTCTGCTAGAAATTGAAGCAGTCTTTTAGACATGATGGATTGTTTCTCATTAGCATATCCTCCTGTCAGTAATCAAAATCAATCAACTTAAATCAAATTAATTCTCCGTGTGTTCAGTTAAAATGTATACCATATGCTGGCTGAAATGTACACTAAAGCAAGACTGTGCTGCTGTAGAAAGCTTCTTTCTGCAGCTACATCTAACAGCAACATTGGGTCAATTTCCATTAAAATACTAAAAAAATCTTTGCATAACTATTTTCAACCACCCTTGTGTAGCTCCAAAGAATCAATTAACTGACTTGCTGAAACTGGCCATTAGTGACCCATCACAATACATGCTGTCTCTGTTGGGTCCAATCAGGGCTTAAAGACAAGAGTTTACTCTCTGATCAAACAGGACCACTGAGAAATCACAATTCACAAGGCGTATCTGGAGTCTCAGCTTCAGTAGCATCTGCAAGATTTATATGATGGTATTTAGAGTCATCAATTACTCTACCTAGTTAAACATCTGGCTGCTGTCAAGTTTTCAAGGTACGCCGAGCTGGAAAGCACCTGCTTACAATATCAACTACTTCTTAATATTGTTCATATTACAAGAATGCTTAGGACCCTTCATTGTGAAGCCCCTGCAGAAAGGTAACTCAGACTGGCCGAGCAGCTCCTCTTCCAGCCACTGTTGGAGCTGCATCTGCCCAGGAGGACCAGCAGTGAGCACTCACAGCCATGGGGCTGCAGGAACCACCACCCCAATCAGCACTACAGTTGCCTCCTCCCTATTAGACTGTCTGCCTTGCATTCTCAAGAAGACACTGGGCAGACAGCTCTTTGCAGATCCACGTTAGGGTTTTATCCCACAATTTAGCTGCAGAATCAATATCCAAGTGCCAGATTACACACCACCACTGTGCTCGTGCATCCTGAGGGACTAAGCAAGAGCCAAACCACCACTCAGTCCTCAGCCTCTCTACTGCAATTGCTAACAAAACCAGCTGTCGTGGACTGTCTGAACTTGGCTGGGAAGTGGACATATAGCCCGGTTTTATAGCAAATCCATTTCAGTTATTTTACTGGCCCTGTTCTAACTTGATTTCAAACAGCAGGAAACCTTTGCTTGCCTCTCCGCCCTCCTTTACTAGAAGCCTCCATTTGTACTCAATGAGACAACTTGTTTTTCTCTCAGCTGATCACTGTCATATGCCTAAGTAAATGTGTCAAGCAAACAGTATTATAAGAGAGTCGTAAATGCTAAACCTCTAAGAGGCTTAGGAATGAGAAACATAATCGGGTGTCACTGCTGGAGGCAGAAGAGTTGTTTAGGAATTCTGATAAGCACCAATTCAGCAGATACTCATTTTTATGCTAGTTAACCAGAAACAGGCAGCTTCAGAAAACAGAAACGCTTTTCCGCCTCTGTGCTATTTCACCACGGGGTAGAGAAATCACCATGCCATCTCAGATCAGCAGTTGAAGTGTTTCAGCATCTGGTCCTGAACAGTACAAGCTTCTGATCCAAACAGCAATCAGAAATGGATGTTTCTGGAATAGATACAAAATTGCAGTGAAGTACAATTATGTAAAACTTTACTCACAGGGGAAACATCTTCCTAACCTAGAAGCCAATCACCAATACACCAGCGTGTGATGGACCTCCTTTTCAGTACTGTTTCATGTATAACTGCAACACTGAAACCTCTCCTCCTCCCTTGCCTGTACAGCCAAACATGCAGAATCAGGCAAATTCCACAGACTCTTTTTATGACATGATGCTCGCAATTTAAAACTTTTTCTGAACAAAGGACCTCACCCGTCACAGGTCCCTCCCTCCTTGGTAAAACTGTATAGTGTGACAACAAGATGCTCCCTCATCATTCTTGGCTGTAAGGGTTACAAAGCCACTGTCATCACCTACACCAGGCAAATTATCTTATATCCCACTGGCTGATAAATTTCCAGTCAAATTTTCTATCATCACTGCCTGCCTCTCCCTTTCAATGGTAACCAAGGAGTTATGGCAGGAGGTCTGTAAAATGATGGGGTTTGGTCCCCCTCCCAGGAGAAATCTGCAGCTGGAGACGGCGCTGGGACAGCCTCACCCCGGTGTCCCCTGCAGCTGGCAGCAGCGCCAGCTCCTGGAGCTGCTCTTCTTTGGTGTTTCTGTTCACAGAATGCTGTGCGCAGGCTTCAAGAGCCAGAACCTCTTCCATTGCACCCTTCTCAGCTTCAAAGCAAAAGTACATTTTGCACAGAGTAGCCAGCTAGACAGCCCCTCTTCATTACTTTCCCACTGAGCTCCAGCTGGCTGCCCGCAGGTAAATCCAACCTGCATTTAATCCCTAAATTTGAAGCAATATTACTTGTTTATTTTCATACTGGCCCTGACTGCAATATTTCACGCACAGGTTCATGCTATGGCACCAATCTGTAAACCGACTTCCCACAGAAATCTGTCAAAAGGTCGTCTTCACAGCATCGGAAAGGCACCTGAGCACAGCAGTACAGATAACCTGACAGAGGCATTCACTTTGCCGTCCTGATCTAATTAACCAGCAATTGCATTATCTTGCTCCTTCAACACCTCTGGGCTCACTTCAATTCACTTTGGTCTCTCCGAACTTGACAGTATTCTGTCTGCTGCTGCAAGATGCTCTCCAAGCTAGAGCTGGATTTTACAAAGGGCCAAACATCTTCAACTCCTCTTTCACCAGTGGAAACATACCTTCGGTCAGAACACATCTAGACTCAGAGTGATCACTGCAGCACTATTAATTAATAATTAGGTGCAGGCTTCCAGTGAACTGTCTGAAGGGAGGCAAGATAAAGTAGCCAATAAATACACCAGTTATCTGTCAACTTTGAACTGCCATATTTGTTAAAGCCAAAACACGCATACACAAAAAAGCATCCTGCACTGATAAGCTGACAGTAAATTACTTCCTTGTCGTTTCCAGAAGGAAAACATCCCTTTCCTTTAGTCATGATTTGCACTCTTCTCACTACACCTATAGGAAAATTCAATAGCACCATCAAATCAATGCAGATATGTAATCTGCATGCATTTAACTTCAACACCAGTATTACCAACTGCTTTCTGAAAGGTAGATGTTTCATGTTTTCAAAATAATTCTGAAAATGTATTGACTTTCATAACTCCTTGCTATTTTCAAAATTCAGTTCTCACCCATAAACAAGAAAAAATTCTAAATAAGTCCATAGTCTTCCATTCATTAAAAAACCCTCATATGTTGCAATGCTACTTTGAAGGAGGAATTCTGCAAAAGTAGAACTGGAAAACTGAATTGTATCACAAGTTGAAAAAGCAGAAAGCATGTTGCCATTCATTTTAGTCACTTCCAAGCAATTTTGTTTAAATCTGCTGAAGGCATATTTCAGTGGAAAGTATGAAAGCTCAAGATCATCTAGTTACTAAGATGAATGCCTGTTAAATCTTCAGTTGGGACTATTGCCTTCATTTATAAAAACACAGTTTCTGCTCCAACAACAGAATTAGCATAAGTGCCCTTATAGTCTTGCTCACAGGATCCACCAGCTATATCTTCTTTCTTGTTTCAATCTGAGATTGACGTCAGCAGCATTCACAACCTTTTGAAAACTCATTCTCCAGTTTCTACTTAATTTGATGCCTCAGAACATTTATATGACTCACAAAATTTGGTGTTTGAAGCTTCAGGGCACAAAGATGGAAAGAAATCCGAAGGGAAAAAAAGGTTGTGTTTAATATAGTAAAATAATAGTAAGAAAAAGAGACAGAGAAAACACAGTCAGGTGCTATTTTTGGTAAGGGCTGTGCAGTAAAAGAAGCGCAATTTTCTCTTTCATTACTTAATAAAACACAGAAATATAATTTTCTGTTCCATTCATTGCTTACAGTGAAAGGGGATGTTAGTCATAAAAGCCACGTTAAACGTATAGGATTTTGCAGCAACCCGCAAGAGTTGAGTGATACTTTTGGACTGCCAAAGGAAAGCAACAAAGCATCAAGCCTCTCAACAGAGAACACTTCTTTACACACAACACACATATCCGACTCCAGGAAAAAGCTGCTCTAGAGTCACAAGTCCCTGCTGGAAACAGCT
Organism: Chionis minor; assembly: GCA_013398295.1. Taxonomy (NCBI): domain Eukaryota; kingdom Metazoa; phylum Chordata; class Aves; order Charadriiformes; family Chionidae; genus Chionis; species Chionis minor. The sequence goes on from VZSF01010416.1 coordinate 2,631,227, forward strand.
CCAGATTGCAAGTCCAAACTCAAAGCGCAATCTGTGCTGTGCAGAAGCGTAAAACTTGTGAAGAGCTCATTTCTGAAGAGCAGAAATTAGGATGTAATCACTGATGCTCATACAGATTTCGTTCTTCCAAACCCCTGTCCCTCCCTCTGCAGATACACAGGCACTGTACATCTTCCGGATGAAGGGAAGACCATGCAGATAGGGAGATGCACTCCTGATTGCACCTCACAGGGAGACAATCTACTGCAGAGCTCCTACTCTCTCAGATGGTGGTCACTAGTTTCAAACCTCATTCTGTGCAGGTCCACCTCTGGTATAAAACAAACTACCCCTCCTTTTCTGAAAGGAGAACACCAGTTATATGAATCCCTCAAGCCTTGACGCACTGTCAAATTAACATTCTTATTGTTATTAATCAAGAATTTAATAGGGGTGATCTTATAATTAACATGTCTTGGGAATCTTTTCATTTAAAAAAAATGGAGACCCAATGAGTCACAACTGAAAAAGTCACTCAGCATCTCCCTTGGAGAGACTATTTTGAACAAATACTTTATTGGGCAGACAAATTTTAGCAGAACACACATGACTCACCTGTGGCATGAGGACAATTAAATCTTTATCAATTTTTTTTTATATCCATAAAATAAGTAGACAAATTAGAAATGAAAAATCTCCTGCTTCTCATATTTCCTACTAACAGTCCCAGAGTAGTTAGCAAATACGACAGCCTGGATTTATTCTCACCTTCCTTCACAAAAAATACATTAAAAAAAGAAATCAATGCTGCAATACTTCTCAGGCATGTAAACTATAGTTTAAAAAAAAAAAAGAAAAAAAAGAAGGGGGCCATATTGCATGGATTCTGACATTATAATCAACAAAACAAATACCACCTCCTCTCTGCCTTTATATTAGTTGATAAAAAGCGGAACGGGGTTGGTTTTTGTGTTTTGTTTGTTTTTAGTTTTGGGGATTTTTTAAAAAAAAATAAGTCTGGGGTTTTTTGATGATCAAACTGATTGCAGTGACTCTCTTGGCAGTTGTCAGATAACATAATATTATAGGTTTGGAGGGCACATTCTCAGGCAGGATAAACTGCTGCCATTCCAGGAACTTCAAAACTCTGAAGATCCGAGCTGCAGTAAGAGGCATGCATAGGTTCAATACAGCACCAGAGCAAATAAATGCCTTGTACGCAGTTAGGGGAAAATAAAAGCTATTCGTTTCCTTCTGTTTAAGCACTCACATTTTGTAAACGGTGCGGCAGGTGACTACCTTGCCATCACTTAGCAACATCAGGTACTGACACACAACTGGAGCTACCTGTGCTTCCTTCCCAACAGTGTGGAGAGGATTTCCACAGCCCGTGCTCCAGATGGGAGAACCGCCACATGACTTCGAGCCAATGACGCGGTGATCCAAAGATGCCGTTGTGTCTAAGTTACAGCCAGATTCTGCAAGTACCACTGATTTGGGTGAAATTTCCCGTTAAAACGGTAAATACCTGGAAAACCAAGACCATTTCCAGATTCAGGAGAAAGATTATTCAAATCATAGTTTTGCCATGACAATGGTATGAATGACTTTTTGCTGAATTTGCTCCCTTTACATTTCTTGCAGTCTCTTGATAGAATAATAAGTAGCTCCTATGCGTGTTTACATCAGAATTTTAGCAGTAAATCTGAAATAGTTTCAAGTATGTCCAAGACTTCAGAAAGACAGCCACAGCTTTGAACATGCTATGGTGGAGCAGGGCATATGCAACTGCATATGCAACTCAGAACAGTAGCAAGTACATCACAGGGGTAGAACTTTATGTAGATTCTTCTCTTGGAAGAGTTCGCTTTTCCCTAAATAAATCATTAACCAGAACAAGTGAAAGAAAATGATTAATTTTACACTTCCAACCCCTGAAGACTCAGAGGAACCAAACAGTTCTCACAAATTTACCTCATTTAATATATTTGCAGTAGTGACTTTTCCTGCATGCTATTTTCCAGATGAAGGGCATTCTTATAAAAGAGGAGATCCATTTTAGCTAGGATAAGAAGCCTTAAACAGGTATGGATTTCCAGCTGTCACGTAATTATAGCACAACAGTTGCAATGAGCATCTGGAGCCCTGAGTTCCTAAAATCAGCAGCCAACCCATTCAAGACCCTTCTGTGCTTTACATCATGTCTCGCACTTAGGAAAACAACCTAGGAAGAGGGTTCGGTGATGAAGGGTGTATAAAAACGGGCTGAAGAGCTTTGCCAAATGCATACCTTTCCCATTTCAGGAAGCGCTAAGCCCAGACACCAGCCACCTTGCAGGAAGGCTGGAATCCATATGGTGTTCGTGCAGACTGACACTTGTGCAACAGCAGTTCCATTCCTGCAGAACCCAGCCCTCCCAGGCTTGCTGCTCAGGGCCACTCCTTGCTGCCTGCAAGCCAGCGTTTATATGTACTGCTTCTTTGGTGTTGCTTTCCAGTGTAATTAACATAATCAAAGGTATTGGGTTATTTTTTGTTTTTCCTTTCGTGGTTCTGCTTTGGTTCTACTCCTAGCTTTGTGCCAGTTTTCATTCCAGTCACTCGCTGGCTTTAGGGCACGTCAGCACCGCGCAGCAGAGTTCTCCGAATAGGACCTCGCTCACCAGAGACAGAGCTAGCTCCAGAAGTGGAGGTGGCACAGCTGTGCCAGTGTGAAGCTGTGCTTAAGCTAAATCAGGCTTGCTGTAAGCGCCCGGCCATGCTGCACCAAGCAGAACCTTCCTGCTTTCAGACAATGCATCTCCCCTCGTTGTTTTACTGTACTGCTGAGCAACTGGATGCACCAGGCCAGGCTACCGCAGCATTAAACTCTACGCATGACACAAGCCTGTCCTGCAAACCCTCCGAATTTCCACCACTGTAAGAGATTAGAATCATATCTAAAGCCCTTCCTTATTTTTCTGGTAACTGTAAGCCCTGTGTCTCTGGGATTGGAGATGGGAGAAAAAACACTATAAATCCAAATGCTCAACAGCATTTCAATTTCTATGTCATAAATTGTCACTTAAGTGTCTCTCCCTAATGCCTGCACACTGCCAAAACTTGCTCTCTGGCAGTCATAAACAAGTTTCCACAGTCCTGCAAGCAGTGGTTTCTGAAATCACACAACATTTCCAACAATGTGTGACATGAGTCTTCACCCTTGGGCACCTTAGAAATAACATGGGAATAAACCAGCCATGTAGCAGGACTGAAAGTAGCCCTTTAGTGCTCATCCCATTAGGAACCGGAACAAATCCTGCCATGCCGCATTGCAGCAAAGTGGCAGTTTGCAGTAATTAGGGTAAGAGAATGGAAGTTTAATCATCCCTTCTGACCCTAACTAGCAATTTTCTTGTTTCCCAATCCTCTGTTGCCTTCCATTGAGCTGACTATGCCTCTACAAAGGGAGCAGAGAGCAGGTATAAAAGCATTCCAGCTGAAAAAGTTTGTATTTTACAGCAAGATTGAACAAACAAAAGTGTTTACACCTGATGATAGCGGAGACAACCCCAGAGAGGGTTGATTCTGTCCACCAAGTCATCAAGATGTTACACAGCTCAAATCACACTCAGTTAACCTCTGCAGGGCTGTCACCATTGTCATAGCTGGAGTTGATAACGCCAACAGGAGTTAGAGTGTCTCTTTAGAAACTGCACACACACACACGAACGTGGTGAAGTCCAATTTTCTTCATAGTTCTGGTGGTCCTACAACCCAGCAAGGGCTGAAAGAGGGTAAGAAGAGCATAAAGTTTGAGGTCCATCATTCCCCTCCTATGCAAGAGAAACATAGGAAATGCATTCCTTAATTAGCCTTGCTTGTCTGTAAATTTCCAATGTTGTTATTCCATGCAATCAATCGATGCAATTGGTATATTACAGCATGGTATATTACAGTCAGAATATTTCTTACCTGAAAAGGAAACAAGTAAATTGACTTCCTCTCTTTTCCCCAGCTCTTCTTGCTCACTCTTACGCACAACTCCGTTATTTCAAATTCTGTTATGACAGTATTCTGCAGCTAACGCTGAAGTCTTTACAAAGGTGCTATCTGATCTTCCCAAGAGCAAGCCAGGATGCATAGCACAGAGAGCCAAGAGGAAAATACAGGAAAAGTGGTATAGCCTTACAGAAATGTGTACACCGTGAGGCTAAAATGCACAGCAATTTAGCATTTGGTGGCAATTCCAATGGGAACGCATTTTTTAGCCTTTCAATAATGTAGTAGAGTTTTAGAGTAAAAAAAAAAAATAAAAATTGAAAGCACATTTGATGGGAGTTATTCCTCTTCCCGCCCTCCACCCTTTAAAAAAAAAAATAGGAAAAATGAGAGACCTGTAGACCACTTTGTAAAGGACTTTCCATGGACTTAAAGCTGACTCACACCAGTCTACCACAATTTGGCACTTGGAGCACTTACTTCCTTTCAGAACTGGGAAGGGCTCAGTGCCCGCTGGCAGTCAGTGGAGCAGGATGCAGTTACCATGGCACTCAAATGCTTGGCGACTTCAGAACTGCCACAGCGTTATCGCCGACGTAGGGACCAAAGGAGAGGAAGCAGCAGGTGGATATTTGAATAAGCACATGCAAAGGCAAAAACAGCATTAGGGCGAATATCCTGCCTAATAAACATCCTATGCACAGATCCCCTGTATGTTCTATTTTATCGCTCTGCCTACAAGAAAAGCAGGGAGACAGGAATACCTGACAGACATCAGTAGCATATGTGCACACACATATCTACACATACTGCTCTCTCTCCATGACTTTAACCCCTAACACTGGTACAGATGTGCCTATCAGTTTGTCAGAGCAACAAGCCAGACAGGATCTGGCTGAGAAAATATCATCATCGAGCCTTCTTTAAGCAATACACAAAGTTTAATCACTCAACTCTTACGCCATGTGAAGTTATTTCAGTTAAGAAAGCACAGCAGCTCGTAACACAGTGCATTTATCTGCTCCACTCACACCTGGCTCCTGCCAAGTTTCAAACTCTCTTGCCACCTCCTGTTTCAGTTTCTAACATAAATTAGTAGCAAAGCAATGAATATCTAATATATGATTAGCAAAGAAACGGATCAGACGAAGAATTAGCAAAACCAAAAGACTTTTCAAACAAGATAAAAATGCACAACAGAAGCACAGGATACTATGTGTGAGCTAGGTAAAACACTTGGGACCAGCAGCTCCATTTGTTAGGAGGAACATCTTCGCAACACAGCAAAGCCTGGACTGTGACAGAAGCAGAGGACGACACACTGGGATGTCTAGGATACACTTTCAGGCTGCAGTGGCCCCTGACTATAAAATGCAAGGTGCTAAGCTGCTACTGAAAGGTGTGTCTAACCCCAACCAGGATTTATACGTTTCCCACTTTGCCACTCATTAATATTTGCTGGGCAGCTGGAACAGCTAACTGGAAATCTAGGTTGACATCAGTGACTCCTGTTAACGATGCCGTTCTGCAGATGGGAGAACCTGATCACCAACTATAGGTCTCCCGGTTCTCCACACTGCAGGAGCGTGCTGCATTTTTGTCCTGTTTCTGGTGCTTCTCACCAGTGTTTCCTTCTGTCAGCACTACACACACATCGGCAGAGTCCAGTGCTGCTGCCCTGCGACACTGCTACACGCAGCAGCCGGGTGGATCTCTGAGCACACTGTGGTGACACTGCCATTTCAGCACAATTTAACTACAATAACAAGGTAAGAGGTCATTTTGGGGATCTGCTTATTAAAAGGAAAAAAAAAACACCAACCCCCACACAGATGATTTTATGTCGTGGAGAGGGAATAACGTCACCATTTCCCCTATGCTGGAAGGATCCTCACTCAAAACCAACCCCCACACACATGATTTTATGTTGTGGAGAGGGAATAACATCACCATTTCCCATTTCCCCTGTGCTGGAAGGATCCTCGCTCATTCACCTTTCCAACAAATCAAAAGGTGCTTCAGGGATACTCACAGGACCTTCCCTCCACATGACTGGAAATCGCCCTTCCAGACAAAAATACAGAAAATCAGTGCTCAACATCTAGGAGCTTAGTTCATGCTGTTTAATGAATCAGGAGGACATTAAATAGCTAGACAACAGAAAATAAATTACAAAGTCCCCACTGCTGAACTCCCGGGTACTCCGGTTGTGCTTCAGGGTACAATTTCTCCCCTCTGAAAACCATTTTTTATGGTTTTGGGTTTCTGTTTTTGTCTCTAAAATCAGCCATTCAGCCTACTCCTAAGTGTTGCATAAACATGACGCTGCAGTAGACAACACAAGGCATGAAAGCTATAAATGTAAGTAAGCTCAAATAGTTATATTTTCTCATTTGACCAAAAACTTATGATACAGTTTAAGTACATGCTCACTTGAGACAAGTATCATGAGAACTCATAAATTCCACCCACTGCATTATCTTGTAACTGATCACAGGGTAACCAAGTATATTTAAATATAGAATATACCTAGTCATTACGTAGAAGACAACACCGAAAGAAAATCATGGTAAGGGCGATTCTGACAAGACAAGGAAAACCAGAAAATGTTTTGAGGCACATGAGTCCAAGTCCTTATGTAAAATGATTACTGCAAAGTACCAAAATATCCATTCTGAATTTCTGCTGGAAAAAGCATTAAATGCAAAAGGCCAGGAGATCAGCAACCCATTTGTCCTTTCAAAGCGTAACTGCCTTATTACATCACTGAAGAATTTCCCTTGAAGTCGTCCAAGCACCACTTTTCCCCTACTGGACCACCAGTTAACAACATTGGCCCCTTTTCTCTAAGAAAAGGTCCAAGCCATTGAACTACCAGCAGTTCTTCACCACCTGAAATAAAAACAGTGGGCCCTGCTCTTGCGTACAGCATGGTGCCTCTGAATGCAGTAACTTTTTTCATTTTACTGTAATACGCCGAACAAGAGCAAATGCACCATGTACCTTGTAACCCTGCGAAGATGTAGCGCGAAAAGATATACCACACCTTGCAGTGAGATTAAATCCAATATTGTAAACCAGAATAACTCCAGCAGTAAAAGAGCTTAGACTGAAGTTGAATTTGGCCTTCACTCTAATGTAGAGCTAAAGTGAGATAACAACAGGATTGAGGTGATGAACTATAAACAGAAATAAACCTTCCATGTCAACTGTTTAACTGTAAATACAGGAATGCCCTGATGAGCAAGCTTAGGCCGTTAAGTAAATTCAATAGTGAGTGGGATAACTCACCACCCAGGATTTTCTTTTTAGGTTTTTATTTGTCCCTTGTATCACTCTTGCAACTCTAATCTTAAAGACCAGAGTGGCATAAGCACCGAGTTCTTCCCAAAGCAGGAGTCTTGTTTCTTAAGATATACTTAGACTTGAATTACAGACACTCTTATTGAATTTCTTCTCCAGTCAAATATTCTGCATTGTGTTTTATCATCAGAAGCAGTACTTTATGTCCACTCACCCTCAATGATTTTCATTCCTGGGACCCAGTAAGTCCTCAGTGCTGCAAATAAGATGTGATCCTTGCCTCTCTTACAAGGATAAACTCGTTCTTTTCATTGTCATGACTTTGTCCACTTCAGTTCTTTGTTTAAACAGCAAATCAGAGGATTTGACAAAAGCTGTGAAAATGCTAAGCAGAATCAGGCCCATTAGATCTTTACAGACACCCATTGCTATTGTATCTATATGTTAAATTACAGAGCTCTTATTATCTCTTTTTTTAGAAACAAGTTTTGTGCAAGCATTCAAGTTGAAAGTCAGTGCTTAATAAGGAACTTCGCAAAAACATGATGGGAATGGGATGCCAGGGGAATAGATGATTCTCTCATCTGAAATGCATAATTAGCTTCTGGTTAAGTGTGCAATTAACATTAAAATTTACAATCAAGTATGATGGTGTTCTAATTTTACCTCCTTTAAATGAAAGGATTTACTTAGTTACCAGTGTTACTTCTTTGAATCCCTTCCCTATGAGGTGAACTGCACAGCAACATCCTGTCATCCAGCCGACAACTGATACAAAAAGCTTTTAAAAACACTGCATATTTGCCTTCTGGAGGGATATGCAGCTTAGGATTTATTTTGGTTTACACTTTTTGGGGTTTTTTGCTTTGTAATGGTAACTGCCACTCAGCATAATTAGCAGCTGTCATATTTCTGTTTGTAAAGGCCTTTCTCACAAAAACAGAGCAAAAACATTTCTTTGCACCCTCTTCCCAGCTGTGCCTGATAGCTGCAACACGTTTCAGACATCCACTACAGCTAACCTCAGACCCCTACAGGTTTCAGCAGTTAAGCCATAGAAACATTTTTGTTAACGGGAAAGGAAAAGCTATACTCATGCTAGCAGTTTAACTCTGATAAGCAGCACCTTAAAAGAAAAATCATACCACAGTCTAATTACGCTGTCTCCATCTGAACATCACATCCTTTTTGCCTCTTAACCTGAAGTTAAATTTAACCTCTATTTACCTTTAAAAAAGGGGGGGTTGAAAGTAGTTTCAACTGTAACATCAGCTGCCAAACCTTGTATTTAAGTATGTTTATTATTAATCACATAGATGTTTATAGTATCTGCAACAAAAACAAGGCTCCACTGTATAGCATGCTCTACAAAAGGATAATGACAGTGTAATGAAATTCCTCACACAAAGTACCTTATCGTGTGGTGTTTTTCCATGAGTAATTTTGTGTTACCATCCAAAGAGCTCATGGAATTAATCTAGACTGGGCCAGCGTGAAGGACCAGAGTTTGTCCCTCAGCAGTTAATCTCAATGCTACGTTGCTCAAGAGTTCTGCCATTATTACTACTTACCACCATTATTATTCACCACCACCAGACGCACAAACACACAGAAGAAGGAAAAAAAGAAATCTCACAACGCTCTCACCTAAAACCAAAAATCACTTTTATTCATTCACCCTGCTTCCATCTGGATGTGGACAAAGTGGCCTTCTCTAGCTGCTAGGCAACCTGAACGCTGGGTTGAGTATTAACTGTACGCATTTTCTAAGAGTGTAATAATGTTACCTTTGAGATTTGTAATAAAAAACATACCTAGCTGAAAATATGATAGCTTTCCTTCAGTAATTAGCAAATCTGGCAATACAAAACCGTTGGTCAAGAAAGAAATAATCCATACATACACCCCACATGTAGAGAGATATTATAAATTGTCTCCTTACAAATATATGGCAAGGGAGATGCTTTATATTAAAGTATTATTACAGATGGCAGTGGCATAATTCTAATTCAAGAATTACATTTATGTAGACATTAGAATAGCTACATAATATATTAATATATTTACATAAGCAATATTTTAAATTAGAAACATTTACACTACCAAACCTCATCCAACTACATTATGAACTTTCTCAGTAAAGGTCATTTATTAAATTTACAAAAGACCACCAATCCTAAACAAGACAGAAAAGACTTGAAATTAAAACAGTCAACTGATCTTGGAGTTCTTTAACAAAGAAAGAAAACCCCCAAACCCACAAAACAGTATTTCACATAACCCCTCTCTCCAGAGAGCTCTCAGCAGAGCTACCATTCTACCTTAAAAACACCATGAACATGTTTTGCTGTGTCCCATTCCTCACAAACTCAAGAGAAAGAGAGAAAGAGACACTCCTTTCAAGTCTTTTCAAAGCAGACCTTTTCCCAAACTGCTAGGTCACTAGCACAACTGATAGGAATCTTATTAAAATATCAATTTTGGTGATTGACATGTTAATGTCAACAAAGCAAGAGGCCCACTAGCAACATCAAAATTGAACAAAGCAGCACTCTCTTTTGATCATTACACCTGACAGCTTGTCAAATCCTCATTCACAAAATACGGACTTCCTCAAACTCGGCACAAACACAAAAGCTAGGTCTCTAGCTTAAAAATGCTCATCAATTTCTACTGGAGATATTAACCGTGAGACAGAACAGAAAGACACTTACTGACACAGCAACACGTTGTTAGTTTTTCCACAGAGCTGTTTGGCATTTGAAGCGGTGTGATTTTTTTCTTAGCTTTAAGAAAACCCAAGGAGTAATTTGTAGCTGGAGTCCTACACCCAAATGTTCTGCTCTTCTGTTCAACACAGGCAAAAGTCAATGCAGAAAGCCCCAACGATCACGGATCTCACTGGATTGCAGCACAGCAGTAGCAACTTTCCACCCCCCAGCCTTGAGATTTGTAGGACACAAAACAAGGTTATTCGTACACAGCCCTTGAGCACAGCCAGTTTGCCACAGCTGCATACGCTTAAGAGCTCCACAAGCACCCAAGAACTGAAAGAAACCTGGCTCTGCGGAGCAGAGAACATTAGAGGTTCCTAGAAGTGTTCCTCTCTGGATTTTATAAAGACATTTGAAGTGGTTAATTTAAACACTTGTACATTCTCTTCATTCACTTAGTTTCACATTAGTTCCACATTAAACCTGATTCAGGTAAGACTTAACATCAAGCTTAGGGGGAACATAATGAAAAAAAGGTCAACATAACCAGAAAGTGGTAAGTAAAAGGAAAGTGTTCAATGGAGCCGCAGGGTCCTACACTCACAAAAACTCAATAGCAGCTGTAAACCATTTTAAAAAGTAATTGGAAGGTAGGTCTGTATGAAAACTCTTCCTTCCTACACACAGGAACACATAGTTTTGATATGCTAATGGCCCCCACTACTACTACTACATGCACCCTGAAGAATACATTGAAATTACAAATTTAGTCTCAGGACAGGCAGCAGGTAAACAAATTCAAATACTCTGGGTTTTATAGAGGCACACACTTCTTGTTTTTGTTAAGGTCCTTAAATCATGATTCACATCAGGGATCCGTGCAAGGAACACAGAAAGAGAGAATAAAAGAACATGAGTCACTCTGGAAACTGTCAAACACTTACATGAACCTTTTATTGAAAACAAATTTTAAATCAACAATGCTGTTGGTAACTCCAATATTACAGGCCCTATAGATAGCACCCTCTGAGGAATCCACCCGACATCTCTTTTCATGAGAAGTTTAAGGTTATTAAAGCCTTTTCCCCCCCCAAAGCCTTCAAACAGATTTAGTTAAGGTTATTGCTTAATTCATTTTAATCCCAGTATTTTTGCAAAAAAACCCCTCAAGTATTTCACGGTGCTTTCTGTCTTGCTTTTACACAACTTATTAGACAATTCCATGTTCAAAGATTAAGACAAACTGGATGGAAATCATCTTTAGTTGCTTACGGGGCCTGAAGTACAAACATTCTTATTACCTAAACCCGAAATTAAATTAAATCAGTTTCATGTCAGGTTATCTACATTAGTTTCAATGCCAGAATTTTGCAACATGAAAAGGATCTTTTATTAAATAATTTGTTGTACCTTTTACCTAGCAACACAACAAAGAAATAAGATGAATCATATAGTTGTAGTAAAAAAAAAGAAAAAAAGTTCCCCATTTTAGTCTCGCTTATTTATTGTGACTATTCAAGAACATCAAAATAAATAAAAAAACCAATGTGATTACTATAATATTACATCTAAATGCAAAAATTAAAGATTAATTATAAATCAAGTGTACATAGATCAATTAGAAGAATATGCTCTTAGCTGGAACAGGATTTGGGTAGAAATGCTATACAGTTTCAACTCATCTTCAAGTCTGTACTTCAAGCTTAACTTGTGGGAGAAACCACTAAGTAGGCAGCTACGTTGAGTTAGTAAGCTAAATCTTTCAAAATTGTTTATGAGAATATTAGCTTCCTATGTTCTATTTGAGATCTTTTATTGTTATACAAAACAGAACAGACGAATCTTGCTAACTGGAATTTCAGCAGGAGCCACGCAGTACTTTAACACACAGCAATCTGAGTCTAGTTTTTGGGGGTTTTTTTAAACATACTGAGTAATTCACTGGGACACAGAGGGTTTCAAGACCATCAGGGTAGACAGCATTTGCACTGTACAGTTTAAGTCATTTGCCAGCAAGCAGAATAAAAGAAAACTTGTAGTTTCCATAGAAAGGAAGATCATGAGCTACTGACAATTGCTTGGCCTTGGTCTGCCACTTTGCAGCTCAGGAACTTGGGTTTTTTGTAAACTAGATTAGGATGCTGTAATTCAAAAATGCTGAAAACATCCCACGACTGTGTGTCTGAGCAGAAGCAGCCTCCAGCTTACCTGCACAAATTCTCTTCCCATTTGATTTACCAAAAGTCGTGTCAGCAGAGATGGTTTGAAGCACACCTCTGTCTTCCCCCCGAGCAATCGTGAATGGACGAAGCAAACTTGCTTGCTGCTGCTGAGCAGCTACATGAGTTTCAGGAAGATACAAGTATCTTAGTTGGAGGACACAAGCTGAGAGTAGAAGCTATGTGTAAAGTTCACTCGTTGAGTGCTCATGAAATTTCTTCACCTACAAGCGCGCACTCGAAAAGTGCTATTGAAGGGCTCCAGACCCGCTTTGGATTTGTTGCAGTTTAATAGTACACTGATTCCTGAGAACATAGAGCTGCTGCTTAAGCCTATGACAGGAGTCCCACCAGTTGAGCAAGACGGCAATACAAAGAAAACTTACCCAGCTATACCGCTAGAATACAAACGACACAGCCACACAAAACTTAGGAACAACCAAAATCTATGTTAATCCAAAAATCTACTTCCAAACAAGCTATTTTTTGCCATCATATCTTTGCTGGGGTTAATAGAAAGCATTTTTGAAAATGCTGGCACTTACCCAAATCTGCAGTTTCACCCGCTTGTCATTCCTATAAACTGTTTTCACTTTGAAGTCAATTCCTACTGTGCTAACGAAGGCTGGTGTGAAAGTATCATCGGCGTATCTGAAGAGGAAGGATGTTTTACCCACGCTGCTGTTGCCAATGATCAGGAGTTTGAACATGTAATCAAAATTTTGATCTGAAGTATCTTTCTGCCTGTATCTGGCATCTGTTACTGAAGCCATCTACAAAAACGACAAACATTGAAAAAGAACAGATACATTGAAAAAGGACAGATTTAAGAGCAGTTCAGCATTTGTTTTCCTTAACTGTGTACCATATGTTTAACTTATCTCTGTTCTTTCTAAAATCATAACCACTATATCTGCTGAAAAAAGAGGAACGCACCTTGAAATCTTATTTTAAATCCTCGCTTTAAATTTCTATTATCCACTTGTTCCAGTAAGATTTCCAGACCCAAGAAATACACCTGTTGTACTGCTTTGTGTTTAAAAGAATAACAGATGGCTATTGCAGATTGTTCAAATACTAGTGGGGAAATAGCATTCTTTACTCCAGTGGCAGGGTGCCACTTCTGTTGCTCCAATAAACTGGAGTACTTCAACCAAGAACCAGAATCGTTGACAGTGCATCCAGCTATGCGATTCATTAAGCAGCCTCCAAGGCAGGTAAACCTAAATAATTCCTTTCATGACTCCTAGGGAAAATCTGCATTTCTAGCACAGACACTACCACCCTTTTATCCTTAGAAAAGTTCTGTCCTCAACGCTTACAGGAAAAAAAAAAAAAAAAGGCAATGGGAGAAGATGAAACATCGGGAATTTCGTCTGACAACTTTGAATCTGTCCAACACGTATCTACTCTCAAGAGTGCAATTAAAATAAACAGCACCTGCATAAAACATGAGGGTTCAGTGGGGCTGCAGGCGGCATTTGGAACAGATAAATTATCCCTTTTTATTATGGGCATGTGAGAGTTGGAGATGCTAGTGGAGTGGGAAGGGGGGAACATGCAGCCTCAAAGATCCCACCTTCTCTTGTCACCCTGAACTGGATTCAGAAACAAAAAAACAACTGCAACATCTGAAATACCAAGATGGGTGGAACTCACTGAGCATCCCTGGCTGCTTGAACGTACACAGCTCAGACACTCCATAGAAGGCAAGGCCCTGACTTTTCATCTCTGTTTGTGCAGAGCAGAAGACAACTACACAGACCAAATTACTAGAGAGAGGAGAAAAATGAAACTTTAGCTTTTAACAGATATACTACACTTCCAATTTCTAATGCCGTTTCAAAATCTACCCTGCATCAAACAAGCAAAGGTCTCAGCTCCTTATAACCTGTCACAGCTTGTGCAAACCGGGGCAATGACAGCACAGGTCTGATTAGCAGCTACTCATCCAAACTAGGACATGTGCTACTTGTGTGCAGGGTCAGAAAGCATCGACTGGAGACCAAAGTCTCTTCTTTTCCCAGCTTCCAAAGAAATAAGTTAATTTTCCCCTCAACTCAGATTCATGGGCACCTTTGGGAACAAAACTCTTACCAACATCTACTGTCACTATGTGCCCAAATACTTCCCTTCTTGACAAGTCTCACCTGCACACAGGACTTCACTCACTGAAAAAACAAACCAAAAAAGCCAAACAAAAAAAACCCCCACAAACAGTTCAACACTCACTGTAGTTAAACAGCTATAAACCAAAACGCTGTCCAAAGGCAATTTAAATTGGGATGACAGTTTAACTTAAATCCCCAACAGAGAGGAAACAAACCAAACCCAGTTTAAACTTCAGTAAAATACGCATGATGGTTTATCTCTGATTAAACACATGCAACTTTCTCACACAGAAAAGGGCTGGTGCAGCAGACATTTCGTTCAGAGATTGCATTAACAAGGACAGTTTCTGAAGAACTTTATCAGCAGCTTAATAGTCAACAGCTGCATTGAATGCAGTAAAATCTTCCCGCAAGTGATTTTCTGTAGGATATAACACAATTCTGACACACGCTCTTCTGAACTTCAGCTGCTATTCAGTAAGACTACAGTCCTGTGCAAGCACTCCAGAAAACCCAAGTTAAAATTTCCTTCTCACCAGTGTATCAGAAAAGGGCTCTTCTACTCATGCCTCATAGCAGGAATTTCTAAAATGAAGAATTCAACAATCGACTGACTTCCACACACACACTCAGACCAATGCACTCACTGCCTCAGTTCAAATGCTAGAAAGCTTGGCTGCAAAAATTATGAACCTGAATTATTAGTTGATTTGTACCATCACCAAGCCAGAAGACAGTAAGAAGTTATCTGAGTCATTTATCTTCCTCATACACATCTTCCACAAATGCCATTGAGAACACATGTGCACTTGCTAAAGAAGAAAAAAAAAAATTATGAAAAAAAATATTTAAAATCTCTACTTCTCCATTCAACTCAAGATGTTTGAAAACGTGAGATGCCCTCATCACTTGAAGCCTGGTCATTTAAAGACTCAGAGACAGGCCTTAACAAAGAAGTATTCCACTAATCATAAAGAAATCAATATCTTCTTTCTACCTCTGCCTTCGCTGAATCCGTCCGCACACTCCAAGCTGATCTTTTAAATGAAACACTGCTGCTTCTATTAACCCCCCCTAGATTGCTATAATCAAAGTGTACCTGTCTACAAATGCCACTTTCAGATCTCAGTCAAAAAAGGCAATTACAGAATGCAGCCAGCGAGAGCAGCTTTGTTCGAAGCACAATGCAGAAAATAAGATCCAATGATACTTGCACGGAACGCGGGGCTGTTGTCATAGAAGCACAACGCTCACTGGCCTGCGCGTGCCACGGTGCTACGCTGAGGATGCTGCAGGCCGGCTCCCTCAGTCATTAAAGGCAGCGTCGGAGCACAAACCTTTCAAAGAAAATTCCATCCCCTTGCTTAAATTTGACTTGTCCCTTTCCCCTCCTCTGGTCAACAGAGTGAAACCGAAAGGACTTTAGTACTAATTACTGATCACTCCTCTGATTGCAGAGCATTAAGGAAGCTGTACTCCACCAGCATTTGGGCTGAAAGCATCCACAGGGCTTCCCCCGAGTTTGTGCTTGAATCCTAAAGCCAGGAACTGGTAGACCTGTCTCTCAGTTCTCCTCCCCTCCCTCCTTCTCCTCGACTTGTTGTCCCACTCCTGCTCCAAGCGCTCCCTAGTTATGCCAGTCCTGAGGACTGCGCAGAGAGCTAGTTCACAGAACAGAGAGATCCCAGTTAAAAATAAATCCTCCTACAACTTCTCCTGTTTTGCAGGGCTGTTTTTAAAGTTGGTTCAGTTCCTGATCCAGCACAGCTGAGGGAGCCAAGCGGAGGGGACGGAGCGGTGGGAAGCGATGGCAGTTGCTATGCTACTGCGAGAAAGGTCCACAAAATCACATCTCCTGTAGACCCTCCGTACCTGGCGGAGATTCAGCATCAGCAGTGGAAGAAAAAGGCAACAAAACACTGATGTCGGGCAGATCCTGTCCAGCTCGTCAGAAGAGCTCACGCAGCCATCACTCCCAGAGGATTTCACTCCCTCCTTGATGAAAGCACGTTTAGTTGTCAGTGTAACCCCCTGCTCTCTGGGTACGCAGCCACATACACTCCTGGCTTAGGACTCCAAATACCGCAGCATCTCTGCTGTTTTACAAACACGTGCAGACTAACTGGGGCTTCAGTACAGAAGACCAACTCAAATACAACTGGCATGCAGAGTACAAAAGAAAGGCTCGTGACTGTTTCCATTTTGACTGCTTTGGAATAATCCTCAAGAAAATACCTCTAGCAGGAAAGATTTAGCTACATTATAGAAAACCCATTACACAGGAGAAGCAAAAGCTGCCAATCAGATTATCCTTGAGAACGCTTCAGTATGAGACCTTGCATCTTTTCATTCTTCATCTGGCTATCCCACTTCTTTGTGCCTAAGAGCATACTATTATTGACAATCTGTGTCCCCCACACGCTTTAGCAATGGGAACGAGGTCTCAAACACATCCACTCCCAGCTAGTTTTGCAAGAATAGGCAGTTATGTAGCTATGAGATACCTTATTATTTCCCTATTGATAAAAAAGCCTGCAGTGTGAGCTCGGCTTTTATTACACAGAGAAACCACATAGGAGGAGGATGCTCCAAATGCTCTAAAGCAATAAAATCTTAATCAGAGCTTATTGGCCACCAAAGAATATGTTCCTCATTCAAGGTGTCTCTCCTGCCTTTATCTTCTATTTTGGCCTAACGAAGTTTTAAAAAACTGAAGCCTATCACCGTAAGACACCTCCATGGGAAACCATTCTTCGCTGCTTTCAGTACTCACTGAAATGTGTCATATAGATGGCTCCACACAGATATGCTCTTTAATTTGTGACCAACGTCACACTGAAGAATCAAACTGTTTTGCAGTGCAACACGAACCATCAAAGTGTTACTGCTCTCACAACTCTCCAAAAGTGGGCACTGCTGCCCCAGTTCTGCAGTATTTACTGCCTTCAGTGAAAAGCAATACATTAACTGTCTAAAGCTGATGGTGTTGGCTACAAATCAACTGGTGTATCTTGCCATCCACTTACTTTCAGAAAAAAAGCTAGTGTTGAATTCAAGTGTTTACAGCCTTTATAATTTTGGCTACAAACTAATGGAAGGTTGTTCTTCTCTATCCACTCACAGACAAGAAACAAGAAATCTGATCATTACCTTGAAGTTCAGGCATCTCTGTATTAGCAACCCCATGGGTCTGTTCACAGACATGGCCGTTTCCACATCCCAGTCTCTCACAACATTCCGAGGAAGAAGTCTGAATTGCCTTTGGAAAAGGAGCTCCTTGTCTGCTGTCATTCACCTCAGTTAACCAAGAAACATGGTCACACCGGTGGAACCACTCATTACAGGGCATTGGACTAGATGACCTTTAAATGTCCTTTCCAACCCAAACTATTCCATGATTCTAACTTTTACTTCAAACTACATACAAAGACACGTCTGCAATTTCAAGTGGTTATGAACCTGTATATTACAAGTTCTGTGCTTTTCTAACATTAAAAACATCTTTTAACATTTGTCATGGCTTTATTTTTAAAGCCAAAACTGAAATTTACCATGCATGTTTTGTGTTATACAGGACCAGTGGCAATTTAAATGTGACTGTTCGACTGTTTCATCATCATTGCCTGCTAGCACACTCACATTTCTTTTATTGGGCAGATGAGAAGATGGGGGTGAAACCACCCCTCTATGTTTCTAAGGGTCAAAGAGCTTGTGACAGCACGCTACTTCACGCTACTGGATCCAGCCATGTTTTGTGTGTGTTCAGCAACTGCGCCTCTTCTGTTTCTCCTGACGTACTATTTTACTGCCTTGCAGAGATACCAGTGTTAAACCATTCCCTTTGTATTTCAGAGTCCAAACTTCCTTTTTCTTACTTCCATTTTATTGTTCCCAAGTTCCAATGCTCAAGATCAGCCAACATTAGAAAAACTGAGAAAGAAGTTAACGACTATTAGTCCAGAAGGAATAAGCGGTGACAGCAGGCAACGAGGGAAAGAGCACAGTCACAAGCACAGCTGTACCTATTAAGACTCCTGGCTATCCACAGGCACTGAGGAGTGTGGAAGGAAGAAAAGAGATTACTAGATGCACTCATTTAGTAAAAGCTGAAATAATCAGGCTAAATAAAGGTAGAAGTTAAAAAAAACCACAACCCACATACATAGTGTTAAAGTCAACACATTATGCTTAAGTCAAATAGATCACACATCTGCCAAGGCTCTTACAGAAACACAGGACAGAAGCATCATAGACAGCTCCGGAGATGCTAAAAGACTGTGGAAACTATTCTGTAAATTATGTGGTAGGGAAGAAACAAAAAAAGTAGTTAAACCAAAAGATTTCTTCATCTCTAATATTTACAGATCAGCAGTAATCCATGAGAGACATTACTGACATGCAGTGCAACTTCTTTTCAAAACAGGTAATATCTTGTGGGGTTTTTTTCCCCAAAAGTCTTAAAAAGTACATCTACATTAAAAACACTCTAGTTCACAAATGAGACATCTATGTCTCATCTCTATTATAAAAACTCACTCCTTTACGTGCTCTGTCATCTGAAAAAAAATATTTTTCTTTTTCAGGAATCAAATCAAATCCTGAATCAGATTTCTATCAAGTAATGGAATTTTTTTTACAGCCAATGTATGCTGTCCTAAGGATAAAGCTTATAAAGGAAATACAGCCATGACCTTAAGTCTTATACAAATGCTCGTACTACAAGAGAGATTCATCAGAAGCAGAAAACATAGTACGAGCAATTAGCATAACTGCTAATAAATATTGTGAGCAAGTGACAGTTACCAATTTAGATCTATAATCCATGAGACAGATGGAGGCTTTGCTGTGAGTATATGAATCAAGAGAGTGGTCACACTGTTGAACCTGTGATGTAGAAGCAAAAGGATTACAATGTTTACGGTAAAGATAGATAATGAGAATATTATGTAAGAGACTAATGGGCAGGCAGGTTAGGCTGTGAAGACACCGCTGAGTAAAGGTCTGAGCTTCCTTCACTGAAGGTAAAGGGGAAAGCCTTGTAGCATACAAAGAGAACAGAAACAGCGCTTGAATTAGTGACAGATAGTAAGATAACAGCAGATATTTGGAGCCATGGGTTTAAAATTTATTAAAGAGACATTATGTAGATTAATCTAAAATAAAAGTTCCAGATAAGTCCTGCAAGTGGATGCAGAACCTCAGAGAGGAATCGTTACACCTTTCCTGCAGAAAGGCAGCAAAATAAAAGGAACCAAGGAGCAGCTGAAATACATCTGTGTGCACTGGGGTTTCGCAGAAACCCTGGGTCAAAGTCTACTGTGCTGTGAAGGCAAACTGCAATAGGACGTGGAAATGTCTGCAACCACCCTTACAGCACATTTATACCAAAATAACTGCCTTAAAGTAATAGTTATTCCAGATTTAGAGAAGAAAAACATAACAGAATTTAGTCCTCCTCTTCATGGCTAATATAATCTAAAGACCAACTTCATCTGTGGTGCATTTCCTCTCCAGCAAACAGGGTAAACCACCGTTTGTCATCTTGACTTGCATTATCTCGCCTTGTGGAGACTGCCAAAACATATGGACAAACTCAGACCTTATGTAAATAACAAACTGCAGCCACCTATTTCAGGTCAGAATTTGGATCAAACAAGGACAAATCCTTTCTCATGATCCACACAATTGACAATCACCTCACTTGGCAACACAACAGCACCTTGCTCTTGCCCAAAGTACTGCACATTTTTCAGTATTGATTACGTTTCCTTCTGTTCTCACACCCCTGCCCTCTGCAGCCATTGCTCCCTGTGACAGCCTCTGCCTCGCACTTCAGTCCTGCCCAGAACTTGATTTTGAGGTGTCATCCAAATAACTTAATTGATAGACCTAGAACAAAAATAATTCAATGGTGCAAACAGAAAGAAAATTAAGTCTAAGGTTACTACTTTAAAAATGCGAGCCCCTCATCTTAACAGCAAAAACTAAAGTTGATTTATCAGCGAGTCCAGAAGTCTTCGCAAGAAGATGCTTGGAGTGGATTTAGTCTGGAATTCACGTGCTACAAATGAGTTCAATATCCGCACGACGACTGAAGGATAAAAACCTCTAATCAATGTAGGTGGTTATTTATTATTATCCATTCAGATTTGGCAACATAGGCTTTAAAAAGTCTTCTAAGAATTTGCTGGATGCGGAACAAAAGGCAAGAACCTGCAGCCATCACCCCCTTCCCATCAACTGTCTAACTTTACAACTACATTTTGTTAGGCAGCAGGCTGGGAGTGTTGTCAGATTTCCTTGAGCCAAATGTCTCTCTGTGTCTGGAGCCATGCCTCTCCCATTTCCTGCATAACGTTCAACATCCTTAAAGTCCATTTTATAGCCATGCCAAAACTCTCAGGAAGGATGAATTAGTCACTCTAATTTTACAGTGGCAAAAAGTGTAAAAAAATAAAAGTTCCCACATTTTTTACTCTCTGTGAGGCTCTTTTATCATCACATAGGTCCACGCCTGTTGGTATACACACTACTCCAGAAGATACAGAGAAAAATACTCAACAGTACAAAGATCTCCCCTTCTAAAGGGGAGCCACTAACCGAGCCCAGCTCGGCTCTCTCCCAAAGGATGCACGGAACAAGATTTACATCCTCCTTATGCCCTAAAGAGCGGATGCAGAAAAGATTTCCAGAATTCCCTGAATATTCCATTGAGTTTGAGAATGCCAGGAGCCAGCCAATTTCTACAGAACTGCCAGTGGAGGCTGATGCCGAATCCAGCTCTGTCTCCAGAGAACAGTGTGAGCTGAAGAGGTTGATCGCTATTACAAAACTCACCATCATTAAAGCCCTTGCTTCCTGTTACAAACATTGCAACGACGGCCCAGATAACAGATTTCAGTCACCTTCTCCTCAGCTCTCCAGCCTTGCAGTTCTGCCTCGGTTTCTCCGAGAACGAACTGGCAGTAGTGAAATACTTCTGAGTATCTCGCTGCTGAATACACCGAAGCAGCAATGACATAAAAGCAGTCAGAGCAACACACAAGACACATGTAACTCCCTGTTGATCCTTTCCCCAGCTGGAATGCAAGACACCGCCACATTCTGCATTGGGACACGACCCTCCACAGAGGAAGCCACGAGCATGCCCTCCCACAGTGGTGGAAGATAAGACAATTTCAGGTATATGATGGAACTCATACTATCTGGAGCTAGAGTCAGACCACGTGCAGATTTAGGTAGACACCCCTCCACCACTGTGCCAGAGACAGAGTTACAGCTTTTTCTGCATCACCAGGTCTAAAACCTTTCATTTACAGGTAAAAGCAAGCTGCTGGACTGACCAAATCAGGTGACTGGAGACTGGTATTGTCTTGTAGTAACCACCTGTAAACCACAACCAGGGCCAGGCTCAGGATGCCTCTGGAGCGCAGAAGTTCAATTTACTGCCTTTTGTCCTCCTCCTCCAAGCAGAAAATCTGTGACAAACAAGTTATTTCATTTCTCTGTGCTATTATGTTCTCCGTGCTGTGGAGTAAGCCACCTGCTAACCAGGATTAGAACAAGCACCCTCACAGTTCCCATGTTTTAATTAGCTAATACTTCCAAACATAAGTCTTACTGCTTACGTCAAAGATCAAATACTATCACACCGCAGTAAGCTGAGCACACATTTACAAGAGCTCGCTAAACACTACAGAACTTGAAGCACAAGATACATTTTTACAGCATGCAGTATAGCTGAAATTAGCAGCTCAGGACATTTCTCAACATTAGCCATTGAGAAGAACCTCAGAAAGCACCACTTCCTCAGGTCCAGCTAGTAGCAGAGAACAGATATGGACTTACAGGGCAGGGCTGAGTGCATGGATGCGAGTGCCCTTCCCCGCTGCCACTACCAGCCAGTTCAATGCAAGACCCTGGAACGTGATGCTGTGACCTGCCCGTTTTGATCTGTGGCTGCCATCAGTTTTTCCTACTTTCCTTTTCATGTGATCTATCTGAAACACACGCAAGTCAACTAACAGGACTATTACATGACACTAGCATACTAACGAATACTTCACGTGTTGCTTTGCTTGCTAGGTGTAGCAAGCATTACTGCTATTAAAACCTAAAGGTAGCACGTCTTCTCAATTTGTTACCTGAAAACATATGGGATCTGCAAAGAGGGCAGCACAGCTTTGTCAAAATTGCAAAGGAAGTTTGATTAAAAGAACAGCTTATTTGCCTTTCTTCTGACTTACACCACAAATTGTCCTGATAAACAGTCCTGAAGGCACCGATAACACCAAGGTCTCGGTAAATGGATATACAACCACTTCCAGGATAGCAAGCATAAATAGCAGGAAATAAAAGCTTTTTAGTTACACGCTTACATACGGCAGCATATGGATTCAATCTTGTACCCACTATAACCCAATACCAGTGCTCCCATGATCTGGGTACAGATTCAGATACACAGATCAAGACTACAGTTCCACTGACATTTTTACCTTGGGAGGAAAAACACTTAAAAGAGGAGGTTTATCTGAAAGCAGAGCTAATCCAGGCTACTGTGCAGCCCCACAAAGCATTACTAGCACAACTGAGAGCGCAGCACTGGGTCGCGACGAACAAAGCAGGAGAGGTTGAAACCAAGTTTGCCACCGAGGAACCACACAAAAATGTGAATTAAACTCCTGAGGCCACAGTCTTGTATTGTTTTGGGCCAAGGGAAAATCCAGATTAAAATTAAACATTCCGGCCCCCTCTTTTTTTGTTTTTTTGGGTTTTTTTTTTTTTTCAGGTTAGTCTTAATTTAGGTCAGATCAACCTGATGCACTGTACAAACACACCACTGCTCGTGCCGTAAGAAGGGAAGGGCAGCGTGGAGAGAGAACCTTGGGAGACAGAACCTTGGGAGGCAAAAAAGGTGGGAATGCATTGTGCCGGCGTTAGCCATACTCTAAAGCCTGCGACCCCAGAGCACTACGTCCCCACGCGCATCAGACGACACTGCTTTGCTGCTGGCGTGCACACAGAAAACATCGGGGAACGGGGAAATAATAAATGCAAAGTCTCTAAACATATGGAAAAAGAAAAAAAAAAAAAGACCACACGCATTTTGTACAGCACAAACTGGAGGAATTGGAAAGTTTATACTTGTTCTGAATTAA